>JAJKFI010000028.1:13483829-13587351 GCA_029204185.1 Lerista edwardsae | reverse complement strand
AAGTATGTCTTGCAAGTATTGCATATCTCACAAGTGTTGTTGTGGATTATGGTGATGATAATAATCCATATCCCATTGAAGTCAGTGGCAAAACATACTTTGTTTTCAACAGTTCTATTTCAGTGGTTCTCAAACGTTTTAGCACTGGGACCCTCTTTTTAGAATGACAATCTGTCTGGAACCCACTGGAAGTGATGTCATGGCCGTAACAGCCATCATTGTGACCCCAGAGCCTGAGAACGCAGCAATGAGTTGGGTTATTTCTCAATCATTTTCCAATAGCAAACTGAATCAGAAAGAAAAAAATTTCATTGTCAATATGGCTGCCCTAGATGCTTCGCGACCCACATGAAATTGGCTTGCCACCCACTGATGGGTCCCAACCCACAATTTGGGAACCATTGTTCTAGATTGTAGTCAGTATTAATAGTTAATTAATAGTTGATTAATAGCATTAAACTCTCACCATCTGCGTCTTAGAACATTTGTATCAGTTTTTCTGCTGCATTTCCAAAAGTGATCTCTGAAAGCTGGTGCTATCTTGGTATAGCAGTTGGTATACCAAACCATTCTCAGCACTTTTTGGACTAAAGCATTTGGCTTCCAGGGTTAAAGCTGGACTGAACCATTAATCTTTATTTGCAAATTGGAAAAATCATATTGCACAAGTGGTGTTGGCTGCAAACATTTATTTTACTCTTCGTAAAAATAGAAAATGAATTCATTTTCACAGAATAGCCATTGCATCTCTGCTATGTACTGCCATCTCTACTTGAACTGAAAATAAGAATTTCAGAGGTTTTCTGCCTTGTGTTTAACACAAACAAGATGAAATTATATTCAACCTTTATTCGCTTTTGTTGATTTTTACTTTTGGCCAATCTGTCTTAAAACCATATTCTTGTAAGCTAATTTTGCAACTGCTGTGCATTTTGAAATGACTGCAAATTGAAACCTAAGTAGCATTTTAATGAACAGATGAATGCCTGCCGCGTATATGCCTTTTGAGAAAAGTCATAAACTATCACAACAATATCTTACAAGTTGAACATTTGGATGACCAGTAATTATAGATGTTAGGTTCAGTTCAGAAGTTATATATATATATCAACTACATGATAAGGTCTTTTGTTTCACTGGAAACAAATAATTATAATCTGTCTCCTTGGTTTTTCTGTCATTACTCATAAGCTTGAAGAGAGCTCTTGGCAGGTAGCATAAATGTCAGTATTTTTTATTCATGTTCTTTCACATCTGTGAGAGAGACAACTGCCACACCATAGTGATAATTTCTATCATCTTTGGAATTGAGGCTTGGGGGCTGACGTGTACCTAAACCTATGACTGGAATTGTAAATCTAAATTGGCCTCTAACACTGTGAATAGATTCCATAGGAATTTATTTTCTGCAATATGGAAGTGAAAGCAGAATAGGTGTCCTATGAATCTTCTCTTCAAAGCACATTGCTAGAGCTTAGAGCGGTGGATCCCAACCTTATTTGCACTGGGACCCCCTTTTTAGCTACAACAACCTGTTGGGGACCCCCCAAGACCTAGGGCCAGAAGTGATGTCATAAAGCAGGAAGCTATTTTTAATAAATCACATTCCACATCCTTTTTAGAATGTCCTGAATGGCTTGTATCTAAGGACCCAATCCCATCCAATGTTCTAGTGCTGATGCAGCTGCAATGCAGCCCCGAATAAATGAACAAATGTTCCCTTTCCTTGAGGAGGCCTCCATGACTGTACTCCCACCACAGAATGCAGCATATGCCCCACTGGGACAGCTATGCCAGGGCTGGATCGGATTTGGCCCTAAGTGATGTTTGTGTTTTGAGTTCAGTGATTGATTCAGAACTGAGAACAACAACACTGCACAGAACGCATTGTGGCTTCTCTATGCCATTGCTGATCAAGGTGGAAAAGCCATATTTTAGATAGTCTTCAGAGTATTTAAATTCCTCTTCGCCATGTGCTAATGCTCACCTAGGCATGCACATGGAAGGCGTGACATGCCCACTGGGAGGGACTTCATCACACTTATACACACAGAACAAGACAAGCTCATAGCAACACTAATTTCCTTCGCAGCCACAAGCATTGAGGAAGTGGCGGTTGAATGGGGAAGCCCCTTCCTTAACCATCATGAAGCTTTCAAGATGGCGGTGCCAAGCTTTTTAAGATGGCTGCCTCAAGCTCTTTCCATCCCCCCTGAAAATCGGTTTGCAACCACTTTGGAGATCCCAACCCCCAGGTTAGGAACCACTGGCCTAGAGCAAGGGTCTCCAAATGATGGCCTGGGGGCCAAATCTGGCCTGCCACAAGATTTTATCCAGCTCACAACAACACAATTGATTTTTTTAACTCATTATATATCATTTCTCAGTTTAAGCATGGCATTATTCCTTTGTAAATGTCACATTTCTCTTTTGTTCTGAATCGTATCATGCTGGTTATAAAAAAAAATCCAAGTAAAACTTATTCAATTAAATTTCATTCATTCATAAAACTTTTTTTCCCCCAGCCCGCAAAAATGTGTAAAATATACGGTGGTCCTCATACTGAACATTTGAAGACCCTGGCCTAGAGTAATAAGAAAATAAGGCTAGCTTCCTCACTGAGACAAAACATTGAGTGGATTTGGTTTCGTGGTTTCCATATAACTTGCAAGTACATGTTCTGAACTTGCACAGATTATGCCTCTAGTGCAGATTTTGCTATCACTAACAGGAATATTTTTGTTTTAGATGGAAGAATCTTGCAAGCATTTGAGTAGGGAACTTGGAAAAGTCAAGGCCCCTGATTGAATGCTCACAAAGTACAGGATTGGAGCAAAGACCTGGCAGCATGCTGGGAGTAGGACTATACTTACCCTAATCCTGTGAGTCACGTCTTCTGCCCTCTTCCTTTTCCCCTTCCCTAAGGCCCCAGAAACATACCTTGCCACAGAGGATTAGGCAAGGAAAGCAGGGGAGATGATAGGTTGCTCTAGACCTCAACAGAGCATCTTTTTCTGCTCCTGGGCTGGAACTGCAAGTCTCAGCATTCTCAGTGGGAAAATGCATGTTATTCCTGCTGAGAAGAAGGGCTCCTGGAGGGCTTCACTTCAATAGGAATGGCATGTAGAGTGCCATTTTATTGTCTGGAATGCTGAGACCTATAGCTCCAGTCTTGACCCAGGCACAAAAAAGGTGGTCATCTGACATTTGGAACACCTTCAGTTCCCACTTCTATTACCCTCTGCTTCAAGATTAACTTGGAGAGGAGGAGGAGATGGTGTTTAATGCAGTTGTGGGCTTTCCCACTTATGCAAAGAGCATCTTCCATGCTGGAGACCTGAGATTTGTAGTCAAGCTTCAGGAATCTTGACAGGGAAAGAGGTTCTAAAGTCTATGAGATGTTGCCACTCCCTTCTTCCACCGAAGTACATTTTCTTGCCTTGGGGAAGGAGGCAGTGACAGCAACTGAGAATGTGATGATGGTCACCAGACTAGAGCTTTTTGCAGTTGCGTCCCTGGCCCATGTGCTGCCTGGTCCACAGACTGATGCCCATCCCAGACTGCTATGCCCCACTCACCTAGAGCCTCACACACAAAAAGGAAGTACTGCTTAAAGGCCTTCCAAAAGCTTCAGAACACTTTCAGAGGCCCCGTGGACATAGTGTGTGACCTGTCTGGCCCTGGGTAGGGCCCTGGAGGGCAGGTGGCAGTGGCTCTGGAGGGCTGGCAGTGGCAGTGATTCACAGGGCTGTCGCCCAGGACCATGTGGCCCTCTGGCCCCTCTGTCAGGTGTGCCTCTGGTTTTTTGTGCACTTTAGTCAAGCACTTGAAAACATATGAGTACTTTTGGGGAAATCAGTGGCCTGTTTATGTATCCTTATTAGATTTAGCAAATCTAATTGAGCAGGAACTTGTTAATTTTTAAAAGGCCCTTTACTTGGATTGTTCTGTTTTGGAATTTGCTGGATAGAGGAATGCTGTTGGCAACTTCTTAAGATATTTTAGAGGCATAACAGAAACCAGTGTATAGGAGAGTGATGTGATGTGGCTTCTTGAAAAACAACAGTGAATTTATCTTGTAATGTCAACTTTTCTCTTATTTGATGCTGCTGAAGTAATAGAACCTCCTGATTTTTGGTTGAAAGATATAGCACTGAACTGGAAAAAAATGACTCAATAGTTTGGTAACTTAACACACCATTATTTCTACAGTGTTCTGAAACTAAAGTGAATTTTAAATGACTTCTTGGAATGTTGTAAACATTTATTATAAATGCTTGGATTGTGTTGCTGAAGAAAAAACAGAAGATCAAAATCTTTGAAGAGGTTAGGGCCATCACAGAGAGTTTATTTCATCTAATTATCACAAGCTTGTCGTGCTTTCCATTTTTATAATCTCTAATTAATGAAAATATGCTGTCATTCAAATGTTTGCATGCTTGTGATATTAACTGTGATGAAACATATATAGGACACTGCAAAACAGATTATAAACACATATCAAGGCATCAAAGACAAGTGAATATAGAATTCTGATGCACCAAATTCTGATGCACTGATGCACCACAGCTAGATCATGGTTTAATATATGCGTAAAGCAATTGATCATTTAGACAGATTTGCCAGAGTTAAATAGCAGCAGTCTATAATATTCCAGAAATAAATGATGCTGGCTATATGTTTGCCCTGTTAAGCCACTTAAGCATGAATTTGAATGAATATGACCTAGGTTGCAATCCTTTATAGGTGGTGCCTTGGCATCCATGGGGTTCTATTCTGGAATTCCCACGGATGTTGAAACCCACGGATAATGAAATCTGCTGGTCAGACATCCAAACCCTCCAAATGCCTCATAAAGACATTATAAAAATGTCACTCCCCCAGAAACCAGAAGTAGCATTAAATTGCCTTTTGAAGGCATTTGGAAAGTCAGGAAGGCCTTCCCAGCCCTCAGAACAGCCTCCAGATACATGTAGAGTTCAACTCCGGTTGCATTTGGAGGGTCCCATTGGCCTATCCCGGGTTCGGAACCCATTGTTAATAAAAACCATAGGTAAAAAATCCACAGTTAAGCAGGCCTGACCTGTACACACTTTTTCAAGATAAGGCTCATGGGAACCAATGAGATATACTTCTGAGTAAACAAGCCTAGGATTAGGTGGTCAGGCTGTAATCCTATACCTCAACTAGAAGTAAGTTCTGTTGAATGCAGTAAGATTTACTTTTTAGCAGACATGCATAGGATTGCACTGTAGGTTTTTTTTTTTTAGACTGAACTACTCACTCCTGCACTCAAATTTAAGAGAAGTTTGCACGGTGCATAGTGGCTCTTCTAGAGAAACAAAATTGAAAAAAAACAAAACCCTGCGATGTTCTCCAGCCTGCCAAAGATAATGCAAACATGGACTTCCTGTCTGTCACAATGCGTCACTTGACACATTCCACATGCAGAACTGCATGGAAGTCCGTATGTTCTGCAAGTGCAGCGGGCACCACTGCAACCAGTTGTACAATTGCAGTGTATTATTTGCAGTAGAGTGTCTGGTGCAGCCTTCATATAACACATGACTGGTGCAAGTTCACCGCCATCGGGTTTCCACCCCCAGTCCACAGGATTCATTTCCCCAGCCATATCCATCCAAGTCATGGTCTGATAGTACACTCTCAGACAATGGAATTTTGGGGAAGACTCAGTTAGAGGCAGGCGTTCTGGATTCACAAACGATTTGGCTGTGACGACTTTCTTGGAGAGTGTCTGGTAACGCAAGGCTGCCAAAGAACTGTCGCTGTTGCCACCAAAAATAACAGCCATCACCTGACTGCCAAGACTTTCTATGTCAGTGGGGTTCTTGCCTGGTGAGGTGAATGCAGTTGTACAGGATTGAAGGACAGAATTCCCTTTTAAAAGTTTTTGGAAAACTGCTTTTTTTCCAACACCATAAATGCGAGAGGTGGAATCACATCCTGTGAATGCATGCAGGAATAGCAACTGTGCACATACCTCACTGGTCAGAGTAGACTTCAAGTCATTGATATTGTACACTCTTGGAATGCCCATTCACCTCTGCGTAATGTAGCAGAAGAATTAACAGGTCAGTGTCCTCCCCAATGAGCGTGGTGGAATGTTCCTTGGCACTATTTACTGCGGCCTTTGCAATGTCCACATCAGCATCACCTTGTGCTTGAAAAGCCACACAGTCTTTCCTCACCAGTTCTTCAGTGATCAAGTTGATTAGTTGGTGTTTGTTGCATCTCACTGAAAGGAATTCTTCCTGCTTCCCTTCGAATTCAGTATCAGCTGTGAAGTGAACAGTTGGATAAGTAAAGTTCTGTCGCCTTCTCTTATGTGGTGTGTCCTTTATTGAAGGACCTGCATCATAGCCATCAAACACTACAGTTGCCAACCCATAGTGTTTGACTATAAAGTCTGCATATGCCTTTTGTTGCCGTATGTCTCCC
This sequence comes from Lerista edwardsae, assembly GCA_029204185.1. Classification (NCBI taxonomy): domain Eukaryota; kingdom Metazoa; phylum Chordata; class Lepidosauria; order Squamata; family Scincidae; genus Lerista; species Lerista edwardsae. The sequence goes on along the minus strand of JAJKFI010000028.1, from coordinate 13,580,892 downwards.
TTTTTCCACTTCAACTTCCTGATCAAGTACCCTCCGTCAATGACAAACCTTTGCGTGCTCGGAACAGCATTTGGTGTTGTTTCCATTGATGCTCGATTTTTACAGTGCTCATCAATGGCATGTGCTAATTGAGGTTTATTGGCCTTTCTCATAATGTGGTTGTCCTCAAAAAGTGATGTCGGGTATGCACTCAGTTCATATTTCATCACCTCCTCCAGATTCAGTTGTCCTGTCCTGGAGACACAAGAAATCGCTGGACGAGTAAGCCAGGATCAATGCTTCTATCCGGAACAACAGTTACAGCAGATGATTTACTCAGGGTCTTTGCTTTGTCAGTTCTCTTAAAAGCGTAGGAAAATACATTTCGCCCAAGCATTCTCTGGACTGTGTCCCTTCCCGATGACTCATACTCATGCACATTGACATCGTCTGTCGCCACAACACCAGTGATGATGTTTCTCAAGGAGGTGTCAGCAGAAAAAGGCGAACATGATGACAGCTTTTCATATATTTTGGAAATGTCCGAAGCATCTCTTGCGATTCTTGAGACACTGGATTCTTTGTGTTGTTCACTGCTGTGGTGTATGAGTTCATTAAAGTCTTGCATTGCATCAGTGTACTGAGCCATAATTGGGGCTGACATCATCCACAACGCTTGCTGATCTTCCGTCATCTTGCTGCCATGAGTCAAACCTCCTGAGGTTTTCAGCGACCAAACAAAACCACAGCAGCTGTTAAGCCTTGCAAAAAACATTGGATGATTCCAGGTACTTTTTGCTTCGAACTCTGAACATGCTCTCAAGCCTGCTATTTAAAACAAGAAAATGTCTTGTTCTCCTGAGAAAGGTAGAAAAAAAATCTGGGTTACATTTTAACTTCCAGGTTGACTGTTTAGTAACTGCTCCACAAGTCAAGATCCAGGAGCAAAATTGTTTAACACACAAAAGTCAAACTACAAATTAAAAAGATTTCTCATTGGTGATGGGGGAAAGCAAATAAAAGCAAGCAGCAAGTTGCTCACCTCCACGGGAACCTCCCTAACCCTGACTATCTGCTACTAACATAACAGAAGACACAGACAGAAACTTGGTATTAATGCAAAAAGAAAACTTAAATTACAATTCCATTCAATATTCCACAGTGTCTGATTAGGATCAGAGGTTAATTACAGCTGCATTGGCATGCGTTACAGTTTGTAGTGCTCAAAATGGCTGCGCCTGCACAGCCTCTGGTATCCACATTTTACCTGGTCAGTGGTCAGAAGAGAAAGAGAACATTACATGTGCTCAGAGCAGGAAGGAAGGAAGTGAACTCAGGGCCACACCCCCGCAGGTACCATAGAGCTGAACAGGTATCATAGAGCAGGTATCATAGAGAGCACAGGTAGAAGGCTTAGCCCACAGGACATCCACATCTTTCCTGGTCAGTGGTCAGAAGTGCTCTCTTACTCTTACAGTTGTCAGCCTATACATTTGATTTTTAAAGGGATTTGTTCTATTTCCTATCCTGTATACAGCACAGGTGAGAGTCAAAGGGCACGAATACTTCCTATAATTTTAGTCTAATTGTTTTCACTTATTTAAACATGAGGGTCTTCCATTTTTTTGTAATACTGCATTAGCAATGTTGCATTAGCCATGTTGAAACTGACACACAAAGGTCCCACCATTTAAACATAGTAAAAGATGTGCTTCTCATGCTAATCCTTCTCAAGCGCAGTGGTGGGAGTTGGGAGGATTTCTTCCCTGTCAATCAGCACACCCAGTACTGACAAGAACAGTTGGCAGACCTGTTGTTAGACTTTTTCCAAGCTTAAAAATAACACAGGTGCTTGATTCTGGCCGGTTTGCATGGCCTGCGGCTGCCATCTTAGAAGAAACCCACTTCCAGTTGCGGGATTGGGCGGGACTTTTTTTCTGTCAATCTGTACACCTAGTACTGACAGGAACAGTTGACAGACCTTTTGTAGCAGTTTGTTTGAGGTTATGGATTTCTTTTCACTACATTGACCGGACTATTACTCACACAACAATAACAAACATTCCTAATAGCAAACCAATGATGATGCAAAGGATGCCTGTCATCTAATGCTAACTAAATGAGTACAATCAGTCACTGAGCCAGTTGAATTTCTTTCAGATAGGAGCACTCTTTTCATTTCTTATAGCCCAATCCTATCGATGTGTATTCAGAAGTAAATCCCATTGTAGTGGATGGGCTTACTCCCAGGTAACTGTGGATAGGATAGCAGCCTACGTCTTTATGTTATACCTTGTATGATACCTTTAAATGATAGGCCTGGAATCTCACCTGTGGCCATAAGCCACATTAATAGTGTCAAAGGAAGTTATGTGTAAGTAAGGCTTTGATGTTTGAAAATTTTGAAGCCCTTCTAGTAACATACAAAGAAGACTAGAGGGTTGTGTTTATTAAACACCCTGCCTTTCTCTCTTAGTTGTCTGTCTCTGCTGATCTTACCTTTTATAATTATGCCTAAGGGATTAATGGGGGGGTAGAATTGGGGGCCATTAGCTGCTAAAGGAGAAGTATCTCGCCTGATTCCCCCCAACAGCCAACTTACCTGCTCCAGTGGCTGGTCTGCTACCTTCCATTACCAGTGTGGGCTTACCAGTTGCCATACCATTTGCAGCAAGCCACAGATTGGCAGAGCTGCTGCTGTCCTAGCAGTCTGTAAGATATGCTGGTAGACCTCACAACATATCTCTCAGTCTGTATTATATCTAACGGTTAGGATTGGGCTTTGAGAAATTGGAGCCATGTTATGAAAATGCAGCATATATCTCTTATAAGCATAGTTTTCTGCTGCATAAGCATAGAGAAGAGCAGCAAAAGACTAGTATTGATGGAAGAACAGGTTTTGGTGTGTGCTTAACTATGACAGCCTTTTTGGTTGGCTGTATACACAGAGGCGGATCTAAGGGGGGCAAATCTGTAAGTTTTGCAAGAACCTTGCAGTGGAAAACACTCCTCTCCTGCACTGTTCTAGCCAATCCTCACAGGGAACAGCAACATCTTGGCGTTGCTTACTGGCTACAGCAGCAAGGGAGAGGAGGGATTTACATGACAGGGTAAGGCTTCTTGCAAAACTTACAGATTTGCCCCCCCCCTTAGATCCGCCTCTGTGTATACATAGTGCTGTCTGTAAGCTGACATACATTTTCAGAACCTTCTGTTACGTGTAACACTCTTAAAATATAATATGCTATGAAACAGTAGTTGTGAAGTTTTACCAGAAATGTGTGCATTGATATGCATGGTGGAGAGCATTGTATATCCTAAAAACTTGTGGACTTTATTGTAGTGGATGCATATCACTTTGCATGTCAAGGTGAAGAGAGTGACTCACTAAGATGTTGTTACAGATGTTAAGTTTGCTGTGGTCTTGCTGCAATATCTGAAAGAAAATATATTCTCCAAGGTATTCTACATTCATGTAGTGGGTGAAGTGTATCCCACACCAGATGATGTTAAATTCATGCTTAGCATCATAATTTCTAAGATGAAAAGCACTGACTTGTGCCTTTGTATTATTTGCACACAGATGGTGCTCTGTGAAGCATTCAGCAGGCAAGCAAACCACATCTGTCAAAACACTCTCCATCAATTCCAGCATCTTGTGCTGAGTAGCAATAGGAAGGTTGTCAGTTTAGATCAATGAATCTCATACCATGTTGGGTTGACTGGCCATTTGTATAGGACTGGGGCAACCCAACTGGTTGAGGAGCTGAATATAGCTTTTTTGAGTAGCTCAAGTGCACCTTTTAGAAGTAATTCAATAAAATGAAAGATGAGGAAGACTGTAGAGACACATACTCTTTCATGGTACTCCTTCCCACTTTGTCACATGCTGAAAGAAACAGACCCCAGGCAGAAAAGAGAGGGAGAAAGTAATAGATACACTGCAGTCATACCGTGAGGCTTTGGGGGTGGCCTGCAGTGGTAGCTTTGGAACGGAAGTGCTGGGTTGGGGAAGGGAGGAAGAGAGAGAGGGAGAACACAGAAGCCATGATGGTTGAATCACAGGTGCTGTTGATAGTGGGTGATGAGATGCTAGGGATTTGTGTCTTGTAGCAGGACAATGCTGCTGACTGCAAAGCGCAGCAGAAGGAACCTCTGAACCCACATACTTTGTTGTTTAAAACGAGAGTGCTGGTTGACAGCCATCTTTATTTGGATGCACACAACCATTTGTCAAGAAAAGTGGAAAAAAATCTTTAAAGGATAATCTTGTCAAGCTATTATCCAAATGAAGAGTGACAGACTCTGTATCCTTTTGGCAGACAGTTCAAGTTTTCTTTGGGAAAGTGACAATTTTCCTTTTGTCTTCCACTAATAAAATGGCTGCAAAACACATCCTCCCTGAATCAAATGTATTTTGGAGAAGTGCACAGAATATGAAATGTGAAACGCATGCCTTTACATGTTGGCCCCATGCTGTGCATCTTCAGACAACCCATGCACTCTTGAAAAGTTTAATAGGAATACAGACTGGATCATTCATGTCGTTTTGAAGCTGCAATATGGTACAAATATTACAGGGATTTTGAAAGCAGATGTATCGGCACAAATGTTTTAAGATCAAATAATTTCTTCAATATAGTTTGCTTATAATTGAATAGTTTATTGAATAGAATACAATATATTACAATATAATTGAATAGTTATGAAATGTGCTAATTTGTCAAAAGTAGCTTTCCTGTTATGAAGTAATATTGTCACTGTCTACTTGCTGCAGTCAGGTTGCCAAAAAGTGCCCAAAAGTATATTTAACTGCTGGATCATTATTACCCTTTCAGCAATGCTTTTTTCTACGTTAAAATTGTTGTTACTACTCCTGAGCCCTTGGGCTAGGGTAAATAAATAGAGATTGAAAACAACAATTTCAAAATTGATTTCATTGTAAAACTTGGCATCCATCAGGACAAATGCAGGCATCAGTGCTCAGTGTCTCAAATATATGTCAAACTAGCTCGAAGTTGATGACTACAAATAATATTTAGCATTTAGATATGGCTTAGAATACTAGAGTGTTAAAAGTGCTCCTAATCTTAGGTGTCCTTAAAATAGTCTTGTTAAGTAGATTAGTATTATTATCTACATTACATACTGTAATATGAGGAAGTTGAGTTACTGAGAAAGTTCAGTTTGCCTAAAGCCTTTAAGGGCGCAATCCAAGTCACCCATTGGGCCGACACATGTGCCTTGCGTCTGCCCAAGGCTGCTGCAAACCTGCCGTAAAGCATGTCTGCGCCTGCCAGAGAGACACTGGGCTGACACAAGCACTTGCATCAACCCAGACACACCTGCGGAGCCCGCAGTTAAGCCGCTCCTGTGTGAGCCAACTTTGGCCAGCGCAGGGGCTTTTCTGGGTGGGTGAAAGGTGAAAGGGGATGGAACGGGGCAGGGGGAGGGTGTTCTGGCAGGCAGGGCAGCCCAGGGAGGGGGCTGGAGTTTGAATGCGGCCTCTGGCTGCGTCCAAAGTCCCATCCCTGATGTGGGTGGCCCCAATTCAGGCCGCTGCAAGAAGCTCGAACTTGCATCTGCAGTTTTGTGGGCACAGATACGAGCAGCCATATTGGCTTGCCTGTGGCTTTCTGCGGGCTTAGGAGGCAGCGCAGGCCAACCAGATTGTGCTCTTAACGCGTTTATAATAGAGATAATATTTGATCTGGTGGCTCCTGATTTACAAGCTGTACTGCAATCCTATTCACAGTTACCGGGGATCTATTGAACTTAGTAGGACATGCATAGGACTGCAGTATTAACCACTAGGCTATTATATAGTAACTCTTGTCCTTTCAAGAGTGTGCTAACTAATGCTATCACAAATGTCACATTCATTCAAAAGACAGCGATATGAAGAGCAGTGCAAGCTATTCCTACTTGTCTACAAATTATCTAGAAAAAATTCCAAGGTCTATTTATTAGGGTTCTAAGCTTTAATAGATATAATTGATAGATTACTGATTGAGAGTACCTGTTTCACTGAGGGAAGTCTTAAGTTCAACTCTGGCTTAATTGACTTGCAAGCATGACAGTTGAGTCATACAGTTGTGCTAATGTTTTTTTATTTCTTGACTCTGCCCCTGTACTTTTAACTGCAGCTTGATCTACAGACATTATCAATCGATAAGCCTTATTTCAATGCCAATCAGCACTTTACTTGCTAATTTTTGCATGTCAAACAGACCCTGCTGGTTTTTTAGACAATTGGCAGTACTATGCCTAGTGTATTCTGCAAAATGCTGGCAGCTACTACGTAATCTTATGAAGGGACTCAGCTTCATGTGGTAGCATAAAACTCACAATCCAGTTTATACAGCTCTTGAGTCTGTCAACTGCAAAAGCAACTATCCTCACCCCACGTGATGCTTATTGTATAGGCCAGCACTATAATAGCCTGGGTACATGACTCAGACCAAGAATAATTCAGATGGATTTATTTATTTACTTTGTACCTTCGCATTTTGGCAAGTGGCCTAAATGGCAACATTCTTTTATCGAAAAGGTCAACAAAATTGTAGCTGTTTGGCAACCATGAATGAGGCATGTTTATCCATGGGGATGTAATGTTCTATAGTAAAAGCAATCTTTTCAAAATAAGCCTGTTGCCTGTTCTCTGGTTTGCTTTTCCTCAGGAGATCACTCCAGCACAGTGGCTGGTCTGCTGTTTACCCATGCCAGTATGGCTTTAACAAAATCAGTAGAAGGGGCTTGAAGGGGTGGAAAAGGCTGAACTGCTAAGAAATCAACCCCCCCTCCTCCTGTTAACCTCTCACACAATTCTTTAAATACCACCACAAAGGAATTCTAAAATTCCACCCACTTTAATCAGATATAAGGACATTGCAAAAAAACAACAACTTTCCACTTTCTTTCCCACTGTGGACTATTTTACTTACCACCCATTGCCACCTAAAAAAATCTCCGTGATAAGGCATAGGTATTCTATTTTTTTCTATTTATCTATCACCCTTCTTCCAAGCACCTCAGGGTGGTGTACATTGTTCCCCCCTACTTTTGTCCCCACAACAGAAGGAAGGGTTAGGAAGGTTAGGCTGAGAGTTACTGGCCCAAGATCACCCAGGAATCTTCATTGGCTGAGCAGGGATTTGAATCTAGATCTTCCAGAGCAACAGTTCTGTGTTGTGGAGGAAGGGCTGGAGGAAGCTAGAAGAGGCACCATAGAGGTGAGAGCATGCCCTTGAATGAATGGACCAGGCTGTTTGCAAGGAGGAGGTAGGCTGTGGGCGGGCAGTTGGATAGGAGCAGCTGTTCCCTGTGCCTGTCTACCCGAAAGCTTAAGGTGTAGTCAGAAAAGGACCACAGGAGCTGAAAATCTGCAAGGGCTCATTGTGCAGATCTCCAGGGGGCGGGCTTTTCATAGCCCACCGGTGGAGTGTGCCCCACAGTTTGAGAACTACTGCTTTAAACTAATAGCCATTCAAAGCAAACATCTTGCACATATTTTTGTCCTTCATGCTTATGTATTTCATAGGTTATTAATAGCATACAGCATTTGCATTATGCTAACATTTTTGTGCCTCTATAATGTCTTCAAAAACTGTTTCATTAATATGCTAATATGAAGCCTTCTGTAGATAATGTGGTGTCATTTTTTAAAAAAAGACCTATATGTTACATTACAAAAATTATATGCATCTTTATGCTTGTTAAGTAATTACCATGTCCAGTGTGGGCTTCCTTGAACTGTGAAGATCACTTTCAAACTATTTTGCCCAAGGTTTACCTACATTTTATTTTACAAAGCTCAAATTTCAAGCACTTAAAAAATTGTTTTTAAGCTTCATTCCATTGTATAAAAAGATAGAACAGTTACTGCATTTTAGACATGGTTTAAAAATTTCATTTCATCAAAATAAACCACCCAGTCCATAGATCTTCAGCCAACCTCATGCTTGTTATTTCCCGCCACCTTCCCTTGCATGAAGTACATGATTGAGGCAAGCAGACTCAAGGGACCTACACTTTTTTTCTCTTCCCAAATACACAACAACTTTGCTGGTTGGTACATAGATCTCTAGCTGGGGCATATGAGCACATTGGCTACTGGATACAGAGAGCTATATCTAGAAGTTTTTCTATATCTGCCAGAAGTTATCTGCACTTCCACTCTTGGATTAGTGTCACAAGTCGGTGCAGTAAGCTTGGGGAAACCAGCAGGAAACCAGAGTGGGGGCTTTGGCTTTAGTGCAATGCCTTGCCCCAGAGTACTGCACAACTTGGCTGATAGTACATAGTTAAGAGGCAATGCTAACCTGTGCTGGAACAGGTAGGCTGATCCAGCGCAGGCTGAACGTAAGAGCCCTGCTGGATCAGGCCAAAGGCCCATCTAGTCCAGCTTCCTGAATCTTACAGTGGCCCACCAGGTGCCTAAGGGAGCTCAGTAGACAACATGATGCTTGCATCCTGTTGCCACTCCCTTGCACCTGGCATTCTGAAGTAGCCTACTATTAATGTAACGAGGTTGCACCACCCATCATGGCTTATAGCCCATAGACGTTTCCTCCAGAAATCTGTTCAGTCCCCTTTTAAAGGAATCTAGGCCAGATGCCATCACCACCTCCTGTGGCAAGGACTTCCATAGCTTAATTACCCGCTGGGTAAAAAAAAGTATTTATCCTTTTATCTGTTTTAACTCTCCCAACACTCAATTTCAGTGGCTGTCCCCTGGCTCTGGTATTGTGAGAGAGGGAAAAGAACATCCCTCTATCGACTCTATCCCTCCCGTGCGTAAATTTGTATGTCTCAAAACAGGCTGGGAGCAGGATAGAGCTTCCACAGGGCAAGGGGACATTCGCAGGGCAAGGGGTAGGCACCAGGTACCCTGATGGCTGCTGTTTAGCAGATGCAGGTTTGAGCATGCAGTGGCGGCCTGAATCAGGGCCATTCATCCAGGGGACAGGGGTCTGGATATGGCCTAACGGCTGCATCCAAGCTCCGCCCTGCCCCATTCCAGAGTAGCCCCTGCCCACTTCCCCTGCCCAGAATAGCCCCTGTACCAGCCAAAGGGGTTTTTTGATTGCGCCCCAAGTATGTGATTTGTGATTTATTGTATGTTTCCTGGAATGATATGGGAGGAGGATATCTTACATTGGAAGCTAAGTTGGAATGTAGGGATTTTTATCTTGATTTCAGGCCATTTTATCTTGATTTCAGATAATTGCCTGTTTCTTAAGTGGTTCTGCTAGACCCTTTTCAGACATTCTGCTTCGATACCTAACAGCCCAATCCAATGTAGGGCTACTCAAAACTAAGTTTCCCACTCCTGTCCAACTTTTCAGCACCGATGCACACACAATGCAGCCCCAAGGTAAGGGAAGAAATGTTCCCAAGGTAAGGGGACCTCTGTGCCCACCACCACCACCACCGGATGCAGCACCCACTCCATTGGCACAGGTGCATTGGCACTGGAAGGTTGTACAGGATTAGGCCCTAAGTCCCATCCATGTCAGTGAAGCTTACTCCCAAGTAAAGGTATATAGGTTTGCTGGGTTGCAGCCTTACAGCCCAATCCTGTTGGGCTGCCCAGTTGGCAGAACATGCCAGCGACATGCTTTGTAGTGCACTGCTGAAGCATGAGTGGGAAGAGCTTTTCTGTTTCTGTGCGTTCTTGTGCATGTGCTGTAAATGCTACCTTTCGCAGGTGCACAAAAGCTTGCTTCATAGTTGGGGCTTCTCTCTGCACCCACTTTCGTCTGCACCCCTTCCTCTTTGAAGGGCCAGGTAGCTCCACAGTCACTTTTTACCCATCTGTGCACCACCAGCCCAGTCATCTCCACTCCTCGCGGGGCCAGCCCAGGTGGGGCAATACCACATGGTTCCCAGGACAGTGGGACCGCACTGCTTAACATTCCACTGCTAGTACTAATACCCTGGTTAAAAAGCATTCCATCATTGCTTTAAGCTTAGTTAATACTCATCCAGTTTTACCTTCTTAAATAAAATTCCTAAGCTTTTGTTTTTACAGCTTAATTCCAGTTCGTGAAGTTTTGAAGCAGAAACATTACATCGCAGAGAGAACAAAGCAAATTTACAGGGGACGCACAGGTTCAGCATATGAGAGGAGAAGCTCTAAGCAGCCCATCATTAAGCCAGAACAATACACTGAGGATAAAACTGTTACATCTGCGATCCAAGTAAGTGTGTACACATTAACCTGGAAACTATAGTAGAGAAATCTACACTTTGCATATAACAGAAAGAATCATTCTGTGACTCCAAGGAAAATCATTAAAACCATAAATGGGTACGTGGGGGGAGTTTGTTCTTGGTATTTAATACCTTATTTTCCAGATATATGAAAAAAAATTACCTTCAACCAAGTGCTAAATGATAGAATTTCCAGCAGAATCTTAGGAATCTTAGTTTTTTGTTTGATTATTAATGAGGAGTTATTTCTAGTTTTAAACTTTTAATTAGAAGTCCCACTGTGTTCACATATATGTTCACTACTTCTAATCCCACACACAGTATTTAATTTACATTGCATGATGTGATTAATCCCCCCCAGCTAATCTTTGGCGATGACAGAGAATTGAATTTCTCTTTGCTTGCAAAAACATACTAAGGCTGAAATCTTATACACACTTCCCAGTGAGTAAGTAATGGGACTTACTTCTGAGTAGATGTGCATAGGATTGTGCTCAAAGTTGGGAGAGGAAATTGGATTACTCCCATACCAATCTTGTCCCTGGCCCGGGTGTTGCCTGAGGGCCAGGGAGCTTACAGACCCCCCACAGTCTGCCACCCACTTAATCACCTACTACTATGCTCCTGCGCCTTGCGTGACATTCTTCTGAAAGCAGTCTACAGCCTAAAAAGTGGGTCAGTGTGCTAAAAAGGTGGGGAACCATTGCTCTTGGAAGATCTACTGGCGGATTATCTTGTGGGACCTTTCAAACTCTATGAATGTAGAGGATTGTGTCCACTACAAAGCTATGCATGCTCAAAGCCTATTTTGTCATTTATTTCAGATCCTTCTCTCAGAGAAAGAGTGTTAAGCACTCTGTTGCAGAAAGGATCTCTGTGGAGAGACAATGATCCGGATTTGAAGACCTATGCCACAGAATGGTCACCTTTACCACCCAATTTCCCCTCTCCTCATCATGATCCTTTTAATGGAGAAGGGGTGAAATTTTCAGTGGTAAAAGATAATCAGTATGAGCCAGTGGAGGTTCTACCATTAGCCCGGGGGTGGGGGGTGGGGAGGGGAAAATGCCCCCTGGTGGCAGGACCATGTGCGGCATCCCTGGCCCTCCAGAGGCCGTCTGAAGAACCCAGAGGCTGTTAAACAGTACTTCCAGTTTTCCAATGAAAACTGGACATCATAGTGCCTGTAAATATATGTATGTGAACAACCATAGGTTACCAAATGTAACAGTTGTTTTCAGGTATGTGGAAACACCTTGACATTTTTTTCAAAACATTTCTCTGTTCAGAGGTTCCCTGAATATGTTGTAAAAATGCAACTTTTATAATCTTGGGCAAATGCAAGTAAGTAGTAATGCTATAGTAGTAACTGGGGTCTGCATGACCTCCAGGTTGGGAACCACTGTCCTACCTAGAGCATCTCCAGCAGGTGCTGTTAAGCCTCTGCTTGAAGATCTTCAGGGCACAATCCTAACCAACTTTCTAGCACTGACATAGCAGTGCCAATGGGGCATGTGCTGCATCCTGCAGTAGAGTGGTAATCACAGATGCCTCCTTAAGGTAGTGGATTGTTTGTTCCCTTATTTTGGAGCTGCACTGCCCTGGTGCTAGAAAGTTGGTTAGGAATGTGCTCTCAGTGAGGAAGAATCCACCACCTCCCTTGGCAATCTGTTCCACTACCAAATCACCCTTAAACTGAATCTCCTTCTGTCCTCCTTCAAGATTCTTTCTGCATGATTCTTTTAGAACTACTTTGCCGCCTTCTGGCCTGTACCCTTAGAGCTTCATCTGACTCTGATCCTTTCAACAGAGAAGGGGAGCCCTTCCACACTCACACTTTGAGTATTTCAAAAAGGGATTGAACTTTAAAGAAGCTTCTTAGAACCTAGTTCCTTCAATCATGCCCCAAGATGTGTTTACAACATTAAACATAAGTAACTCCCTTTATGTTCAGTGGGCCCTATTCCGAGGTAAATCTGCACAGGATTGTGCGTGCTGTATCCTATCCCCCTTCCTGGACCTGAGCTGCTAACCCGGATCAACTTGGACTTTCGCCAGCAATTTAGCTAGCATAGGTCTGATTAGATCTGTAGCTCAGGCTGGGGCTTTCCCTTGGGCAAGGGGATAAATGTCCCCTTAACATGAGGAGATTTTCTGTCTACTAAATTCCTCCGCAGGACGCAAATCAAGCTGCTTTGGTGCCACTGCATTGCCATGGGGAAACTTAGGTAAGATTGGATTGTTCATTTGTATAAAACCTATGCACAATAGGTTTGTGAATATGTATACATTGTGAAAAGCTTTGGCAGAATCTTCCAATATGTGGATTGCAGCTTATTTGGTAATTAGTGTAGCACCCTGAAAAGAAATAAAAATGCTTTATAAAAGAAATAGACAAAATGAAAATATGAACTAGCAGATGTAATCGTATAAATTGGAATCTTAAAAAGCATATTCAAGTATTTTTGTGTGATTTTCTTAAGCCTTCATTTTTTTTATTATTTTGCTGATCTTAAATAATACTTTTAGCTGGGCAGTCTGTTTGCAAAACCAGTGGAATGGGTTTCTGTGCCGATGTATCTAAATTATATCCAGAAAGAAGAGCCAACATTATTAAAGCTATTTGACTGCAATCTGTGTCAGTTTGAAAGTAACAACAACAACAAAACCACTTGTTCATCACTAGAAATTGCAATGATACATATTAAATTGACATGAAATGGCTTTAACTGGGGTAGGCAACATCTGTTGCCTCTCCTACTGATCAAGGCCTGTGGTGCCAATATGTATGCTTTTGTGAAATTCAGAAATATGTCCCTATAAGATTCTATTAGTAATTTTACTTTTTTCAACAATTTTTGACACGCAGCACTTAGGGCAATGTTTCCTAATTATAAGCATGCCCCAGTAAACATTCCTATTTCCTCTGCTAATTGACATATATTGAAACACCAAGCATCTACATCGAAAATCACTAGACACCATACAAAAATAAGAAATGAAAACTTTCCCTGCTCACAGGTTTGTAATCTAAGGTTCAAGATAAGACATTTTAGAGGGTAAAATAAAGAGAAAGGTAATTGGCAAAAGGCAAGGCAAATTATAAAGTTAGTTTTTGTTGCTGCTTTGCCTATTAATTATAGCCATTGCAAAATCACAACAGCTTCCTTGAAACTATATACCCATTCAAATTTCATATTCTTTTGTATTGTCTAACATTCCATGAAGCTTCCACTCTGTAAGAAATCTGCTGGTGAAAAACTGCGTCTGCATGTGTATTGCCCTCATTGGGCTATTAAAGTTTTTGCTGTGCATAAGATTTGTTGACATACAAAATCCTTTGACAATTTGAGAGGTCACCAAGTTGTATTTGAACACAAACACAACGTAAGAGTAATAGAAAAGTACCAATACTTGATATTAGCTATGCTGCCTCTGTGAGTACAAGCCGAATTTCTAGCAAATGTCCACACAGTCCCATAGCTAAATTGCTTAGCAAGCATTCATATAATAGGAAAGATTCATTAAAAGGTAATGAAACAGAAATTAGTCCATCTCCTGCCATCATCTTAATGCAGTCTCTTCTGAAACCACCTCCTGTTCACAAGTTAAAATATCTCCATAAAGAATTAAGTTTAAATATCTGATTTTAAGTGAGACATTTCTCTATCCTAAATATGCCTGCTCTGTGTTTGCTCACCACTATAGTTATTTGAAATGCTTTAAAGATTATATAGGCTCAGACTGAGAGGTTCTCTTGTTTGTTTGCACGGATAAAACTAAGGTGCCCTTGTCATCTCCGAGCTGTAAAGAAATGCATCTTGCTGTAACAGATAATGAGTGAAGGGGTTTAGTCTAAAAGCTGGAATTTATTCAAGGAGCATAGAGCTGTGAGGATGGAACAAGTATTCACTCAACCATGCAAACATGGATGCTGCCTAGAGACACAAAAAATTCTTCAAGAAAAGAGTGAAAATGAAGAAAAGAACAATTAGCATAATTTTTATTGCCTCATTACCTGAATAATTATAATACTGGTAAAAATCTATAGCAAGGTGGTGTTACTGATAAAAGTATGTAGGTATATTGATATAGTGACAATTCTAATGCCGCAAATGTTGATTTCAACAGCTTATAGCCATGCAAGATCTTCAGGAGCTTCATTTATACCTGAGAAGATTAAAACTGCCCCTTCTTTCAGCAGTTCTCAGACTGGAAGAAAAGAATATGGTGAAACAAAAAGAGTCAAAAAGATCATCAAGGAAGGGTTAGTAAAAATCGTCTATATTTAGAGACCAAGCCAACCCCCGCCCCCCCGATGCGGTACAACTGTACTGAGAAGGAGTAAGCTGTACCCAGTGTGTAGGGGGAATCGAAAGGGAAAGGGGATTTAAATCCTCCTCCATAAGCCTCCCATTTTGCAATGGGTCTCCTTGGACTTCCACCAGCTTTGCGTCTGAGGAGAAGAAAAGGATACCAAAAGGGAGGATAGGGTCTGGTGCACACCATTGCTGCTGGATTCATCCTATCCCGCAGCCTGCCCACTTCAGTTCCTCCCCCTCCCTGCCCCATTTCACCCCATCCTTGCCCCCACTCTGCAGCCTTACCTCCTCTGGTGGCTGCAAATATGACTGGTGACATATGGCGAGTGTTGCTGCCTCTTGTGGCAGTGCTCCCAAAATAGCTGTTGACGGAGTGTTCCACACATTTGTCTGTGGCCATTTTGTGACAGTGTCTTCCACTATCGCAAAGAGCTATGGCCAGCAGTCTGATTCTGCATAGGATTGGGTTGTTAGTCACATAGCAGATGAACCTTTAAGCAGTACCTACAATATTTCTGTAGTTCTCATACAGTGTTTCTGGACAGCTTGAGCCTTTGATTTCTAGTGACTGTATTCAGTATTATTCATCTCTTTCACTTGATTTAATATTATGTGTTTGCCTATAAGCATACAGTGTTATGAATAAATAATTGTATAGTATGTATTCATATAGTATGTATTTAGTCTAAAAACACGTTCTGTTCTGTGGACAAGTTTGTGATGGAAAAACAAGAGATATTTAATTCAATCTAGAAAAATCTAAGAAACAGAACTTTTATGCTGTTAGCCTATGTTGTGTGGTGGTGGGGATTAAGACATGCGTGCATTTTTTTCATAAAATGACATGCACCTTTGTTAATTGTATAAAAATTTACTTTTACACATGACACTGAAAATATGTATTCATAAAAGTCATCTTCTATATCATCTTCATATAGACCCCTTTATTAAACAAGTTTCAGTTTTCTCCGTTTGCATCACGCCTAACAGCCAAAATAATTCTCCCCAGGTGGTGGTGTATCCGTGCTAATGTGGCATGAGCTGTATCCTATAGGGGCATTTCAGGCCCTTGAGGCCTCATCAGGGCAGGGGAACATTTGTTTCCTTACCCCAGGGTAAGCTTACTAGCCCGCTGTGTATACTTGAACCTTTGCTAGCAATTTTGCTGATGCAGTTCGAAATGGACCCAAGTTAGATGACTGATCCCAAGAAGGGGGACAGGTTATCAGCAGTGCTGCTGCCACCAATGCTGCCCCTTCCCGGCCTCAATCCATCCTCCTCTCTACCCCGTTCAGCCCCCTTCCCCCTCCATTCAACACATACCCTGCCTTCCTCCCAAGTCTCTCCTACACCCACCCTGACTTACTGGCACCAGTTCTGTGGCTGCTGGCGCATAGAACCAACTGCTTGCTGTGATGGCTAGTGTACACTGAATAGTATGTCACATTTTGCCGCAGCTGGAAAGGGTCTTACACTGCTGGATTGCTTGTTCCAGTGGCATGAGACACTTTTCAGATTGGGCCACAAGATATGGTGGCGAAACAGAGGCATCCTAAAGTGTCACCTGGTGCAGCACTTCCTTGCTTGAGCTCAATGTTCCAGAAGTTCAGAGGTGACATAATCACATCTCTTCCAATCTTCTGGGCTATCACATTGGTTGTAATGTGATAAACCCACCTCCGGACTGCCTCCGTAATGTTTTGGAAAGACATTGCTTTCAAATGTTCCATATTATCTATAGTAATCAAGTATGTTCTGAAATACACGTCATTGATTGAAAAGTCTTGGTGTCTGGATTTATGATCTTTTTGTGCTACTGCTGTACCACTAAGCAGCATGTAGGATTAGTGTTCTCCTCTTTCCACTGACAGATCAAACTTCATCACTCTTGAGGCTGATGGGTCTCTCAGCCATAACTTAAAATATGGCTTATGGGGCAGGGGCAGTGACAAAAAATTTTTTGAGGGAGGGGGAGCTGAGAGAGAGAGCGCAAAATGGCTTTCATTTCTTAGTTTAGATAAAATGCAGCATCTATTCACCATGTCTGTGGGGTCAAACAAATTACACTGGAAAAACATGAATTTTGATGAGGGCTAAAAATAAATAAAACAAAAGTGCAATTGGGATTCTTAGGATTTCAGCAGGTCCTTGGGAATAAAAAAGGATATCTTAGAGCCTACAGATGTGTTGACTATCCCCCAAGTTAGTGGTTTAACCAAATTCAAGTTGACAAAAATTGTCATTAGTATTATAGAGAATGCTTCCTCCATTGCAGTTTTCATTTATTTTTATTAACATTGCAGAGCATAAAGATTTCTACTGATGTGCAATGTGAATTTCATTATTAATCTTTTATGTTGTGTTAATGAAAAGGAAATTCTATGCATACAAATGTGCTACTCTGCTTAGCAATATCTTACTGTAATGGTTAGAGGAATTTGGGGCAGTGGGGGGACATATGGCTACATTTTTAGTTACATGTACACTTCATTTATACTGTTTCTAATTATTTTTAGTGACAGCTTTGTAGGTCACCTTCAGAAAGCATTCAAAGCATGGTTCATTGTGCCATGTTAAATACTGTATTGTGGCGACCAAGGAAAACATGTATTCAATCAAGTAGCTGAAGCATAGTGTTGCAGACAATTTCTGGCAAAGATGTTGGTGTAATATTCAAGTTCCAGTTGTGTAATCTTCTATGATTTTTCTGGGTCTTTTATCCCCCTTACAGTTTGATTTATGGTTTACCTTTCTCATCTCCCCCAAGAATTCTTTCTGCTTCCCTTAGATAACTTTGATGATCTCAAAAAGAGTGGTTTATCTTTAGTAGTGCTTTGATTATCTGCAACACTGCATTTCTACTCGCAGACTCTAGATAATGGTCTGTTTAAATTTAACACATTGTCTCCACCTCTCAGGAGCGATGTTCTAGAGCAAGAGTTCTCAAAGTGTGGGTTGAGACCCACCATTGAGAACCTTTACTGAGGCATCTCCCTTAAGGATCTGAGGCAAAATGGAGCTACAGAGAGAAGAGAGAGGCATGGGAGGGACAAAGATGAAAGCAGATAAGGCAAAAGTGAGTGGATGAGGTCAGAAAGAGGCTCAGATAGGGTGGTGGGCTCAGTAACCAGGGCAAAGGACCCACCAACAAAGGAGACCAAGTGGCCAAAGTAGTCCCCGTTGGTTGGCAGGCAAGATGGGGCAATAGAGGCCAGGCAAGACAGGTTCTGAATTCCCTGCACAAGGCAACCAGTCGAGGAACCTGGCCAGTCCTTTTCCACAGGAGCAGCAAGCTAACCTATTATAATTACTCTGACTTGACTAATAGCCCAATCTTATCCAACTTTCCAGCACCAATGCAGCTGCAATGCAGCCTTAAGGTAAGGGAAGAAATATTCCATTGCCTGGGGGAGACTTCCATGATTGCCTCGCCTCAATTGTAGAATGCTGTGCATGCCCAGTTGGCACAGGTGTACCAGTGTGGGAAAGTTGGATAGAATTGGGCCTCAAAGAACTCCTGCATATGAGCTGACGTGTGAGTACTGTCATAGTCTGGAATGCCCTTCCTGAGCCTCTACCAATAGTATTGCTAGAGGGGTGCAAAGCAGTAAGGGCCCAATCCTAACTAACTTTCTGATGTGCCGATGTAGCCACAATGCAATCCCAAGTAAGAGAACAAACATTTCCTCATTTTGAGGAGGTCACTTCCATGGGATGGTTGGCCACCATAAAAGACTTAGCATTTTGCACCACTGTAGCAATGCCACTGGCCCCTATGGTGTCAACTTAGCCCCATGGGGTAAGGTGAAAGGGGATGGGGCAATTGTGCGGCAGCCACATTGGAAGTGTTAGATCTTAGATTCATTGTGATTATTTTGTTCCCCTGGCTTCAGTGGAATTGTAACAACAAGTAGTTTTATCTGGGTTAAGGCCATTTCTCTGTCAGAGATATGAATGATCTGAAAATAAATAAGCCTGGCCGGTGTTGAGTAGACATTTTAAATCTAAGCTATAGGCAGTTTTAGCACTAAGAATTATTTTGATTACAGTTTAATTCTTTAGAATTCCATCTTTGCAAGCTCAATATCAAATTGATATTTTTATCAAATTGATATTTGATATTTGAGGCACCAAATCAGTTGGAACAACTTTATTATTGTTCAGTTTTCCAATCCTTCAGGTGGAAAGCAGTTGTTTTATTATATTAAACTAGTATAATATATTATGATATCTTGTGATCTTATAATGAAAATAATTATGTAAAGATTTGGAAGAAAAACACAGCAATTTAATTGTTTCACGTTAGATCTCATGAATCTGAAAAAAACTGAAATCCAAGAAGAGGATGAAATGGCAACTAAATTTAAGCTTTCAGGATGCCAAATGCCTTTCTATTCAGTATCAGATGAAATACAAAAGTACGCAGAGAAAGAAAGAAACTTTTTTGATTATGTACATGATGAGTTGCGAAATGTTGTGCATCCTGTTCCACCAACTATGCCAGTACATGCTCCAGTTTGCATTGAGAAAAGGATCTTTGCTAGAGCATTTGGAACTATCAGACTCCGCCCATTGCATGCCATTGATAAAGCATATTGGGCAAGTCAGAAATGTGATATGCAGCTTAATAAGGAGCGACAAATTATGCGGATGTTGATTGCTCATGCTGCAGCTGAAGACTATATCAGTCGTTTACGCAAAGCAAACACAGAGACCTGTCGTAAGCGCTATGAAGAAAACAAACTGATGGTTAATGATATGTTGAGAGAGAACCTGAGAAAAAGAGAAATGGCAATTGTTAACAATAGAAAGAAGTTTGTTCAATATTTAGACAACACGGATAGCAAAGCCACAGAACGAACCTACGTTCAAGTCTTCAACTCTCAGCATACTTCTTTGGCACGAGGCTTATTACAACTGGATGGGTGGAGGAAGCGAGAAGAATCCATAAATCAAAAGAAAACTGCTATTACACAAAAGTTAGAAGAACAGAAACACCGAAAAGAGGTGTTTAAAAATTTTCATGATCAGAGGTATGTTAACTTTTCTTGATTATTCACTAAAGAAATGCCATACACAAAACTGTGTTGTTGTTTTTTAAGAGATATAATTAGTTGTTTAGGATACTTTGCCTGCTGAATCCATGGAAACTTAGATAAATAATATGTTCCAGATATTTAGAAAAGATATTTAGAATCCAAGACAAAAGCATACTTTTCTTCATACACAAAGATTCTCCCTAGAATTCAATTTATAAAACCCTTTTTACACTAACATCTACTGTGTTATACAGTAGATGTATTTTTGTTTCTGTTTACATTCCACCTTTTTGCAGAAAGCCACAAGTTAGTGCATCACATACTGAAAAACAAAAGACAGTAAAATTAGTCAAAAATTAAAGGTGTTTGCTTGCATTCATCACAGCCTGGTGCTTTCCTTGCATGAAAACAAAAAGCTTTCAAAGAGCTACAGCAATGCAAAATTGGTTGCCCCTATATCCTATGTAACTAAGGAAACAGTTGCAAGTTTCTTCAGGGTAAGGGAACAAATGTTCCCTTATCGCATATTGACCAGCAGCAGCCACAAAGGGTCTGCTTGGATCTGTGGCCATGTTTGAGCAGGTGGAGAACCGAGAAAACCTGCATTGGGTCTCCTGGCTCAGAAGGGGGCATAGGATTTGGTGGCAGAGTCTGCCACTGTCTCCACCCCACCTGCTGGGCCCAGTTTGTGGCTCCCCTCTTGCTGTTTTTAAACAAAATGTTTAAACAAAATTAAACAAAATTAGTTCCACACACTTACACACACTACATGATTCCATGCATGCCTAGTTTGGCCCTTAATGTAGAAGAGAAACGTTGCAGTGGTCTCGATCCCAATTATGCTTCCTGATGCTAAGTTTGTTACTCATTACCTTTTAAATTGAAGGGTTTTTTAAAAAAAAAAAACGAATTAAAAAAAGTAGTGCATGGGTAGGGGGTGCTGCGAATAGTGGAACAAAGTGAAAAAAAAAACCTGCCCAATTACAGCTTCATCATGTTATTGGCTCCCTCTTGCTGTTTTTAAACAAAATTAGCTCCTCCCCCCCCCAACACACACATTCTGCATGATTTCACACATGCCTAGTTTTGTCCTTAAGGTGGAATAGAAATGTACACTGGACTAGATGACCTAGCAGGTCCTTTCAACTCCTATGATTCTATGATTCTTACTTTTTATGTTAGTTTCTTGTTTCATTTACAAGTATATGCAAGGATTTTTTTTCCCAACTAAACTGCAAACATAACCTTTGGCCTCAGAATTAGCCACATTTCAATGTCTGTATCCTTGCCAGCAATACAGAATTTCCATGCCAAATTAGGCCCATTTACACCTGAACAATCTCATTGTCTGTAAATTATGACATTAGTGACACCTGAGCAACTGCTGTTTTTAGCAGGTTTCCATTTGCTTGACTGAAAGCAGTAAGCAGTCTTTTGCTAAAATGCATTATATGCTGGCACCCTTTCTCCACTTCCTCTACATTTCCTTGTTCCCTAGTGGCAGGGCAAATGCAGAATAGTTGGAACTCTTCATTTGTTGGTTGCTTTTTGTATTGAAAGAATTGTTCATATCTGGTCTTGCCTGTATTTATTGTTTCTTCTGGGAAAATAAGTTAATGGAATATGGATGCAGTGTGTCAAAAATCAAGCATAGACTGTAAAGGTGAATTTAATTAACCAACTGCCATTGTTACATCTTTGTGTAGTTGGTAACAATTAAATTGAGGGGCAGATGAAGAAATGAGACATTAATTGCACATTTGATTGATAATTTTCTCATTCAGGATATTCCATCTTTATATATTTTTGCCAAAAAAATAAATAAATAGAGTTTTTACAGCAGCATCCCCACCACTACACCCAAACAGTTTAAATTTCATAGACTTTACAAGGTCCTTTAGGGGCTTAGTATAAGAGTTGCTGAAATGGAGTCTCACTGAGAAAAAAAAAAAGAAACCAATGACCATACACTGAAAGTTTCTCATTTTAGCAAGCCACTGCATCAGCTAAACTCTTGGAGAAATGTTGAAAGAGCTTAAGGACAGAGAACTCAAAAGGAGAGTTCTGATGCACTAATATAGAGTTTTTTTAACCTTTTTCAGCTCACTGCACACAGACAAGTTGCTAAAATTGTTGAGGCACACCATTAGTTTACATTATAATTAATAAGTGTAATTAATGCAATTACTTTTATTAATTAAATTGAATTATTAAATCATTACATGATAATCAAAGAAATTCACAACAAGCTGAAATCAAACTTCTCTGGACTTGAATCACTCTTTCTCATAATGTTACCCTGAGGAATATAATTGGAGAGGGAAGCATACGTATGTGGTTTCTGGAAAGGAGGAAAACGTATTTATAGTAGTGTGGTCAAATTTTTATCAGAAGTGCTGGAATGTGCTAACAGAGAAGTCAGACTGAGGACATGGTGTATTGGAGAAATGTGGGCAATGAGGTGGTATGATAGAAACAAGGTTTGGGATTCAGTGGGGGGCAGGGGGAGAAGAGAGAGAATGCAAAGCAAAGGATTCCAGACCTTTGGAAATCGGAGATGATTGCTAGGAGAAGAAGAGATGTGCCAGTTGCCTGCTCATGTATGTGGGGGTGGGGAAGGGCAGAAATAATGCCCTTACTGCAAGGGCAAAAAGTGCTGTCAGTGAAGCCACAGGATGGTGACTTTGCAGGCAGGCAAACCGAGGCAAGGAAAAGGGAGTCTCAAAACCTCTTTTTTTTTTTTACCAGCCCATCCTTTGGTCACTGGCCCTGGGAGGATACCTGCTATGCTCCTTTCTTAACTCCAGCAAGCATTTTGGCTTGCTCGTTCTCAACACCCAGGGCTCTTTTATGCTTTTTTGGCGCTGGGCAGGCAACTGCTACCTTGTTCTCTTTCTCTCACTGAAAAGCATTTAAAGCAATACAACAGTTTCTTGCCGCTTAGCAGCAGGAAGTTGTTGCATTAAATGCTTTTGAGCTACAGCTGCTGCTACCCCCTTTGTTTTACGTGCTGCTGCAGGAGGCTCAAGGCAGCCGCTTCTCCTCGGCAGCTGCTGTCTGTCTCCTCTAGCTTTGCAGCACAGCTGAGGTCAATTCATGGCCCACCAGTGTGTCGTAGGACAACGCTTGAAAACTGCTGCACGAATTTAAGGCCAAATCCAAGGGCTCATCACCAGGCCACACAGCCCCTATTCGGGCCACGCAACCTCCTCGGATCTGTGCCTGCTATTTCGATCTGAGAAGCCCATTGGGGAGGCTGGCACCTCCCCTCAAGCAAGGGCACGAACATGCCCTTACACCAGGGAGGCTCCAGCCTCCCTGTAAGCAGCGCTGGATACAATGCAGGCTTGCCGGCTTGCCTCCTCCAGCGCTGCTTAGGATTGCACTGTCATTTGTGTCCAATCTGTACAAAGGGAGGGGGTCAATGTTTCACGTGCCCTTCCTCAAAACTGAGAACTAAAACAATGTATGTGAGGAGGGCAATAATATGTCATAAAGAAAATGTAAAGAGTTCTCCATAAGGAACATAGTTGTACGTTTGTTACCTAAATGGTAGATAGACAAGAATGCGGAAGTGATGAAAGACTGACTGTTTTTGTTTCCCCTTTTGCTTCAGGCTAAGGATGTTACGAAAGCAGAATGCTTCTGAGAAATCATATAGGAAGTTTGTGACCAATGAAATGGTGAAGGAGAGACTTCAGCAATCCAAGGCAAGAGCTAAAGCGGTGAAGACGCCCACAATGAAAATATGGTGCCCGTTGCCTGTGATTGGCAGTTCTGGCATTGCCAAGCCTCTAATAGAGTATTGTATTTGAGAGTGCAAGTGTGGCAATCTAGAAAAACAGCAGAAATCCATAACACTTGCTAGTTGAAAACTATTGTCTTACAATTTTAAAACTGATTTTCTGTTTCTGTTAGCACTGATTTTGCAATGTAATCCAGAAAAAAATGATTTTGAAACATAGATATAACATACTTTGTGAAATATTTCAGTATTTTCATGTGCTTAAAGAAAAAAGAAAGAAAAAAACATCTGGAGCCTGGTGTGCTAATTGTTAGCAAATGTTGACTTTTAAGCAGCCCACATTTCAAGCATACATACAATTACCTCTGTACTTAGCTTTAAAATTAAATTATTCAATGCCATATAAAAATAATTGGGGAAAAATTCACTGGTTGCTAATGTAGCCAAGTAGTATGAGTGCAATTAAAACTGTTGACTACGCTTATTGCAGACAGGACTGCTGCAGCTTTGCCTTCGTTATTCCTCAGTAACTGTATATACAACAATGCCATAAGCCATTAGCTCTCGATAGAATGTATTTTCAGTTGGTCTCTGGCTATGCCTAATGCAATAATTTGGTCCCAGCTGCTAACTTTCATTAACACACGGTGTACTTTGATTAGTTTCATTAGCTGCTTTCCTATGTGTAATTAATTATGCTTTGAGTTGATTCTGCTTTAATTCTTTGTGTATACTGTATATTTCTCCATGTGTGGAGAGTACAGGGAGAAGAGATCTAGGCAGTTGCTAAGCGAGGTCTTCCTCCTAGCTCATCAGTAGAAAATCTTTTCTTTGTGTGTGTGTGAATTTTTGAATTTTATGTTGCATGCACCTTTTATAGTTTAGATTATGACTGCATAGATAGGATGTGGACCTGCCTCGCAATGGAGATAGAATTGCTTGCATCGAAGCTAGAGGCAAACAGTAGGTTTTTAGAGAGTTGAGATATCTTTATTCCTTACCTTTGATATAAACTCTCTCTTTTATGTTAATTTTGTTGTCCCGCTGTCACCTCCGGTCAAACAAATACAGCAGTTTTTGTACTCTACTAAAACTTGCAAAACCTGGAGATGGCAGTGCAATGAATACACACTCTGCAAGCAACAATGTTGCTTTCATAACACCTTCATTGCTGGGAAAAACTATGTAATGTTCTTTCTTCGTCCTGAGACAAAGAATGCTGTAATATGCATGCACCTGATACTGTAGCCACATTTTCTTTTCACCAGTGGGAATGTCCTTGAATGTGGAGGAAGGACGTGTTCCTCCGATAGAAAAGGCCTTACTCTGTAGAGAGTGTCCTTGCTTTGGAAGAAAAACTGTAGATGCAGTCCATTGTTTCTAAAACCTGGCAGATTTTTCAAGGCCATCTGACATACCTGGATACAAATACTTAAGCACAAAATTACAGTGCAAACCTTAGCGTAGTTATCCAAAAGTAAGTCCTGCTGTGTTCATTGGGGCTCACTCCAAAACACTCTGTATAGGGTTGCAGCTGTATGGCACAATCCTATTCTTGGTTGACACCAGCGCAATGATCCCAAACTGTGGGCAAAGATGTTGCAAACATGTCATAAAGCACATTGCAACACCCAGCACTGGATCCAAAAGGAGCACCTGACAGAGCAGGTAAGTACTCTGGGGAACAGAAGAGCAGAGGGTGGGTGAGAAGGAGGTGCAATGGGAAGGGTTGAGACAGAGCAAATTTGGTCCAGGATGGGGTGGGATTGGTGATGCCGATGTAGGCCAAATCCTATTCCCCCTCTCAGACTTGAAGCTTAACACGGCACTTCTTAGACTTGCGCCAGCTACTTGGCTGGCACAGATCCTAGTAGCCCCATTGAAAAGGCTGGGGCTTTACATGGGGTAACAGGACAAAGGTCCTCTTACCCTGAAGAGACCTCCAGCTTTCTCTTTCCCAGAACTGGATACAGCATAGGCCCGCTATACTAGCTCCAGTTAGGATTGGACTGCATTAAGTAGTTGTTCTTAATTTTATTTTTACCCCGCCTTTTTCCCTGAGGGCACCTGAGGCAGCTTACGATAAACTAAAATGACATATCGAATAAAATACATAAGCTATAAAATACACAAAGCTATAAGCTATAAAATAAACATTGAAAGCCAGCCAGCGGCAAACAGCAGCATAAAAACCATCACTCATAAAAGCATTAAATAAAAAAATAAAAACCAATGCGCACCAATTTGCGACCAGCATGCTCTTAAAAATCCTACAGGGTTCCTAAGGCTATTCGACATAAAAACATCTTCAGGCCTCGCCAGAATTTTAATAATGAGGGAGCTATGCTCAGCTCAAAGGGGAGGGAATTTCATAGAACAGGCGCCATAGAACACTCTGTGGAACAAGTTATGGCAAATGAACACATTTGACTGAAAACAGTTGATGCACTCTACTGCAGAGAAATATTCAACAGTATTTTAAAAAATATCAACTGTGCTATAGCCTCTGAACTCTTCTTCATGGCATGTTGAAATGAATCTTGTAGAAAGCATCTAAAAGCATCTTAGATCTAAAATAATCTAAGAAAAATAGCTTCTTGATGTGTATAGTTTATACATGTTTTATTATCTGAATCCATTGTCAAATGTTATTTTCTATGTGTTCTTTTAAAGACTTTCCTGAAAACCTCCAGAGTTTAAAGAGATAAGTGCAAATTGTAAAGAAATACTTTGAGATATTACATCCTTATTTTAGTGAACTACTTAAATGCAAAATGAAGATCAAATCATTCCAGTATCAATCCAGATAAATTTTATTAGGGTTAAAGAAAATTGAATATACTTTGCTAAGCATATCACACGTTCTTCCTGTGGCAAGTGGGTGCTTCGGCAAAGCAGCAACAAACAAAAATAAAGCATTCTTCCGTAATACTGTATATACTTTTATATTTAAAGGTACAAAAGGTGAGCATTCTAATCAGAAGGTGAGGAGCGGAGGCAGGGAGGGGTGTTTGGGGGCATTGGGAGGGGGCAGTTCAGGCCCAGGAGGTTGAGGAGGCCTCCGCCATATCCATGACATTGATATATCCGCCGTGAGGGTTACCTCACCCTGCGCCTGAAAGCACTACCCACGGCTACTCAGACTTGTGCCAGCGATTTAGCTGGCACAGATCCAAGTAACCTCACTGGGTAGGCTGGGGCACGAAATGGGGTAAAGGAAAAAATTGTGGCTTCGCTTTGCTAGCGCTGAATAAGATTGGGCTGCCTACTCCTTAAATTCTGTTCACGTTTTCAATGTCCTGAGCAAAGATCTCTTCTCCAATATTATTCTGTTTACCTGTCCCCCTTTTGTCTTTGTTCTCTTGCCTCATATCTCTCTTTGCCTTCTGATCAACTATTTTGCCTTCTTCTCTAGCAGTACAATAAAGCTACTTTTCCCCCTTTCTGTTTCTAATAACTTTGGAGGAATAACTTAGGGGAATTAGTATGGCAGGTAGTTCTAATATATCCCTGTACCAGATGTCGGGCACTGTCCTTACTGGTATACTCAGTTGATTATCTGTGTCTGGAGATTGGAAAACAAACCTAGAATATTCTGAGAGGAGCTAGAGTCTTTATCAAAATATGATAAAAAGAGGAAACTTCCAAAATACTTGAAATTTACTGAGGCCTACTGTAATTTGAGTCAAATGTCTTCTTCAGGGGGCAACTGAAGAAATAGCTAAGGCAATTCTGCATATTAGCTGCTATGTAAGTTGTGATAATTGGTTAGCTTCTCCCACTGATGTTAGAAGCTCATATGCAGGATGGCTAAACAATCAGCAACCACATGCCTGCATGATGCTGATGGAAGCACCCCTGCCTCCGCTATCATTGTAACAGCTTTTGGTATGGACAAGCATTCTCATTTGCTCTGTTTTCATCAACTTACTGAAACATTTAAAGAGACTTGACTGGCTTCCTTTGAAAATTGCCAGATATGTCACCCTGATAGAAACTCCAAGGTTTTCAATTACCCTTGCACCCACCAAAAAAAAAAAAGACACTTGACAAAGGCTTGGAGTTAACGGGGCCATTGTATTAACAGTGCAATCCTAAGCAGCACTGGAATGGTGAGACCAGCCAGCCAGCGCCATATCCAGCACCCATGTTCGTGCCCTTACCAGAGGGGAGGCTCCAGTCTCTCTGGTGCATTCCTCAGATGTGCTCCTCAGATGCCTGTTAAATAGCAGGCGCAGACCTGAGGAGACCATGCAGCCTGAATCAGGGCTGCGCAGCCTTGGATTCGGCCTTATGGCTGTCCAAGGCCCGCCTCCCTCCTGCGCCGGCACACCTGCTGGCTGTCCCACACACCCCGTCCGCCTGCCCAGAAACGCCCTCCCCCCACTCACTCCCCGCCCGGCTCATCACACCTCTGTGCCAGCTGGGCTCGGCTAGTGCAGAGGGAGACGAGTGTGGCCGCTCCAGACTGCAGCGCCGGTCTCAGAGCAAGAGCGCCAATGCAGAGATTCTGGGTGAAGGGCTAGGATGTGCGCCAAAGACCCCTCTGTGAAATGTCAGTGCCAGCCTTGGGATACATAGACATCTTCTATTTGTCCTATAGAAACCTGTTTGACTTTTCTTGAAAGATCTCTGATTTTCTTTGCGAGCAATCAGGAAATCCTCTTCAAAATTCTCTTTTATGAAATATTGCTGCCAAACAATATTCAACTTTTGGTTGAATAGCTTTATTGACCTCTGCTGATTAAGAACTTCAAGGATACTAAAACAGATATGGTACATAGCTCCTAAGTACTTCCTACAACCCAATTTTTACTGATTTTGTAGAAAATATATAATTCATGCTCCCAATAACTGGCCACCACACCTTCTGATTCTCTGAAGTCATTGTTACTGCATTTTGTGATAGAACTGTAATGTATTTTTTTCTTATTCCTTAATCCTTTGAGTTTTCTTCAAAGCTATGCTGAATCGATGTAATCAAAGCTAGATTTCATTGCATGTGGCATACTTCATACTGTTGTGAGTTATTGTTCTCTGTTACAGAGAACAATAATGAATTGTTACGTTTTGACATTTGTCTGTCATGATTTTTGATTCCAATCTACCAATCTATGTATAGTCTGCTTTGCAGCCTGTTATTAAACATGTTTTTAAAATAATGCAAAGCCAGCTTTCATGAATAATATTCCTTATTATTTCAAATGAGCCTTATTGTCTGGATAAGAAAAATGGACATGTGAATATAGAATGTGTCCACAGTAGAAGAGTATCTGAAATTATGGGACAAAGCTGCAGATGTACAATCATGTACTACATAAACATTAGAGAAAGAATCAGCAGGGATGAGAATTTGGCACTGTGGTGAGAGTCAAATCCACCCCTCGACTTGACTTAGGCATGAGTCCTAGCACATGCCTGTGATGACTCACCCCCATTCTTGACTCGAGTCATTTTGACTCGAGTCAGGGGCTTTGGTGAAGCAGGCATATTAGGGCATGGACCAAAAGGGACTGGGCAAGGCGGGAGTGGGTGAGACAGATAGTATGAGAATGGGGACAGAAGTAGCAAGTGGGAGCAAGGTCACTGTACTGGAAAAGGCAGGAGCTACCCCGAGGAGTGAGGGAATGGTATCAGCAATGGCCCCTTGTCCAGGTAAGGCCGGGATTATGGAGTAAATCCCAGAACTCCTGCAGCAGGAACACAGCTACAGGCTGATAAGGGCTCTGGCTGTGAAGGGAGGTTAGCACAGGTGTAGATGGGTGTGGCTGATGAATTAAAACCTGCCCACTGATTGGCTGGCCTCAATATAAAGTTGGAGGCAAGAGCTGCAGTGATGGATCTGGGTAGGTGCTGGACAACTGCCTGAAGGACTGAGGAACTGGCTAAGGTAAGGTTGTTTTGGGAGACTATTGGGAATTGTTGTATGTCTGCCACGCCCCTGGAGCCACCAAGTGGAGGAGGCAGTTATGGCTTGGGCAAGCTGACTGCCTATTGTTTGGTGGTGGGGTTTGTTGGTTGTTAGACTTGGTAGTTTTGGAGCTAAGCCAGTGATGAGGGCTGTCTTGAGGAGGCTGACCAGCCTGTGATCCCAAGCAATGCTGCTGGAAGAGAGGAGACCCTGTGGGTGAGTGAACCCCCTCTTTCTTGCCTATCTCTGAGGCTGCTCTGGAGGGGAAACTAGTTAGCCTAGTGTGGGCATTAGAGCCCTTGGGGTGGCCCAGCAGGGAATTTGGCAGAACAGTCACCCCAGCAGCTGAGCTGGCAGACAACCCAATCCTTTGTAGTTCTACTCAAAACTAGTCCCATTGGTGCCAGCAGTGAGGCTTTCTCCTTCCAAATAACATAGCCCCCATGAGGTCGGAAAGCAGCATGTGATTGCTAGGAACTATCTCCTGGCTTCCCTGCCTCCCTGGGCTGCTCCAGCCAATCCTAAGGCCAGACCACCCATCCTTTGTCTAATGATCATCAGAGATGGACAAGAGAAACCACTCCCACCTCCTCCTGCTGGATGCAAAACATAACCCTTCCCTGCCTCCTGGCTGGAACTGCTGGCTTCCAGATGGCCCCATGAGATCTCTCATTCCACCAAAAAAGTAAGCAAGCAAACCTAGACTCATAGGTTTTCAGACTCAAGTTTTTCAGGTTCATACTTGAGTCAGTGCCCAAGTCCTTGACACTCAAATCTATATGAGTCAGCAAAAAACACATGTTCTTGCGTTTGGACTTGAATCCCAAGACTCGCATTCCCATCCCTGTCAGATATGTAGGGATTGATGTTTGGATTGTCCTGCCAGATTCTTCCAAGTAATGAATAGCTTGTTAAACTTGACTTCCTTTCCAGATAAAAAGATCTGCCACATACATTAACATAGAATCATATAGCACAAACCTAAGGACCATTACTAGTACAATAATGCCAGAATTCAAGGTAAGAGAAAAAAGCCTTTTAATGTTTCTTGGAACTGAATTTTATTGTTATCCTCTAATGCAATATTATGATGGTCTGCCCTTATAGGCTTATGAATGAATAGATTACTGGGCTGGTGCACCTCCCTTATGAGCAAAGGCTATAGCATTTGAGGCTATTCAGTCTAGAAAAGAGGCACCAGAGGCAGGGGATATGATCGAACCGTACAAAATTACGCAGAGGATGGATAGAGGGATGCTCTTTTCCTTCTTGCACAACACCAGAACCAGGGGACATCCACTGAAATTGAGTGTCAGGAGAGTTAGAGCAGACCAAAGAAAATATGTCTTTACCAGTGTGTAATTAGTCTCTGGAACTCCTTGCCACAGGATGTGGTGATGGCATCTGGCCTAGATGCCTTTAAAATGGAATTGGATAGATGTATTGAGGGAAACTCCATCACAGGTTGCAAGCCATGATGAATGTGTACAATCTGAGATTAGCTGGTCACTCATTATGAGGCCTGGGTAGAAATTTTTTTGCTGTCACCTGAATGGGCCGTGGATGGCAATGTTTTGTGTGTGTGCGTATTTTGCCTACCACAGAATGGTGAGGGAGGGGTGTGTTCAGTAGGTTTCATGGGTTTTTTAGATTGTGTTCAATAAAGTTAAACCCACTGGTGTCTTCACTGGGGTGTGCAAGGTAAATAGGCTACCTCAGAATGCCAGATTGGCAGCGAGATGCAAGTATCTTGTTGTCTTATGTGCTCCCTGAGACATCTGGTAGATACAGGAAGCTGGACTAGATGGGCCCTTGGCCTGATCCGGTGGGGCTGTTCCTATGTTCCTAACCTACCAGGCTTATGATGGCTCTGGGGAATATTTCTATTGATCTAACTGGTGATCTTAATGAGGACTTGGTTGACCTCTAGAATAGGAAGATTGCTAGGGCTGTCAATATGATCCTCTCTCCAGGTACAGAGCCTTGCTCAGAGCTACAAGCAGTCGGGGAAACACTTGCTGAATGAAATGGTGGAGGAAACCTTGTGCTGACCCTGACTAAACACAGGATAGAGCTGTTCAGGCCTACCTCTGCTGTGATGATACCAGCAAAGAAAGCTCACTTCTCTGGCACCATCACATCCAGTGAGATTCTCCCAGTGAAGCTATTCTGGGTAGTGCAAGGCCTGTTATATCTTGGCCTCAGTGGTGTCATCTAAATGATTTAAGAACACTCACTTTTGATTGGCACATGTCGGGACCCGCCCACCGGAAGTGACGTCATAAGCCAGAAGTGATGTTGTGGCAGGAAGTGACATGAAAAAAGCCAGGGGGTGGCCCAGCCCATGCAGTTAGATAGGAACGAAGTGAGACCAGAGGGGGCGGGCTTAGCGGCCATGTTTTTATACTCAAAATGCTGATTCCAAGCATTTCAGATTGCTTTGCGCGTAGTGTTAAGGACTGAATTGTTTACTCCTGAAGTAAAAACTTACCAAAATAACAATGTGTGATCGTGGAGAAACATCATTGGTAACCTAATTATGAGTTAATATGCAATTCCAAGGTTTAATTCCGCATAATTAGTCAGCCATATTGTTAGACCCATGGAGTTGCGTCGGCCATATTGTTAGACCAGACCATGGGACCAGACCCATTGCGTCGGCCATATTGTTAGACCAGACCGGAAGTTTCAAGAATATGACGTCATTTCTTCTCCATGTTTATTATAACTCCATGAAAAAAGCCCTTTTTGAGGCCTCAGATGATTTTAAACTGACCCAACAGTTGCAACAGTATTCCACAGCACCCCCAGAACATGTTAAGGAGGCCTGGCATCATGTTAAAACCCCAGAGCAACTCATTTTTCAGTGGCAAGGAAAGGAAAGGCTCCGCTCGCTGCCTGCCTGCCTGCCTGGCTCTGAGAACATGCAGGCAACTCAAACATGCAGGAAATTCAAACGTTGCAGAGGGCAGAGTCGACGAGTGGGCGGGCGAATGGGCGGGGCCAGCTGTAATCCTAGAAACCGGTACTCACGTACCCCCGCGTACCCCCTGCATGACATCACTGTTTGGCCTGCAAGGTGGTGCAGCAGATCCTTGTTTACCTGCTGGGACCAGTTTTGTGAAGTGCATTCCAAATAAAATGGCATGCATCCCTTGCAAACTCCATATAAGCGGTTCCAGATGCCTTTGGTATCTGTATGTCCTGTGCTTATGGACATGCTTGTGTGTACGTGTTCTTATGTCCTGTGCTTCTTTTTCAGCTCATTTATCCTTAGGCTGTGGGCAGGTTCTTTGGAAGCATGAGGATGTCCATGTGTACTCTTGCCCAGGCTGGTGAATAAAAAAAATGCCAGAGATGGTTTGGCTAAGTGGAGAGAAAAGATAATTTATATTTCATTGGTAGAGTACCATATGGCACGTGGTGGTGCAGCGGGTTAAACTGCTGAGCTGCAAGCTTGCTGACCAGAAGGTTGGCAGTTCAAGACTGCGTGAGCTCCTGTTGCTTGTCTCAGCTCCTGCCAATCTAGCAGTTTGAAAGCATGTAAAAATGCGAGTAGATAAATAGGTACCACTTCTGTGGGAAGGTAACGGAGTTCCGTGCGCCTTGACCACATGCTGGCCACATGACCACAGAAATTTAGAAACGGAGATGAGCACTGCCCCCTACAGTCGGTCACAACTAGATCATTCGGTTGCCTTTACCTTACAGAGTACCATAGTGACTAAGGGCACAATCCTAACCTGGGTCAATTAAGCCACTCAAGGCACAATCTAGAGACAGGCTGGTGCAATTCACTTGAGCCAACCCAGGAGTGTCATAAAGCACTGTGCGTTATTTAGAGCACAATCCTAACCTGAAGTAAGGCCAGCACAGTTAGGCCAGCAAAGTTTAG
Source organism: Lerista edwardsae (assembly GCA_029204185.1). Classification (NCBI taxonomy): domain Eukaryota; kingdom Metazoa; phylum Chordata; class Lepidosauria; order Squamata; family Scincidae; genus Lerista; species Lerista edwardsae. Next base: position 13,547,786 of record JAJKFI010000028.1, on the reverse strand, counting down.
CTGGCAGAAGGACACCATAAAGTATGTTTGGATACTGGAGTCAGAGGCCAGCACACAAACATGCACCATTGGAGAGTGGTCCAAACGCACTTTACTGTGGCCCTTGTGCCAGCCAAACTTAGCTGGCCTAGCTGTGCTGGCCTAACTCCAGGTTAGGATTGCACTCTTCGAGGCTGGACCAGGCCCTATGCCACCTGGATGGGGTACGTAAGTGCTGGCTGAGGTAGGCTGGGGCAGGGGGTTGGAGAGGGCAGGGGACAGTGGGATGGGTGGTGTACTGCACTGCACCTGGGAGGGATGTGGGACCAGCTTCTGCACTTTAGGCCAGCTCCTAACCCCCCTCCCTGGCCCAGCGATTTTGCTGGTGCAAATCAGATCGGCTCTTAGGGGTGGCTGAGCAGGTTAGGATTGAGCTGCCTCTTAAACAAAACTTCCAAATTTCTTACTACACTTACTACCAAGTGTTTTGGATGAGATCAGCAAAGTTGTAGGAAGTGTCCAAATGCTATTTCCAAGCATACATACATATTTTATAGATTTTTTTCCCTGCTATTCCAGTGTTGATATGCAAAATTCAGGGCACAATCCTAAAGTGCCCTAGGGCTGGTGCAAGCTGGTTGTGTCGCCCTGTGGTGTTGAGAAAGTACAATAAAGCACTTTTGTGCCAGTGCAACGCACACAGCGCCGTTGCAACCATTTGCGTTGGCCCTGCCGCACTGGAGCACATCCGAGGTAAGCCACGCCTGCATCAGCCAAATTCGGCTGGCGCAGGGGCTATTCTGGGCAAGGGAAAGGTGGAAGTGAGGGCGGAACAGGGCGGGGGAGGGCATTTGGGGGGTGGGCCGGCCTGGGGAGGTGGGTGGAGTTAGGATGTGGCCGTTAGGCTGCATCCAACCCCTGTCCCTGGGCTGCACTGCCCCGATTCAGGCTGCACAGCATGCTCAGACTTGCACCTGCTGAACAGCAGGTGCAGATCTGAGCAAGCCCATTGGGGTGGCTGGCGCCTATCCTGGGGTAAGGGCATGTTCATCCCCTTGCGCTGTGAAGGCTCCAGTGCACTCCGAACCTACATTGGATATGAGGCAGGCCAGCCAGACAGCCTGTTCCAGTGCAGGGTAGGATTGCACCCTGAATCTCAGAAATGTCACTGCACATACTTTTTTTTCTTCTGTCCTCTGAATTCATCAGATCTTCTGTTTGAGAAGGAAATACCATATTTGCAGTGGTGTCATTCAAATGATTTAGGAACAGGAACTCACTTTTGATTGGCACTTGTTGGGAACCCGGAACCAGCTACGGAGCCCGTTAGGATCCTCAAATGTTGCTTTTTGTTGTTGTTGTTCAGTTGCTAAGTTGTGTCCGACTCTTTGCGACCCCATAGACCACAGCACACCAGGCCCCCCCCGTCTTCCGCTAGCTTCTGAAGTTCGCCCAATTTCATGTTCATCGCTTCGGTGACACTGTCTAACCATCTCATGCTCTGCCGCCCCCTTCTCCTTTTGCCTTCAGTCTTTCCCAGGATGAAGGTCTTTTCTAAAGAGTCCTCTCTTCTCATCAGGTGGCCAAAGTATTGGAGCTTCAGCTTCAAAATGTTGCTTGGTAATAACAAGTTTAACTTATGCGTGGAAAGACTTTCCTGAGAAATTTAACCAATATAACAAAATGTTGTGGGTTCTGCTGTTTCCTCTAAAATTTAGGTGATGTTTCTATGCCAACTCTATTCCAAGAACCCAGTATTACAAATGTTCTTCTATTCCTATACAAAGTAATATTCCTAATGTAAAACAGGTTGTGATGTGGCTTTCATCTTTGGATAAGACACTTTCAGCAGGACTTTCCAGTAGATGGCAGCATAAATTCAATCTTTCTAAAGCCTATACTGAATAAATTGCAAAGAAAATGACCCTTAATTGTGAAGGAAATGTTAATAGACGTCCAGAAACACAGTCATTAAGACGCAGTTTGCTAAAGGTATCTATGTTTGATGTAGTCCCCAAATATTTGATTACTATTTGATTTTAGTGTTAATAAACAATTGGACAGCTTGGTATAGAGAACCACACTTCTGAATAATAGGATTCTCTTCAGTTGGCAGTTTCTAGCAAAAAGAATCTTTGTTTGCCTAGGATTTTTTTTTTTTGTAAGCCTGATACTGTGTAATAATGATGAACACAAAGAAAAGAAAATGTAGCTGATTTTATAGATGAGATTTGCTTTAAGTATCGACCAACAAGCTGTGATGAATAATTGTAGTTACCTACAGGAAGTGTTTAATTCAGATTCCGTTGGTGTTGTTCAGTCGCTAAGTCGTGTCCGACTCTTTGTGACCCCATGGACCACAGCATGCCAGGCCTCCCTGTCCTCCACTAGCTTCCGGAGTTCGCCCAATTTCATGTTCATTGCTTCGGTGACACTATCTAACCATCTCATCCTCTGCCGCCCCCTTCTCCTTTTGCCTTCCATCTTTCCCAGCATGAGGGTCTTTTCTAAAGAGTCTTCTCTTCTCATGAAGTGGCCAAAGTATTTGAGCTTCAGCTTCAGTATTTGTCCTTCCAGGGAGCAATCAGGCTTGACTTCCTGGAGGATTGACCGATTGGATCTCCTTGCAGTCCAGGGGACTCTCAAGAGTCTTCTCCAACACCATAATTCAAAAGCATCTATTCTTCGGTGCTCCGCTTTCCTTATGGTCCAACTCTCACAGCCATACATGACTACTGGGAAAACCATAGCTTTGACTATGCGAATCTTTGTTGGCAGGGTGATGTCTCGGCTTTTTATTGTCTAGGTTCGCCATAGCTTTTCTCCCAAGAAGCAAATGTCTTAATTTCATGGCTGCAGTCACCATCTGCGGTGATCTTGGAGCCCAGGAAAATAAACTCTGTCACTGCTTCCATTTCTTCCCCTTCTACTTGACAGGAAGTGATGGGAATGGTTGCTATGATCTTAGTTTTTTTTAATGTTGATATTCAAGCCAATTTTTGCACTTTCCTCTTTCACCTGATGAAGTTCTTCACACTAAAGGTTCTTTACGTCTTCCTCATTTTCTGCCATTAGAGTGGTATCATCTGCATATCTGAGGTTGTTAATATTTCTCCCAGCAATCTTGATTCCAGCTTATGATTCAGCAATCTTTATTCGACCCTTTTCCAATTTGAAACCAATCGGTTGTTCCATGTCCAGTTCTAACTGTAGCTTCCTGACCCGCATACAGGTTTCTCAGAAGACAGACAAGGTGGTCTGGTACTCCCATCAAGAATTAGCCACAATTTGTTGTGAGCCACACAATCAAAGGTTTTAGTGTAGTCAATGAAGCAGAAATAGATTTTTTTCTGGAACTCTCTTGCTTTCTCCATGATCCAGAGACTGTTGGCAATTTGATCTCTAGTCCCTCTGCCTCTTCAAAAACCAGTTTGCACTTCTGGTAGTTTTCAATTCACATACTGCTGAAGCCTAGCTTGTAGGATTTTGACCATAACCTTGTTCAAAATGAGTGCAATTGTGCAGTAGTTCAAACAATCTTTGGCATTGCCCTTCTTTGGGATTGGAATGATTCCAATTAGATTCCATTAGAACTATGTAATTTGCAAAGTCCTTTTGTTTTAAAGAGAAGATTATTCAAATAATAAAAATGTTCGACTTTCTGCTCCCAGAACGTTCATTCTAACAGCTTATGCTAGTATATGCACTTAATCTCTTATATAGATGATTCTATGTAAGAAATTGTGTGTGTGTGTGTGTGCAACCGGAACCTTCCAAAAATTGGTGCTTTCTACTACATGCCTATAAAGCAATATAAACCCATGTTCATTGCACACGGCAGCCTTCATGTGAGAAATGCTATTCTGTTCACCGAGGTATATATCATATAGCACAGTGGTTCCCAAATTGTGGATCAGGACCCACAAGTGGGTCACCAGCCAATTTCAGGTGGGTTGCAAAGCACCTAGAGCAGCCATATTGAAAATATGGGAAGATGGAATGCTGGAAAGAGGGATGGTTGTCTGGTTGTTTTGCTTGTGTTAAGGTTGTAAATAGGCTTTTTTTCTTTCTGATTCACTTTGCTATTGAAAAATGGCTGAGAATAACCCAATGTATTGTTGCAGTTTCAGGAAAGCAGCAGATCCTGGCATCACAATGATGGCACTTCTGGCCATGACATCTGGTGGGTCCCAGATAGTCTGTCATTCTAAAAAGTGGGTCCTGGTGCTAAAACGTTGAGAACCACTGATATAGGAACTACATCCTGTATGAATTGGACATCCATGCTTATTGCAGAATTTGGCCTCCTTTCTCCTTCCTTGCAGTAGAAGCATAAACATTTATTTTGGTATCATACAGAAATTAAATATAAATATCTGCATTCAAGGTTTGAGGAACCAAGTGTAACATACCATCCTAACCAGTGGTGTCATTCAAATGATTTAGGAACAGGAACTCACTTTTGATTGGCACTTGTCGGGAACCCGGAACCAGCCACGGAGCCCGTTAGGATCCGGAACGCCCGTTCTGGTCCGTTCCCCCTGAATGACATCACTGATCCTAACCAATGCAAATTTCCCCGCACTGATGCAATGCTAGCACAGCTGTGCTGCATTTTGTGAGTGAATTTTGCAAGCTGGAGTTCTCCTCAAGGTAAGGGGACATTCATCTCCTTGCCCGAGAAAGTTCCAGCAGGTCTGCTTGGACCTTCATGAGGTACATAGCTGGCACAAGTCCATATGCACCCGTGTGGCTGGATCAGGCCCAGGAAGGCAGATAGGATGTGGCACACACCACTGCTGCTGATCTTGCCCCCTCTCAGACACAATCTGCCCTCCCCACTCCTGTCGTTGTTTTATACCCACTCCCTGCCCTTCCCCATGCCACTTGGCACAGAACCTACCATGTCCAGCATGCACTGCTTCTTCTGCATAGGTTCACAGAGCGCAATCCTAACCTGGAATTAGGATGACACAATTAGGCCAGCAAAGTTTGGCTGGCAAAAGGGACATAGTAAAGTATATTTGGACCAGTCTCTGAGTCAAGGAGGCTAGCACACAGACGTGCACCATCCTCCCGGACTCTGAGAGTAGTCCAAATGCGCTTTACTGTGGCCCTGGTGCCAGCCAAACTTTGCTGGCATAACTGTACTGGCCTAACTCCAGGTTAGGATTGTGCCCACAGTCTGTTGCAGGCCTCTGCACCACACTGGTAACTGCTATGCCATTGCAAAGTGCTTTACGGCACTGCTGTGATGGCAGGTATTGTACAGCATGTGCTGTGTCGGCACACATGCTGCTTTAGATTGTGCCAATAATGTATGCATTAAATAAGCTTGTATCTCACCATTGAACATTTTCTCTGGGGTGTATTAGGAATAAAAGTCTTTCTTCCAGTGCCAGGCTTGAATATTTTATTCTAGTTTCCCCCGAATCTATTTTTGTTCCAAGTGCTATTTTTATTATTATTCTTGAGAAAGAATCTGTAACAATTGCTGTTGAAATGGTTGGTGTTCTTTGTATGCACCTTAGGGTGGTGGCTATCCAAAGAAAGAGGGGTTAAGGGGTTAAAATGTTCTGGTTTTAGTTCACTCAAGGCAGGACTGCACGCTGTTGTTCATGCAGCCCTGTTTCCTTTCCTGCCCTTAGAGTTAGTCCTGTGAAAACAGCACTAACACTAGTGTCATGTCCTTGACATACAAACACAAAAGCACATATACTAGGACTGTGATTTGGTCACAGCTCTCTTTAATGAATTTCACAGAAGTGGTGACGGAACAGAAGACATCCAGAAACATCTCTTGAATTCATGCTTGATAGACTTTGGATTTGGGCAGTGTTAGGAATTTGCCTTGTAGGCAAGGCAAGTCCACCTCTGTGCCCGCATTTAGACTTTCAGAGGAAGTGACAAAGAGCGCAATCCTAACCTGGAGTTAGGCTGGCACAGTTAGGCCAGCAAAGTTCGGCCGGCACAAGAGACACTGTAAAGTATGTTTGGACAACTCTCGGAGTCAGAGAGGCCACCACACAGATGTGTGCCAACCCCCCGTACTCCGAGAGTGGTCCAAATGTGCTGGTGCTTGTGCTGGCCAAACTTTGTTGGCCTAACTGTACTGGCCTAGCTCCAGGTTAGGATTGCGCTCAAAAATGTCTTTTTGGTGGCCCACCTACATAGTTAAGGCCCAGTGGAGATAAGTTTGTCCTCTGAAACTTTGATCTGGCATTCCTGATATGAAGCCTCTTTGAAAAAGCAAACAAACCCAAACGTATGTACGTATTGAAAATAAACTGCATGCATGTATGGTTTTTGTAAATAATTGAACACAACAGAAAAAATATGACAAATCAACAGTTCATGGACAACTAAAATTACAAACTGTTCCATGGACACTGTTGCCATTACTGGAAAGCACTTTGCTGGTGTGCTGTTGCTTGGATAGACTTTGGAAATGATGGTGGTCGTGCCACCATCCATCTGGCACCTACAGATTTGAGCTGCTAGTGCAGTAGGACAGATTCCTGTTTTTATATGATGTCCTCCTTTAGTCAAAGAGAGCCCAATCCTAACCTGGAGTTAGGCCGGCACAGTTAGGCCAGCAAAGTTTGGCCAGCACAATGTTTGGACCACTCTTGGAGTCACAGAGGCAAGCACACAGACATGTGCCATCCTCCCTGACTCCAAGTGTGGTCCAAACATGCTTTATGGTGGCCCTTGTGCTAGCCAAACCTTGCTGGCTTAACTGTGCCGACCTAACTCAAGGTTAGGATTGTTCCCTCAGTTTGACTTGGGTTGTAAAGAACAGTGATAAGCCTATAAGGGTAATTATCTAGTGTCCAAGTTTGCAGTGAGGTATAACAGCCTTGTTTGTAAGCCCCCCCCCTTTCTCTGCAAATCCAGATTGCAGCAACAAACCTAGGGAATGTCGCTCCATTCCTGGAGACTGTTATCCAAGTACATAGTAGTTTAACTAACATTAAATCATTTTAAGACTGTGTTTTACTTCTGCCCTATACCATGTTTTACTTCTGTGTTGCCCCATTTTAGAGATGGAAGAGATGGAGAGGGTGTTAACTCTCTGGCCTAAGCTGTCTTAACGCAATTCACTGTCCTTTAGGGAACTATGTCGCACACTGCTAAACAAGGTTTGAATGTTATTTCCCACAAAGCTGTGCTTAAAACTTTGTTAGCTTATTGTGGACATGAACAAGTAAAGGCTTTTGTTATCCTGATCAGTTTCTTGTAATGCTATAAAAGCAGCTGTAAGCTTATCCGAAGTTCACTAACTGTTTTAAGCATAGGAATGAAGTCATAAATGTGTGCCTCAGCAGCAAAAATCATGTCAAACTTTGCTGACTGATCACAGATTGTGAGCCTTCATATAGAAAATGGCTGAATTGCTATGCCATATAATCTTGCTCAAATTATTTTCCACTTTGGCCCCATTTTGTTTTTAATTCTCCCCTTCCCCTACAATATGAGTGTCATATTTTCAGGAAGAGACACAACAAAAGTAAATTTTTAAAAAATGAGAACTCTTTCCACAAAGACTTCCATTTTTGTATTTGCACAATAAAACACTGAAAAAAGAAACATTCTCTCAATGTTTTACAATAGTGAAAAGCAAATACATTTTGCAAACCAATTCTTGATATTCTGAAATATGGAATTCCTGCTAGAATTCATGGTAAAACCCAAGGCACAGTGGAGTGCAGAACTGAGGAATCTGTGCATCCAAATGATGGTTTGTATACGTGTGGATGAGCCAGCACAGATTTAACTTCATAGATCAGTTTCCCAAACTGGGTCAAGACCCACTGGTGGGTCGCAACCTGATTTTTGATGGGTTGCCAAAGGGTGGTCGAAAAATCAAATCACTTCTTCAAGCCCCTAGGTTATTCAATAATCAGATACTGTAGCAGCTAATAATCCTGCAAAGAACTCCGCTCCTGCAGTTTACAAGATAGCTGCCAACTGCCCTGAAAGAGCTGAGCTCCTGTAGTTTGCAAGCAAGTGTAAATATAAAGGAATAAATGTTGGAGGGTCTTTTTCTGGTTATTATTACTTATACACTGCCATAGATACAATGTTCATTTGGCCTCACATTATCTCAGGAACAGTGCTTTTCAACAGAGTCAGTTTGTAATTTCAGCTGCTTCAAAAAAAAAAGTTATTAACAATGACAGCTGTGATAGGGTGGTCAACAGTTCAGCATCAGGTTACTGGGGGCCCTGGGCAAAGTTCTGCAGTCAGTCCCCATGGCATTCTCTTCCCATTCTGTAATGGGGTCACTTACATTGGGACTAAGAGTTCATGTGTCAGCCTGGCCCAATGGACCAGTGTGGGTCCTTGGCCAGACCCTAACCTGGCCAACCTCTGACACCTCCCGACACCTATGATGATTTCATTTTTACAGTGCTTTGGTCTGTCTCAGTGTTTTTCTCATTGGGGAAAAAAAAAAAATAGCAGGCCCAGACATAGGAATGTGCAGAAACACATTCAGAAACTGCTAGTAGGTTGGGAGGACTGAAGGAGCATTTAATTCCCAAAGCATTTTGATTGTATCTTTTTCAACGGAATGTATCATGAAATAAATAAATTTAGGTATGAAAATATGCTACGCATTTACAAAAAGGCAACAGTTAAAGCAAAAAATACAGTGTGTTTTGATATTCAGATAATTTAAACAGTTATATTGTTGGTTTTTTCACCTAGGAAATACCTGGAGTTTCATGTGTGTGTTTTTTTTATTTCACTATCAGCCTTAGAGCCAGCCCATTTTTTTTCCTGGTATAAAATGAAGTTCATCTGCCTATTGAGGATTTTGATGAGCTGTCTTGATTCAGGACACTCAAAGCTATGGATCTGCCAAGGAACTGCTGGTATCTCTCAGCCTGTTTGTCATGTAAGAATAATATTGCAGGGGTGTTGTGAGCTGACTGAGGTAACAATTTGAACACTTTGAAGAGCAGGTAGCACTGTGAAGGCTTGAAATTCACCATTTGCATGCTACATGGTATTTTTTTAAAATGGTGGCCACTTTCAGGCAAGGCTGGTGTTATGGGCAGCCCAGTCCTGAACTGCCTAACTGCCACGGGAGCAGCGGTAGTAAAAATGCTATTGCCGCATCCAATGTCAACGAGGCTGGAGTCTCCCCGGGAGAAGGGGACGTTTGCCCCCTCCCTCCAGAAAAAGCCCCATCGCACTCAATGGGGCTCCTCAGCTTGCTGATGGCTATTTTGCCAGTGGTGATTCAAGCAGCCCCATGTTGGGCTGCCTGAGCCACCATTAAGTCCCATCTCCTTGTAGCTGGCTCTGCCTGGTTCCTCCCCCCTCCCCCACCCCAAACGGGCTTACTGGCTGCCGGCACCGTTGGAGAGCCGCCATCTGCCCGCTCGCATTGGGTCCTGGCACTCAATGAGTGCAAAGCCCGGGACAAGTGTACACATGTCACAGTCGTGCTTTATGGCATGTGCACGACATTTTTGCCAGCGGTACACATGTACTGCCAGCGATAAGGGCCTTTGGGATTGGGCCCTAAGTTGAGACTGACTGAATAGTTTGAACTTGTTACCTTCTTATGCCTTTAAAGATGTATTAAAGAAAGTGCCGAGACATCACCCTGCCAACAAAGGTTCGCCTAGTCAAAGCGATGGTTTTCCCAGTAGTCATGTATGGCTGTGAGAGCTGGGCCATAAGAAAGGCAGAGCGTCGAAGAATCGATGCTTTTGAATTATGGTGTTGGAGAAGACTCCTGCAAGTCCCCTGGACTGCAAGGAGATCCAATCGGTCAATCCTCCAGGAAATCAAGCCTGATTGCTCCCTGGAAGGACAAATTCTGAAGCTGAAGCTAAAGTACTTTGGCCACCTCACGAGAAGAGAGAACTCTTTAGAAAAGACCCTCATGCTGGGAAAGATTGAAGGCAAAAGGAGAAGGGGGCGGCAGAGGATGAGATGGTTAGATAGTGTCACCGAAGCAATGAACATGAAATTGGGTGAACTCAGGAAGGTAGTGGAGGACAGGGAGGCCTGGCATGCTGTGGTCCATGGGGTCGCGAAGAGTCGGACACGACTTAGCGACTGAACAACAAAGAAAGTGCAAGAAACAAAACATTGTTTTCACATTTGCACAGGGTATAAAAGCCTAATGAAAGTGCCAACATCAAAGGGGAAGTTGTTGGATGGGTAATGGAAAGTCAGGGTGCAATGTTAGCCAAAATTTCCAGCACTGAGGTAAGGGCAATGCAGCTCTGAGATAAGGGGCCAAACATTCCCTTCCCTTGAGGAGGTCACTGCAGGATGCCTCACATGCCCGATTGGCACTGATATGTGAGTGCTAGAAAGTTGCTTAGGATTGAGCCCCCCGACTTGTAGGTTTTCTGATGTAAGATGTAGAGAAATCAGGCAAATAACAGAAAATTTCCTTTTCATATATCAGATATACTGCCTGGTTGAGAGCTGTCAATATTTTTGGACCATGAAAATGGGAAGAAATGCATTTTTCAAAAATGAGAAAAAGTTATAACTCATTTAGCAACCTAGCATTAATTCTGAGAAAGTAGAGAAAAATCAATAATGAAATATTATCAATTATTTTGGGGACAACAAGTTCCATCTTGGGCTGTCTGCAGGCTATATTTCTTAAATGTTTTCTTACTTAGAAAGCCTAGGAGCTGATTTTTGAGCTTATTTTCCAAATCTGATCCAGTAATGATTTATTATTTTTAAAAAGAGTGAAAGGTAAGTCATGTGATCAATGGCATTTCCTGTGAAAACACTGGATGTTTGTATTTGCCCTTTTATGACATCTTTAAGTCAAAAGAAAATAGGCACCAGGCACCTTCACAGCGAGAATAAAGAAAATGAAAATCCAACAAGACTTTTAAATACCATCCTCAACACATCATACAAAAGAGTTAAGAAGCATTTCAATTATAGGGGAGAAAGTATCTGCTAAAAGAACTGAAAGTAGATATCATAAAATGAGAAATATTACTTTCTGTACAGGCAGACTTATTCATTACGAAGTTTAAAAAAAATTGGATATTGCAAAGGAGTCTTATTGACATAGGTGACAAAGCAAAATGTGTCTCCATTCTTGTATTGATGTGCTATTGTACAGTACTGCAAAATGTGTCACACACCTGTGGGGATGACTTCATGGTTAGCCTTTTTTGAATCTCTTTCTTACAATTTGAATGAGAAGCATTCCAAAGTGCTCTGCCGAGCAAAGACTTCAAACCCGCACAACACCCTGGTGGATTCCTGGGGCAACGTTGTGCAAATGGCTACTTGGACTGTTTAAATATCAGAGGCAGCACGCACAAATATGACAAAAGCTGCGAAAAATGCCTAGAGGGTTTGCACTTACAAGGATCGCTGAGCACATCCGGGGATGCAGCTATAAATTTAAACATCCTCCCTGGGCTTTGGGGCACAAGAGTGCTCTTTATTTGTGAGGAAGGATTCAGAAGTGAAGGCAACACTTGATTGTTGAAATAAGAAAAATGGTCTAGAATTCATTGTGAATTGCTGAGCACTGGATGTTCTTCTGGGTGCATTCTCATACTTGCCCCATTCTTGGGCAGTGGGATGGAGGGAATGGGGTGGTGGGAGGGTGGAGAGAAGGTGGCTCTGTGGGCAGGCTAGCCCAGGGACAAGAGTGGAGTGTGAATCCAGCTATGAAGATGGATCCTAACCACCATCCCAGGGATGGTCGGTCTGCTCCGGACCGCATTTATAATATATAAGCAGCTTCTAGGGCAGTGATGGCGAACCTTTTGGGTTTGCCGTGTCAAAAACGCCTAACTTGACTCTGCTGGTGTGTCACTCCCCACTCCCAACAAAAGAGAAACAATTATTTACATATTGATTTACTTTTTTAAAAAATAGAGTCCAGTCATGTATGGGGCTATGCATTATAGAAAGAAACATCAAATCATTACAAAAAATCTAATTATTACCAAAAAATAAATAAATCCTCAGTTGTTGTTGGGTGTTGGCAAATGCTGATATGTCAGCCAAAACACTGTGGCGTGTCACCTTTGACACGTGTATCATAGGTTTGCCATTGCTGTTCTACGGCCTCTAACAAGTTTAGGAAGCACCACCTTGTAGAATATTCACGCTGCCTCTTTGCATAGTACATAAATAAACCACCATTGTGAGCCATCACAGTGCCATTGCTGGAAGTTCAACCTAAGTGCCAGGTATTTAACACTTCACTCCTTTTATTTGTCTTTTTTTTTTTTAAAGAAGCATTTGGCACAACAGTGGGGAATTCAACTTATGATGACACAATTGTGAGGGAAAAAAGTAAATTCATTTTGATTTCTGCCAGTTGGTATTAAACTTATGAGGCATGAAATCATCCAATTCTCAAGAATAGGTTTTCCAGAGAGTTCCCAATAGAAAACATTTAGACTTCAAACATATGTGCCTGGTTCTTCTCTCAAACCTCAGGGACATTTATTTACTCACATGTTGATTTGTCTGCCCTTGAAAGGGCTCATTAATGAAATAAGTTTTAAAGCAAGAAACCAGAATCCAAAGAATGATGGTTGTGCTTTAAAGGCTCCTGATATGTGGAGGCTCCTGATTGGAGGACAGTGCTGAACACTGGAAAGTGGGAGGAGTCAGGGCTAGCACATTATCGGGTAAAGGGAGCAACCTTTTGGCGTCCTGCCTCAGGCATCAAGAAGACTTGAGTTGGCTCTGTGAAACCTTTTAGGGCGCAATCCTAACCTGGGGTTAGTCCAGCACAGTTAGGCCAGCAAAGTTTGGCTGGCACAAGGGCCACCGACCGTAAAGCATGTTTGGACCACTCTTGGAGTCAGGGAGCATGGCACATTTGTGTGCTAGCCTCTCTGACTCTAAGAGTGGTTTAAATGTGCTTCATGGTGCTGCTTGTGCCACCAAACGTTTCTGGCCTAACAGTGCTGGACTAACTCCAGGTTAGGATCGTGCTCTTAGTGATTAAGAATGCCCTGAGCCAGGTAGTTATTTCCTCTTTCTGCACTGTATCCATGGATCCCAATGCATCTTACCAGCTGTGCCACTCTGGTAGCTTTTGCCAGGTTCCTGCTTGTGACCAGTAGTTTATCTGACTTGCTTTCATGTGCGTAACTTGTGACTTCACATCCCCCAAAATTCTCTTGAGATGTTGTGAGTTGATGCATGTTGTACTTCATCTCAGTGTCAGTAGCATGGTTTTGAGCCATCTGCCCTATATGTATCTTGATGAGGTATATCTGGTTTATATCTGGTGTAGTTGAAGGCAAGCAGGAGTCAAGCTCTTGGACTTCTCCTACAGCAAGAACAGTGACATCAGAAGGTGTGCTCAGCTGAAACATTTTTCAAAGGCTCTTAAACTAGAGGAAGAATCCAGTTCAGTTGGAGGCAAACTGAAAAATGCATCTGGGGGCATATGTTAATGTCGAAGCCATTGCCTTTCCCAAAGGCTGGCTGAGAGTATGAAGGATGATGCTCAAGTTGCATAAAGGCTGTAATCCTGTATGCACTTTCCTGGGAGGAAGCCCCACTGAACATAAGAAAAGCCTTGCTGGATTAGGCCCAAGGCCCATCTAGTCCAGCTTCCTGTATCCACCAGATGCCTCAGGGAGCACACAAGACAACAAGATACCTGCATCTTGCTGCCACACTCATTGACCCAGCATTCTAAAGTAGCCTGTTATACTTGCACCACCCCCAATACAAGGAAGACACCAGACTGAGGTTAGGGTTTCACTTTATTAAACACAAGTGTAAATCATGAAACCTACTGAACACACCATCCCTCCCTTGCCAGTCTGGGACTTATTTTTGAGTAGACAAGCAAATGATTGTGCTATGTAAGACTTCTGTGTAGGATTTCCTTGTGAGTAAGCATGCATAGGCACTTGCTCTAACATAACTTTTTCATAAATCTGGGATATTTTTCAATCCTATTTTTCAGTTTCTATCTGTTTTTTTTTAAGACTATTGCAGCTCACTCAAAGGGTTTGGAATGAAATGAGCTAGATCCTGAAATGAAAGACAATGCGTTTCAAAGTAGGATTGAGAGATAGGAAAAGTAATTAACTTTAATGGACAAATGTAATCTTGATTCTTTTTTAATTTGTTGATTCTTTTTTTATTGGGGGTGTGGCTGTGTGAGCAGGGCTATGGGGGTATCATAATGAGTTTTTTTTTCCACATGAATATATACAGTATCTCTACATCATAGCAGGATAATATGACAGAATACTGATCTGGAAGATTGGGCAACATCACTTCTTGCTAGAGTTGTAGTGGGAGGGAATGAGACATTTTTGAATGCTTCCCGACATTACATCTACTCACAATTCTGATATGAAATACAAGCAGACAAAAGAACCAAATTGGCCTGATTTACTTCAGTTTTTCATTGGTTCGTAAATGAATGCACCTCTAGTGAAATGAGAATAATATTGGGCCCATTCCATCCCAGGTTAAGTGCTTTTAAATTGCATTTAATTTAAGTGGAAGCATTCTTCACTGAATTCCATGACTTGAGTTGGATTGGCCCTGGAGTAACAAAGCTAAGTTCCTAGAAACTGTAGTAATTCTACCTCGTTACTAAATTCCTGAATAAACCATAAGAATTAACAAATGCAAGGAGGTTTACTTGTTTGTTTTTGCTTAATGGTTGTAAAGTGTGTGTGTGTGTTAATATTTTTTGTCTGAAATGATGACTTTATCTAGTTTGTGTATAAAACAGTGATTGGATTTTCTTTCTTCTTGGAAACAGAACACCTACACATATAGGGTAACAATGCAATCGGTTGATCATTATCACCATCATAATGCCTCAAACAAGCTTCAAGGTGACATTATAGTCACTCTGAAATTAGTATTACACTGAAGTGTTATGAAGTGACATTCATTTCATCGTGGCACAATGGTGACATTAGCATCTAATTATCTTGAAGCGAATTCAGCATCAAGCACTACTATATAACATGGCACAATTCTCAGCCTCTACCGAGTTTGAAGGTGGCATGGGGGGAGGGTCATAAGAATAAAAAATATTACAAGCCAGTTTCAAATATTTGCCCTTGGAGATATAGATCTATAGAGTGGGTTTTGCCCAGTCATTTTATGCAAAGGCTGCACTGGCAGAACACATATCTCTGCTTGCATAAGACTGCAAACTTAATGTAACATAAGGTATATATAATCTCTCAAACAGCCCATGGCCTGGGCCAGTGTTATTCAAACTGTAGGTCAGGACCCACTTGGTGGGTCGTGACCTGATGTTAGGTGGTCACAGATAGCTAGGAGCAGCCATCTTGGCAATTGCAGACCTTACTCTTGCTATAATCCTTTTGTAAGTGTTCACAGTTTGAATTTTCAAGTGAGGTTTTTTTTTTTAAATTGTTTTTAGTTCAGTGCTTTTACAGATCGTTTTGTCTTGCTTTCTGTCAGAGGTGTTTCATGGTTGTGCAATTGCTACACTCCAAGAATGCCAGTTTGCATTCCAAGAGTGCCATTTTATCATGTTACACTGACAGCATTTCCTGCTTGATGATGCCACTTCCGGCTATGACATCATTTCCAGGTTAATGACATCACTTCTTGTGGGTCCCAACAGGCATACCTTCCTAAAAAGTGGGTCCCAGTCTTAAAAGTTTGAGAAGCTTAGGCATTATGTTCCTAAGAAAAATTTTGTTTGCTGCCTATTTAACTGGCTCTTCTCAGTTTGAACGGCCCTGTTTCCTGTTAACATTTGTTAGTCTCTTCCCCATAGAATTGGCTGGTTGTCTACACATCAAGTTCTTCAGTTTTAGAATGTTCCTTTGTTAACAAGAAATACCTGTGCTTCAATCCCTACTCCCGAGAAACAAAGGTATGGGGGGGTGGAATGTAGGGAGGGGGGGCTGATACTGTATTTATGTAGGGTCCCCTTTTGACCATAGTTTTTATATCTGTGCCCCCAGAACAGAACTCCCACAGATTGGGGAACACCTGTACTTAAATCCCTCCCACTGAAATCAGTGGGACTTAAAACTGCTCACCTTTGCTTGGAGTGTACTGACTGATGCTTTTCTCCGAGGCTGGCAACTTTTTCCATTAAATATGTTCTACCATATTAAAAAGGGGGGCTGTTTTCAGTGCAAAAATTTAAAGTAGTAAATATTTTGTTCTGCCTGACTTAGGGCATAATCCTATTGGGCTGTTGGGTGGTACGAACATACTGCCATGCTGTTGCTGTAAAGATGCCACAAGGCATCTCCAGTGCCAGTCCCATGAGCCCAGAGGCAGCAAGGCAATGCCGGTGGCCAGTGAGTTTAACCCTCGCTGGCACTGCCCTGATTCTGGGCAGGGTGGGAGGACAGAACTGGGTGGGGGAGGGGCGGAGCAGGGGGTGGGACCAGCGGAAATCTTTGCTGCCATCCTCCATGTCAGCCTGCCATCCTCCCTTGCCTCTGTGCCAGCAAAATTGCAGGCGGAGTGGCGAGGGGACCCGTTGCCCACCCTTACCACAGGAGAAGGGGATGAACATCCTGTGAGGCCTCCAGTGGCTGCCTGACTGCTGTGGATGCTGTTTGGTTACTGCTGTGCCCGCAGTGACCAGGAGCTCAGGATTGGGCTGTTACTCTGCTGGAACTGCTTGTCACGTGGAGAGGCTCTTCATCCCTGCGCAGCCTTTCTAGTGGCTGTTGCTGGCGGTCTGCCTTTTTTTAGATTGTGAGCCCTTTTGGGACAGGGAGCCATTTAACTTTATTATTACTATTTGCCTGTAAACCGCTTTGTGAACTTCGTGTTGAAAAGCGGTATATAAGTACTTGTTGATTGATTGATTGATATCACCTTCCTCTCTTGTCTTTAAATGATCACACATTCATTTACCATGCCAAACAGCAGCTCTACAGTTACTGTTTGTTGGCACTGTAGTCTGATAAGACGCATCTTTAAGATCTCTTCTATGCAGGGTTGGGAGCACCAAGCAAAGGGCAAGAACAGGATGATTTAAATTGGTCCTTTTTTTCAGTTGGGAGAGAACTGGTGGTGGAGAGAAAAGTGGGAGACATTCTCTTTTTGCTTTGTAAGTATGCAAGGTGTAAAACCACGAACTCTACAGTGGGCTTGCAGTAACCGTAGTATCCACAGGTTTAACCAACTGCACCACACATATTGTATTAAAATCCCCTTGCTTCCTCCTCCTCCTCAGTTGTCCACACTGCCCTTTGACGCTCACCTTGTGCGATTGCAGGCTCTGATCCGCAGTCCTTTCCTCTCTGCCTCTCGCAGTGCTGCACCCAGCAGCTCCCTCCAGCCAGAAGACACTTTGGCATGGAAGTAGCCAACCAGCTGGCCACCTCAAGCAGGCCACTTCTGGGTCTTAAAGCCCACTATTTTAAAATAGTATGCAATTTTATAGGGAACTTTTGTTCATCTGCAGGGAGTCCTGAAACCAACTCCTGTAGGGGCCACTGTGTATGAATGCATGCAATTTGAATCAGAGAAAACAAGGCACATGGAGGCAAAGATCTAGCTCACAGTAATGGCAATGCTGATTCAGGACGCACTCTCCTTACATTGCATTACCTTCATTTGCCCTCAAGTTGTTCAGCTTTCAAATAAAAAATGGCACAGAAGCAGCAACCAGTCTTGGGGGTGGGTGGGAATCTTCACACTCTCATTACATCTGTTTTTCACAGCAAAAATATTTTCTGGAAAACTTTTACCTTAGTCCTACAAGATGGTTGTCGCCTGAAAATTCACAGAAACCACAGTTTTGATTGATGAAAGAGGTTGCTGTTGATGATTAAGAGTGCAACTGAATCATAAGGGGCAAAAAATGTTGTTCAACACTTGCTATATTCAGGACCATCACTAATTTTTCATCAGCTTATTGCAGTGCTTGGTGCTGACTCATTATTGCACAAGATAAAGACAAGTAGAAACAATCGGGTTTTTTTTTACTGAACCAATTAACAGTGATCAGTTTCAGAGTTAGCCTCAACCAGAGCTTGCCATAGAGAGCCCATCAATACTGTTACTAGAAGTGGTCCATATGTGAGCAAAGCATGTTAAATGTGTCATAGGGGGCACAATCCTTACTTGTGCTGGCCCAGGAGTATTGCAAATGCGCCAAAAAGCACGTTTGCACCACTCTCAGAGTCAGGGAGGCTGGTGCACAGATGTGCGACTGTGTCCCTGATTCTGAGGCTGCAATCCTATACACACTTTCCTGGGAGTAAGTCCCACTGACTCCAGTGGCATTTGCTTCTGAGTAGGAATGCATAGGATTGTGCTGTGAGAGTGGTCCAAACATGCTTTATAGTCTGTTTGCAATCCTGGGTAGGCACAAGTCGTGCCAGCCTAACTCCAGGTTAGGATTGCGCCCTGGATATAAACTTTTAAAAAATGTGGAATAAATAAAATATGTGTTACACATAATTCAGACATTATCCCAGTGCCGTATGAGTCTATCTTGGTTTTTTCCAGAAGGATCAATTGCATTGAATTAAAAAAAAAATCCCTCCTGGGAAGAACCAGCATGGCAGTTAATTTTCAGGACTCTACATAACTTAGAAAGAATGCAATCCTAACCTGGAGTTAAGCTGGCACAGTTAGGCCAGCAAAGTTTGGCCGGCACAAGGGACATTGCAATATGTTTGGGCCACTCTTAGGGCACAATACTATATTGCACTGGAACAGGCAGACTGGTGGGCATGCGCTGTATCCAGCGCAGTATTGAGGGAGACTGGAGCCTCTCCAGCACACGGGCACATTTGAGGCTAGCATCTCCCCTATGGACTCCTCGGATCTGCACCTGCTGAATAGCAGGCACAGATCCAAGGAGACTGTGCAGTCTGAACTGGGGCCATGCAGCCTGTGGACAAGTCCTTGGGTTCGGCCAACTCCACGAGTCGAGTTACAACAGGCATGCGCCATGACTCACGACTCAGCTCATGGATCGAGCTTAGTAGCTTCCCTGGAAGTTCACTCCCAACATAATGATTTTATGATCTCTGTGCCACATTGTAAAACCCCCGCCAAAACCTTCACCTTTACATCTTCCAATTAATTTCTCACTCAAATCTCATTACACAGGAAGTCTTTCAACAGGCCAGTTATTATGTTCCTGCGCTATTCAAGACTATGCCTTAGTATAAATGTTACTGATCATTAAGTTAAATGTAAGATGAAGTTGTTAATTGCATACTTTATTAATGAATAGTATCAGCTATCAGAGATGTTAGCACTCAGTTTATTTATTTAGACGAATGTTATCAATATACTGCTTGGATATTCACAAAGGCAGCCTTATCATTATTCACAGTGAGACTGAGAAACAAACATCAAATTTAATTGTGTTACCAGGCTTCAGAGCTATAATCTTTATACAACAGCTAATGCTTTCATTACTTATCAATTCACTTATAATTATGCTCCACACTCAGAAAAAGTTAAGCAGTTAACAAGCAAGAGTAGATCTTTCTTGACTGTTTTCATGTAGATTAAAAGAGCAAACGTAGAACAGGGAGGAAAGAATGAATGTGTAACTTAAATAATTAAGCATTACCTAAATGATTCCATTCAATGCTCAGTGCACTTCCATATACGGGTGCGCCTGTCCTGTGCTTTTCAATCAGTCCAATCAACTGTATTTATACTGTGCTATTCCACAAAAAGCTCACAAAATGGTTTATAGACGATAAACTAATAATAATTAAATGGCTTTTGCCTTTCAGAAAGCAGCTTCAGTTAACTATTACATTCCATCTGTTTAGCAGGCACAGATCCGAGAGCGCATAGGGGAGGCTGATGCCTCCTCTACGGTAAGGGAGCAAATGTTCCCTTGCTGCGGGGAGGCTCCAGCCTCTCCTAAGCAGCATTGGATTTGGCACTGGCCGACCGGCCTTGCACTCTGAAAATTGCGAATGATGGGTCTTTTTGGACCCCCCCCATCTTCTATATACCAATAGTTCTAAAGAACATTTTATTTGAAACAATTGCCACTATTTTAGCCATATCTCAGTTTTTGAGCGGCATAGAGAACGTGATAATGAACAGACAGCCAAATTGGCAACGAAATGGGTGAGATCTGTTACACAAGTCCTTTCTATGCCTTGACTACTCTCAAGCATAATTTGAAGCTCGCTGATATACAGAAATAGCTATTAGCAAATTTAGGCTGCAATCCTATGCACTCTTTCCTGGAAGTGAGCCCCTTGAACACAATGGAACTTACTTCTGAGTAGACATGCCTAGGATTGGGCTGTCAGTCTCCTCCTGACTCCCAGAAATGACATTTTTATTTTGTATTGACAGTGGAATAGACCATGTTTGGAGCTATGTCAGCATATAAATTTGGAATGGAACAGAATGCTGGATCAGTGACAATGAACCAAAAAGTCATTATCTTCCATCCCACATCCTACTTCCATTTCCTAAAAATACTCCTGTTATCTATTTGTCAGAGTCTGCTAAACACCCAAAGCTGTGAATTGGCTGGAGTTTGGCATAGAATAGCCTTAATCTATTACTTTCATATTTAATTAATTGGGAAGCAGTGGGTGGGTGGTTTGAGTTTTTTTGTCTTGTACCAACATGTTGGAAATGTTTCTGAAAACAGGCATGATGCAAGCCAGGCAGCTGTTAGCAAAGTAACTACTGCTGAGTGCCCGAATGAGATGTCTTATAGCAGTCTTTAGAAGGCCAAACAGCCAGGTTTTTACAGTTTTAGAGCACAATCCTAACCTGGAGATAGGCTGGCACAGCTAGGCCAGCAAAGTTTGGCCTGCACCAGTGCCACCGTAAAGCACGTTTGGACCACTCTCGGAGTCGGGGAGGATGGCGCATGCCTGTCTGCTGGCCTTTCTGACTCTGAGAGTGGTCCAAACATACTTCATGGTGTCCCTTGTGCTGGCCAAACGTTGCTGGCCTAACTGTGCTGGCCTAACTCCAGGTTAGGATTGTGCTCTTAATCAAGCTTCCATGCTCTAACACACAAAAAATGACCCCAAACTGGTTTATATATGATGGGATGGTTGAGCTTTTGAGAAAACTACTCAATGCACTTTAACAAATCCTACAGATTCTCTCCCTGGCCTCTCCAAGTAGCAACATCCCATTTCCAGGGGCTGTAGAGTTGCCTGGTCTTGATATATCATTTTAATAAAGCATAGGAAAAATTCAATACATTACTGTGCTTCCTCTCCACATATAGTCTTGCAGCTATCCAGAATGTGAATGGAAAATAGAAAGTTCAATAATTCATTAAAAAAAAAAATCCCTCCTTTCTCTGTTGAACTTGTGAGGAAGTATTCAGAAAGAGCGAGGGCAATTTTGCCCTATACTGAGCTCCTTCTCTGCCTGAAGTAAATCCCTTCAGGAAGAACGTAAGCTGAATAAACAGGGATGTCTGGGGAAGCCACCAAACCTGCCATTTCCGGCAGATAGTGATAGCTCCCCTGTGATTTCTGATCAGGCTCATTTAATGGTCACGGTTTCTAGCGTTCTCTTCACAACCAGTTTCTCTTGCCCTTCTCTGTGGCCCGAGTCTTGTTCTATGTTCTCTTTGTTATTGTATCTGAGCTATGATATCCATTCCCTTAACCCTAAATTATTCTCCTGTTTAGATTCTGTTCCTCTAACCAAATCTATTTACTTATTTGCTGCTTTCCCCCCACCCCTCTCTTCCCCCTTAGCCCAAGATGTCACTATGCATTCGGGGAAATAATTTGTTGTTTCGCTTGAATGCATAAAATCAGCTTCCGCATGACACAGAATTGCTCTCCATAAGAGGAGTAATGGAGCTCATGTAATTCTTTCCTCTAAACTACCCTCCACTATCACAGAATTACAAGTTAATAGACTTCCCACTGTCAGCAGCTCAGGACTTGGTGATCCAATGAGATTTTTTTTGGCAGGAGTGCACCTACACACCTTCCTCTGGAATCTTAAGCATGCTCGCTGTAGAGAGTGGGAAAGTGGCACTCACTGTTCATCCGTCACGTTTATGCTTGGTGCTGAAATTCACAAAGAAGGGAATGTAGGTTGAAGCTTGCAGGTGGAATGGTCAGATTGCAGGCAGAATGGCAGGGCCAGTTTCAGGACTCCAATGTCTAGTTCTGAACATTCAAATAGCAGCACCCACATCAACGGCAACTTGTTCACCCTGGTCCAGGAGGTCTTCCAATGTATGTCTTGGGACATGAGCATAAATGAACACATGGCATTACCTTAGACTAGTGGTTCTCAAACAATCTGTCCAGTTCCCACTGAAAGTGATTTAATGGCTGAAAGTGCTGTCATTGTGACACCAGCCTGCTCCTTTTCTGAGAATGCAGCAATTAGTTGGGTTATTTCTCAGTCATTTTCCAATAGCAAAATGAATCAGAAAGGGAAAAAAAAGCCTATTTACAACCTTGGCACAAGCAAAACAACCACACAACCCACCCACTTTCCAGTCTCATCTTCCCATATTTTCAATATGGCTGCTCTAGGTGCTTTGTGACCCACCTGAAATTGGCTTCCAACCCACTGGTAGGTCCTGATCCACAGTTTTGGAACTATTGCCTTAGACAATTGGTCCAGACAACTCAGTATTGTTTAGACTGATTGGTAGTGGCTCCTTGGGCTTTCAGAAAGGGTATTTCTTAGTCCTTCCCTTCCTAGGGACTGAATGTGAGATCATCTGTGTATACGAAGCTTGACCCTACCACTGACTTACAATGCTCCTCCCCCAAGATTGACCAGATTGACAGGCGCACCCCATGTCTTATAACTTGTTCCACCATAGCTGTTCAGTACAGGTCTGAAAACCTGGCATACAAGCTAGTGGTGTACTAGATGTCTACATACATGAGGAAATGGCTAGCTGAGGGCACAATTCTAACCCTGGGCTGAAAAAGGCAGGCTGATTTGCCAGCCCCATATCTAGCCCGGGACTCAGAGGTGCTGCTAGGCTACCCTGGGAAAGGGAAAAATATTCCCCTCCCCCTTGGGAGCTGTGCCACCGAAATTAGTGGTGCAACTTTGAGCAACTGAATTGGAGCCACCTGTGCTGGTGACTGGGGTTCGGATTTGGCCCAAAGGCTGCATCCTGGTTCTTCCCCTCTAGCTGGACCGGATTGCCCATGGGCCCACCTGTTCCCTGTTTCCCCTGCCCCCTTCCTCCCTTCCCTCTGCCCCATTATGCCTCCCGGTGCCCTCCCGTAATTCCTGGGCCCGCCTAAGAATGCTGGTCTTACCTCCAGGACTGGTGCAAATGCATTTTACAGCACTTTTGCGACAATTGGAGGCTGGCACAAGGGAGTTGTTCCATCCTAAAGGTAAGTTTGAATTGCGCTGTGAATCACATACACAAAAGTAGTAGCTAACTAATTAGGCAGTTCGCTTCTCTGGCAGTTGTGGTAAACCTCTTTATACTAAATATACACGTATAGAAATTTTTTTTTTTTAGGAAGCCACATAATAGTTATGAAAATATATACTTTAGGAAGCTTAAAGAGCCAGGATGGTTGCAGAGTTGGACTTGGAAGATCCTGATTCAAATCCCTGCTCAGCCATGTAGCTTCCTCAGGGCGCAATCCTAACCCGGTGTAAGGCTGGCACAGCTAGGCCAGCAAAGTTTAGCCGGCACAAAGGTCACCATAAAGCACGAACATCTGTGTGCTGGCCTCTTTGACTCTGAGAGTGATCCAAACATACTTTGCGGTGTCCCTTGTGTCAGCCAAACTTTGCTGGCCTAACTGTGCCAGCCTAACTCCAGGTTAGGATTGCATCCTGAATGACTTTGAGCCAGTCGCTTTCTCTCAGTCTCACCTACCTCAAAGCGCTGACATGAAGCACAACTACTGACAAATGCACATCTCCTTTGGGTTTTCACATACACCTTTTGAAACTAGTAACTCATTCTACCTTGAAAAGTACGTAGTGCTCTGTGCAACTTCCATTGAGTGCCAAAGAATGAACAGAGACATTCTTAAGCCTGGATTGTGTGGATGGATTCATAAGAATAGTAGATCTTTTTTTCCTGAATGATGAGAAATAAGTATTGCTGTTAGAATAGAAATATAGTGTTAATATTAGAACAGAAATATAGTATATTTCTACCAGAATAGAAATATACTTAGTATATAAATATAGTATAGTAGAATAAAATGATATAGTATAGAAATCTAAAGAATATACAGAAGTATCTCAGTATCCATTGATTCGGTATCCATAGTTTCAGTTATCCACTCAGTTACCCATAGATACTGGGGCAGTTATTAAAAAGAGAGGGGAACATTAAACAAAGCTCTTTTTTAACCTTGTGCAGCAAAAGCACTGATGCTCCCCTATCTTTAAAAATGTGCCCCCAGTATCCACAGTTTCAGATATTCACGGGGGGATCTGGAATGAAACCACAGCAGATACAGGGGCACGCCTGTAGTATTGGCTAAGTCCATGAGCTATGAGATGGCATGAATGGTCATCCCAGCTATGTACTCACTGGGTGGCCTTCAGCCTTTCTACTTCTGTCCTCACCCCAATAATACTTGCCTGCCATAAAAAGAGTTGTTTTCTGGATCATGTGAAGTACATTGAGCAGGTCAGAAATATTGATTGTATCGTTTATATAATACAGTGGTATTCAAACTTTTTAGACCAGGACCCACTTTTTAGAATGGCACTCGTGTTGGGACCCACTGGAAGTGATGTCATTAACCTGGAAGTGATGTTGGGGCAGGAAGTGACATCATCAAGCAGGAAGTGCTGTCATTGTAACGTAATAAAATGACACTCCTGAAATGCAACTTGGCATTCTTGGACTGCAGCAATTGTACAACCATGAAACATCCCTGACAGAAAGCAAGATTAAAACAAAATATTATGTAAAAACAATATATTAAAAACAATTTTTTTTAAAAAAAAAACCTCACTGTGTTAACCCCCACAAAAGAATATAACAAGCGTAAGATCTTCAGTTTCAAAATGGCTGCTCTCAGCTTTCTGTGACACACCTGACATCAGGGCATGACCCACCAAGTGCGTCCCGATACACAGTTTGAATAACACTGATATATCTTCGCAGGACTGTCTTTCTCTGCACATGTATTGCTTCATGTATTGTAATTTTCCTTTTTGCGTTCTATCACACGTTCGGACACATATGCCTTCCCCCATATTCTATTAGGAATGTCACTCCACAGTTTACAAAGACACAAAGTAAGTAAATGTGTGCAAATTTTCTCTAAAGGATTTCCATTATACTGTACTTCCCTATTGTTTTTTTCCTTCTATGCAAAATTTCCATAGCATTTTAGCACACAGTTCTAAAACCTCCTCAGTCTTTATGTTTTGCCTTTATAGCTGTCATCGTTATATGCTGAATAGCAAAAACAAGTAAGTAAAAGTGCTCTCTTAGTTTTAGGATCCAATGTGTTACTGTCATCTTTAATAGAGTGCCCAATTTACAATCGCTCACATACTTACAAAGCAATAAAAGTGGTAACAAATTACCAACCTCATTTATTTTGTTGCATAGTTTGTTTTGTAATTATAGGATGATATTAACTACTGAGTGTTCAGACTAGCTCTTGGATTTTATTTTATGAGTTTCTGCTTGGCATTGGTAGAAGAATCCAGTCTTTAGCAATCTCAATTTCAGCCTTTCATTAAACATTTGTGATGTAGCAGAACAGTATTAAAATTGGATTAGAGCACTGGATTAGAGCAGTGGTTCCCAAACTGTGAGCCAAGACCCACCAGTGGGTCATGAGCCAATTTCAGATAGCACCTACTGTAGAGCAGCCATATTGAAAATATGGTAATATGGGATGCTGTAAAGGGAGAGGGCTGTGTGGTTGTGGTTCTTGTGTCAAGGTTGTAAATAGGCTTTTTTTCTTTTCTAATTCACTTTGCTATTCAAAATGCCTGAGAAATAACCCAATTTATTGCTGCATTCTCAGAAAGCAGCAGGCTCTGGCATCACAGTGACGACACTTCCAGCCATGACCTAGTGGGTCCCAGACAGATTGTCATTCTAAAAAGTGGGTCCCAGTGCTAAAACATTTGAGAACCACTGGATTAGAGAATCTTTAGCTGATCCATCAGTTGCCTTTTAACAGCGCAGTCCTAACCTGCGCCGGTATAGCCGCATGGCCTGCACTTGTAATGCAGGTTAAGAGCAGGCTGAAGGTCAGCTCGAGGGAAGGGGCAAATCCGTGAAGCCCAGTATAACGCCAGGCTGGCCTGGAAGGGCATTAGGATATGGCGTAAGCTGCCGCAGCTGACCCCACCTTCTTGCCAAGCCCGATTCTCCCATTCCCTCTTCTGTCACTGAAAAATGCCCTCCCCCTGCTTCCAGAATGCCCGCCCACTACCCTCTCCCACCTCCCGCGATGCCCAGCACAGACCTATTTGTGTCGGTCACCTCTGCTGTTGGATATGGCACAGGCAGGCCATACAGCACATTTGCAACAAAGGATTGGGCTGCCTGACATTTACATTAGCACATTTGTATATCTCAAATTTGGCATGATAAGTATGTTTTGAGATGCTGAAGGAAGTTTGAGATCAGTAACAATTAATAAACAAAAGTTGACCAGTCACCAGCATCATCTGAAGGAGACAACTTCAAGTATTTTCTTTTTCCCTCTCTACACAACAAAACTGAAATAGCCTTAAAATTAGAAAGGACCTGCTGTTAGCTCACAGGCCAGCCAATTAAATTAAAACAGAAGATACAACTATCATTTTAGTCAATGCAGTACACCAATTAAGCACTCAGGTTTCATTTGTGGGTGAGAATGAGATGTTAACACAATAAATAACTGAACAACAAAGCAGTAAACAATAAACATTTTAAAAAGCTCAAAATCCAAATTAGGCTGCAACAAAAGTTAAATAATCAATATCAGCATAGATCACAATTCTTTTCATCATAACTAGCAACATTATTAAAACAACGTTAAACAACAAGAAAAATTATCTCCAACAAGAAATCTCACAGTGCTTTGCATTCAATAAATAATTGCCCTATCTCTCTGGTGACGTACAACTTTCCATTTCTAAATCTGATTTTTCTCCTTTTCTTGACCCCGTTTATGCTTCCAAGATGATTAGTGGGCTGGGGAACTTCTCTTATGAGGAAAGGCCACAGTGTTTGGGGCTCTTCACTCTAGAAAGAAAGTGCATGATGGGCAGCTCAATCCTGCCCCAGACATAGCGTTGACACAACATTGTTGTGTCAACTCTACGTCAATAGCGCCGACGTGGGGGCGCCAAGCGGCAGCCAGATCTTACTGGAACTTCTTGTTTGGCTGTCCGTTGGACAACTTGCAATGGCACAACGTCTCCGCTGAGAGGCGATAGTCGGCAATGCCACTTGTTTCTTTTTAAGAAACTGTTCTATCACTGAAACATTTCAATGAAAATATTTACAGCTTTGTTATTTCTTTGTTTCAAGATAGGGAGCCTTTCTTCTCACCACAGTTGTTTCTTACCTCAGCTGACCTCAGTGTTGTTGTTGAAACCTTTATTGGCATTACTAGTAAAAGGTAACAATAAATAAAACCATGCACAAAAACAAAGTAAGGCACACGACACACATATAACATAAACAATCTAGACCACGTTTGTTGGAGTGTTTCTGAGAATCTCGTTCAGATAACTGGCCACTGCAAAAGTTAGAGAATCATTGTCATCCTTCATAAACACAGAAAGAATAGAGTCACTAGACGCAGAAAAAAACAAGATCCAGGGAGTTAAAAGGTGGTTACGGAGGGAAAAGTGAGCTGGGCATCTGAAAAGGATATGAAACAATGTATCTGGAGATTCTTTGCAGAAAAGGCAAAGCCTTTTGTCTCTAGGAGTGTGCAGAAATCGCCCAAAATGGGACGCAGATGGGAAAATATTGAATCGGGCTAACATGAAAGCCCTTCTGTAGTGTGGGTTAGTTAAAGAATAAAAATAATTGGGGGAGTGAGCAAAAGAAGGAACCAATCCTAAAGAGAGGGGAGAACAGGTCGGATTTAAAGTACTACTTAGATAGTTAAATTCGGACAATAAAAGTTTATCTTTAATAAGCATATAGGCTCGAGGGAGACTGAGGTCAGCTAAGGTTTCTATAGAAAGACCGATGGAAACCAGCTTTTTTTCCACCAGCCGAAACCAGGACGAAGTATATGAGTCTTTCAATAAATCAAATAAAAGTGAGCCAGAATGCGAGTTTAGATGCAATTTAAGCCAGAACTTAAAAGTGAGGAGCCAAGCAAAAATAGAAGGGAGATGGGAACCAATTTCTAAAAAAATAGTGGAGAAACGAATTAAGTTGGGAACCCCCAGAATTTTACGGAAGAAGGTGACAGATATCTGATCTATATCTTTATTGACAGCTTGGATCCATGTTGGGACCCCGTAGAGGAGATGTGAAAGAATTTTTGATCTAAAAATTTGAATAGCGGCTGGGATAAATTGGTTACCTGTATTGAAATGAAAACTTGTTATAGCCTTAAGCTGGGGAGTAATGGAAGAGATAATGAACTTTTTATGAGAGGCCCAGGACAGTTTATGGTGAAACAACAGGCCTAGGTATTTAAAGGTCTGTACCTGTTTATAAGAATTGGACTCAATTGACCAGGGAAGAGGGGACCAGGAATGGGAAAAAACCATAATTTGAGTCTTTTTTGAATTGATAACTAAATCATTGGCCTTACAATAATTTTGAAATTTAAATAATGACTCACGAAGACCGGATTTGGTGAGAGCTAGTAAAACTGCGTCGTCTGCATATAGCAGGATGGAAATAGGGACCCCGTTGATGACCGGGAGAGACAGTTCTATAGAGGATAAATGGGAAGGCAGTTCCGCTAAAAAAAGATTAAACAATAAAGGGGCAAGGATGCAACCCTGCCTCACACCCTTGAGAATCGGGAAACTGGCAGAAAGTGCATTGGAGTTAGGAATACGGATCTGACAAAAATTATGCATGTGAAGTTGGTGAATTAAAAACAACAGTCGTTGATCGATTCCCCAATTATCTAATTTGGCCCATAAGAGCTCCCTATTGACTGAGTCGAACGCACCTTGCAAATCGACAAAAGCAGCAAAAAGTTTAGATTTGTGGTGCATGGAATACTTTTCAGCCAAAAATGACAACAGGAAAGTGTGATCTGAGGTAGAGGCGCCTGCACGGAACCCAATTTGCTCCTTCCCGGGAAGGTTTTTGGATAAAGCCCAGGCTGAGAGTTTAGACAGCAAAAATTTTGAGTATAATTTCCCAATGTTGGACAATAAGCTGATAGGACGGTAATTGGAAGGAAGTGAAGGATCCTCTTTCTTATAAATTGGAATAAGGATAGAAAGCTTCCATGCGTCTGGGAAACGGCCAACAGAGTTTATCAAAGTGAAAAGTGAAGCAAGGGGCTTCGCCCACCAACCAGGGTTGCTGGACAAAATCTCGTTGACTATGAGATCAGGCCCTGGAGCTTTGGCGGATTTTAGAGATGTAATTAAATCAAAAATCTCGGATGGAGAAACCGGGGGCCAATCTGGAAGATCTTGGGGTAAATTGCTAGTTGACTGGGGAGGGGATATGGAAGAAAAAGTTTTAGCGAAATAATCAACCCAGGTAGCAGCAGAAATTGAAGGGGGAATATTAGGAGAAGAGTGATTTGATCTTGAAACTAAAGACCAGAAAGTCTTATGATTATGGGTATTAATAGCATGGTATAAAGTATTCCACTTCCTCAAGGCAAATTGATGTTTCTTCTCAGCAAACAAAGAGCGACACACACTTCGTAAATAAAAATAATGTCTTAATAAAATTGGAGAAGGGTTGTGACGTATGGTGAGAAAAAAAGACCTGACTAGTTTTTTATATGACCAACACTCTGCGTCAAACCATGAATTATGAGAAGGAGAGTTTTTTGACAATGAGCTGGGATTAGAAGAGCTAAGATGATGGACTAAAGAGAGAATTAAAGAGTTATAATCATTAATTGCAGTCGAACAGGAAAGAGAAGTAGAAATGCTGTAAATAAGAGAATTAGTCTCTGGCATCTGGCTCCATTGAGAAAAAGATTGTTCAGCAGAAGAAGACCATCTATAAGGACAACTAGGTTTAGGAGAAAGGAGGGGTGGGTGGGAAACCTCGAGAGGAAAAGAAAAAGAGAGCAAAATAGGGAGGTGGTCACCGTCTGATCGGTGCCCAACTAAAAAATCCGAAAGATATACATCGAGGTCAGGAGAAACCAAGGCATAGTCTATCACGCTGGAACCTCTGGTGGAATAATGGGTGAAGCCCCCAGGAATGTCCTGCCCTCTTGACCCATTTAAAATAAATACATTGGCCAAAATGCAAAGATCAATCAGAGGGGTCGCGTAACTATTAAAGGGAAAGTCTTTGGATTCTCTAAACAAAGAGAACCAAGGAGGGATCTGCTCATCGATAAGCCAATTCATATGATGTGCTAAAGCAATGTTGGACGGGCCTATTCTGGAGTTCAAATCACCTAAAATTATCAGGGAAGCAGAAGGGTGAGCTTTAGTGGTCTTGACGACAAGACTTTCAAGAACCATCCACAAATCTGGAGGAGCTATGGCCGCAGGGGGGATGTAAACATTAAATAATAAGATCTGGAAAGTATTAACCTGAATTAAGAGGATTTGGATGTACCTAGAATTAGAAGGCACCTGAGAAATGGAAGAAAATATCGAGCATTTGGCAAAACAACATAAACCAACGCAAGGGCGCCCCAAAAGATTCTTCTTGAACGCTGGGGTATAGAAGGAAGTATAGCCTGAGAGGGACATAGAAGACATGGACCAAGTCTCCTGTAATAAAATAAGATCGAAAGAACGTAAATAACTGATAAAATCCTTGTCAGAGATTTTAGAGGACCATCCTGAAATATTCCAAGAAAGCAGGGAGATAGGAAAGGAAGAAGGATGGGAAGACAAACGGGGGTTCAGTAGTCAACGGGAATCAGAATCAGTTAAGATGCTGACTGTGGGACAAGAAGAATTTGACTGAGTAGGGTTGGGGAGGGGGACAGAACTCTGGGGAACCTCAGAAGGACCTAATAAATCAACAACACAGACATTATTAGAATTCACACATGACCCAGTAAAGTCAAATTCGATAGGTGGAGGAAATTGAGAGGTAGCATCAACAAGACGGAAAGAATCGAGTGAAGAGGTTTTTTGGACAATACAGGTAGGGGATAGGGGAATAGGAGGGGGGATATTAGGATTGGGGAGAGAAAAGACATCAAAAGAAACAGAGGAACCACTTGTACACTGGGGCCCCTTGGAGGACACTTGGATCGGTACTGAAGGTTTAGGAGGCGACGATTGAAGGCTTAATAGATCTTCCACTGGAGTATTAAATGTCAGTTGATTAGTGGGGGCAGTATCCAGCGTATCAGACTTCGGGGAAAAAGGGACAGAAATAGAGTTAAAAGAAGATGATAAACAATCAGGTAGGGATAAGGAGGGCAAACAACTATTGTCCAAGTCAATATTTTGGTCTGTGGTAGTAGTTTTCGGAATTCTTCCAAGGTCTTGTATCTTCGGAGAGATGAGGTTAAAGGTAGCTTGATTCCGGAAGTGCCGGTGAGCAATTATACCTACATTCTGCAACCTGTTTGAAGCAGCAAACAAAATTCTTGGAATAAATGATGAATGGAATTCCAGGAGGAGGCGAAGTTGTCTTCTGGATGGAGATATGAAAGTTATTTTGTGCAGGTCAACCAAGGAAATAGAAACACGAAGTAGGGAGGCTAAATGCTTTTTTGCCAAAAAGATCTTAGACCAGTCGGGGTGCCTCCTTCTGTAGAAGTCAAACGATAACACTGCAGAGTACACTTCATATTTTAATTGGAAAGGAGGAATCTCCGGAACCACCTTGATAGGTTTTGTGGAAACAGCTGGTTTAGAGGAGACATAATACGAGTCAAACACAGACTTAGAGAGAGAGGAAGCCGGCAGGCTGGAGAGCTTGGTTAATATTAGGTGCTGCTCCTTTAATAGTTTGAACATCTGAGAAATGGAGTCGAAAATAGAAGAGACCGTCTGAGCAGTAAGTTGGGAATACTCCTTAAGAGTCTTAGATGACTCACAATTCACCCCACAGTCCAGATGAGACTTCTGCTCATCCTGTGTGGGCTGAAAATAATTTGACGGAGGCTGGCTTCCTTCCAATGATGGAGGTAAGGCCGGGGAGGCAGTCCAAGAAGGAGATTGCCCTGGGGGCACTTCATCCAGCGAGGAATCCTGGCAAAGTAAATAGTCCTCAATTTTGGACTGCTTAAATAAAGGAGGCAAAGCCTCAACATCTGGACTGGAGAGAGTTCTTTTGCGTCTCATTAGGGCTGTTTGACGAGTCGGGGGTGGAAAAATAAGCAGCACAGAACGGCAACACAGCAACAAGGACGCAGCAAAATGGAGAACAAACACTCCTGCTGGCTAAGCAAAGCTTAAATGAGTATAACTGCCAAAATAAAAAGAGTTGAAGGCCAGCAGTGAGATAAAAATGTGGGGAGGAGATTCCACAAGGCACACGCGAACAAAAATAGGTCACAAAACTCCTTAGAGAAAAAAGGGAGTAGAAAAAACAAAATAGTTACCGGAGCTCCGCATTTCTGCTGCTGCGACTGGGACTCTCCACGTGACCTTCCACCTCAGTGTTGGATTCTGAGGCAGTGAGGGGACACTGTTTTGGGGATCTGCAGCATCCTCACTCTATGATCATGACAAAGGGTTGTTTCCAGCTTTTGAAACCACCTCGCCTCTCTCCAAGACTCAGACTTGTCAGACTTGTGATGGAGAGACTTGTGTGCTTGTTTCACATGGCTGTCATCTTCCAGAAGGCCTCTCTTTCTTCCCTTGTTCTACTGTAGTCAAAAACGTATGTCTTGGAAGAATGTGTTTATGTGACCGGCGTAAGGGGACTTAGGGCGCAATCCAAACCTGGAGTTAGGCTGGCACAGTTAGGCTAGCAAAGTTTGGCTGGCACAAGTGACACTGTAAAGTATGTTTGGACCAAGGAGTCAGAAAGCCCAGCACACAGATATGTGGCATCCTCCCTGACTCCGAGAGTGGTCCAAACACGCTTTACCTCAGACTTCTGCTTTTCATGGCACTTCGGCTGACACAAGGGAGGTGCAGCACGGGCGCAACAGGACCACTGCTGCCTGAAGTGCCGATCCCATTGCTGTAGTGCCAACGTGGGAGTGCTGCTCGGTGCCCCTGCATCGGCATTAAGTGCGCAGTGCCAACGCAACCCTGTTGCGTTGACTCTGCGCACTCCTTGGGATTGCACTGTTAGCAAGTCTTTCATTGTTCAGTGTTTGCACAGCCCTTAGTGATTTTAGGCAACAATGACAACAACACGATGGTAATGCACAGCGCTTTCTCCTTCAGTGCCTATGCTTTTTCAAAAGAGCTGGAGTGCTGTGTTGTGCCCAATGGCACACTGTAGCCCCCAAATTAGTATTCACAAACATTAGTTGCTTAAGCAGCTTAAGAGACCTTGCAGTGGTGAACAAATAACCACTTGGGTCTCTGGCAGTGTTCTGGGAAAAATCATGCTTAAAACAATGAACTAGCTTTTGCCTATTGTCTTGCATATAGATATTCCTGCAGGACAGTAGATTCTCTAACTAAAGACATGATTCCATCCTTTGACTTCGTAAATATTGAATAGACTCGTTCTTTTAAAAGTCTACTGCACGTGTCTATCAAGACAGAGTACATCTGGATTTCAGCCATTAATAACAACATTCTAAAACAGTGGTATTCAAACATTTTAGACTAGGATCCACTTTTTAGAATGGCACTCGTGTCGGGAGCCACCGGAAGTGATGTCATTAACTTAAAAATGATGTTATGGCAGGAAGTGACATAATCAAGCAGGAAGTGCTGTCATTGTAACATAATAAAATGACACACCTGAAATACAAATTGGCATTCTTTGTCTGCAGCAATTGTACAACTATGAAACATCCCTGACAGAAAACATGATTAGGACAAAATATTATGTAAAACCACTGAACTAAAATTTAAAAAAAACACTAATTTTTTTAATTTTGAACTAATAAAAAAAAAAACCCTCATTTGAAAATTCAGACTAACACTCACAAAAGGAATATAACAAGAGTAGTTTCCTTGCAGTTTCCAAGATGGATGACCCACCTGACATCAAGTCGCGACCCACTGAGTGGTTCCCAACCCACAGATTGACTGTTCTAGAACATGTGAAGTGCTTTGCACAATCCAAAAGGGCTATCTAAACACCTGCCTACATGAACCGCCTTGAATCAAAGTCAAACGAGCAATCCAATGACTAAGAAAGGCAGTATATAAATACCAGTGTTGCTGTTGTTAATATATATATTATAATTTTGATGATTAAGAGCTCAGGTGTAAGAAGTGGTTGCTGGGAATACGGCCATTTCTTCAGAGCTGCTCCATCATTCCCCCTCCTGCTTTCATGAATCATCAGTCTTTATTATTCACTCTTGTAACCCTAATGTCACAGTGATAAGCTTGCTAATGTGCCATGAATAACCAGTGCTCAATTCCAAAGTCATAGCTTCACAGGTGGATCCGTCTGCTTGGTTATGCGTTCCCTGTAGCTTACCCCGAAAAGACATGTCTGTATTAAATCCTGCTTGCAAATAGACTCTATTATGCCTCTCAGAACACGTGGGAGAAAGTGACCAGGCAGTTGTGAGACATCATAATCGCTGTCGGAAGGACTGATTGCAATGTCACACTGTTGGGCCTTTCCTAGCGCTGTGAGTTCTTTCAGGCAGAAAAGTCTTCCGTCAATCTTTCACAGCAAATGGAGATTCTATTTTTCTGTTGTCATTGGTTTTCTTGTTTGCTAGATTAGGGGCACAATCCTAATCTGGAGTTAGGCCGGTACAATGGCCACTGTAAAGCACGTTTAGACCATTCTCAGAGGCCAGCACACAGATGTGCACAGTGGTGGGATTCAAATAAATTAACAATCGGTTCTATGTCCTTCAGGGTGACCTTCAGGGCCATCCGCTGCCTTTCTTCCCTCTCCCAACCTAAAATTAACAACCGGTTCTGCAGAATAGGTGAGAACTGGCTGAATTTCACCACTGGATGTGCATCATCCTGTGTCAACAGAAATTGTTATTTGGTTGCTTTGTGCCAAGGGGGAAGCATTCACCATTTCTTTATCTTCTGAAGTGGTCTTTGAATGGCTTAATTCAGAGATGGTTAGTGCTAGTAATCTGCATCTGTGTGTCATATTGTAAACTCTTCGAGGGGGGGGGGAATCACAGCAGGCATCATTCCCATGCAGGCCTAGTCCAACCTTGGCTGTTGCCTGCGGCAGCCTAAGAAATGCTATCTTCCTCTCTCCACAGCAAATTATGCATATTATGCACGGAAGGGATAGAGTCGATAGAGGGATGTTCTTTTCCCTCTCTCAAAACACCAGAACCAGGGGCATCCGCTAAAACTGAGGGTTGGGAGAGTTAAAACAGATAAAAGGAAGTACATTTTTACCCAGCGGGTAGTTAATCTGTGGAACTCTTTGCCACAGGAGGTGGTGATGGCATCTGGTCTAGTTGCCTTTAAGAGGGGACTGGACGGATTTCTGGAAGAAAAGTCCATCGTGGGCTATAGGCCATGATGGATTGTGCAACCTCCTTACATTAGTAGTAGGCTATTTCAGAGTACCGGGTTCAAGGGAGTGGCAACAGGATTCAAGCATCTTGTTGTCTTGTGCCTCCCTGGGGCACCTGGTGGGCCACTGTGAGATACAGAAAGCTGGACTAGATGGGCCTTTGGCCTGATCCAGCAGGGCTCTTCTTATGTTCTTAAAACAAACAAAACCTTGTGCCTGTCTCCTCCCCCAGGTGGATACGAACTGAGGCAAGGTAAACAAATTCCTTCCTCTCCCCATCTCTTTCACCACCATTACATCTCTTTTATCCAAGTGGGTCCTGCTTCAAATGGACTGGAAGAGCAGAGCATTCTGGGAGTGCTTGCCTCCCCCTTTCCTGGCCTACTTGGCTGCCTTCTGAAGCAGCTGAGTGAGCAGGAAGAGTGCAGTGGCAGCTGTAGCTGAGTTTTTTTTTTCTTTGCTCCTTCCTCCTCCAGCAAGGAGGGAGAGGATCGGAATGCCAGCTGTAGTGGTGGCAGGTCTAGAGGAGCTCATTTCACTGCAACCCCAGCTCAACACTTGACACAAAACATTGACCCTGCTCTCATATGGAGGCAAAGGCATCTGAGGGCATCTGATGGGCTTGTATGCACCTCATGCATTCAGACTGTGTGGACACTGACAACAATACCTGACAGATAAACATATGATAAGCAGCAGTCTATAATACTGGCGTGGAGCATGGGAGCAAAATAATCAGTTCAGGTTTTCCTGCTTTCAAACATTCCGTTCAACCTGCCTATAATTACATGGAAAGCAACCAACTCCCAGTTTGAATGCCCTCCCCACACATATATTTGCAATATTCATTAGACCTTGTCCTTCTCCACTATCCAGCAATAAGCCACCAAACTTGAGGCTTAATGGCAGCCTTGGGTTCTAATGAGGAGTTACCCCCTATTTTGCTTGTCATCAGAGTTATTTTAATTTTAAACCAATTTTATACAGTGTCAGACTCAATATCATCAGTGTCACCACCACACCTTGCTGCTGTGGAACTGCTGCTGCTGCTGCGACTGCTAACTCAATGGCCATGCATGTCACCACTGATAATTTAAGCCTGACATTAGAAAGATTAATTTACTGTGAAAATGACCCTCCAGAGACTAGCTTAGGCACTGGATGATTCACAGTTGAAAAATTGGATATTTCATTGTTTCTGAACTTCTAATTAGGTCTTCCAAAGTAGCATAGATGGACACATCATGGAGACCCCATTCAGTTTCCCCTCCCGAAATGCTCCTAGAGAATGGTGACATTCTGGTATTCAGCCTCCAGTTGAGAACATAACCTTTGGACATCTGGAATTCAGCCTTTCATTAGCTGAGTGGTCTTTCTATTTGGTTCAGTTCTCTTGGAGCGCAATCCTAGCCTGCAGTTAGGTCGGCACAGTTAGGCTGGCAAAGTTTGCCCAGCACAAGGGCCACCTTGTGCTAAAGCACATTTGGACCACTCTCAGAGTCAGGGAGGATGGCGCACGTCTGTGTGCTGGCCTCTCTGTCTCCAAGAAGTGGCCCAAACATACTTTACGATGTCTCTTGTGTCAGTCAAACTGTGCCAGCCTTAATGGTTATCATGAAAGAATTTTTATGTTTACCCAGCTTTTAAGCCTTCTCTTCATCCCCAGTATGTTTGCTTTGGAAGAGGGTTGGTTGAATTTCCAAGTGGTTCTCAGCCATGGCTAGGATTAGCAACTATAATTTCCAGGAATACCTCTCAGAAAGAAAGTGTCCTTTGTTTGCGTGTGTGTCACATGCATTGAATGAATAGTCTAAATAGCACTTAAAATACTGATAGCCACTTCTTTTGCCTCTAAAGATGATCCAGAAAATGGTCTGAAAGGCACTTGGCATCAATCTGTTGCTGAAAACAAGCCATGTAATGCTATATGAGCTACATGAGTGTTCCACCAGCAGAGACTGCTTTAGCGCACAAAATAATCCTTGGAGTGCATAAAGTTGGCTTGTGCATGATGATGGTTTGGGATTGGCCCACCAATCCAGGTAAGTGGGTGGGGGAGGCAAGACAGGGCAGAACGGGGAAGTGATGGGGTGGAAGGCAGGCAGGTCAGGTTTGGGGAACTAATGTTCCCTCACCCAGATGAGACCTCTGGGATCTGCATACACATTATTGATGCAGTTGAGACAGCAGGTGGAAAGAATGGGATTGGACAATTAGAGGCCTGGTCCAAGGTTAGCCACTATCACCAGCTCCCTAGGTTTTGTGTGCGCACTCCTTACTACTGCCTCTTTTACTACTAAGGAATGAAAGCAAGATGAAGAAAGCAGAAGTATGTCAGGGGGATGAGTGATGGCTTAGAGCGCAGCAGTCATTGCTAGTATCAAATATAAATATTGTATCTCTTGTATAGATGAAGTGAAGTTGTGTGAATTGGATTTCTTCATTGACATCTGCATGTGCCACAGGGAAAGGCTGTTCATTAAATAGCTGAGCAAATGGGTCCAAGATTGAAAGTGTTTTTCTACTTTTCTTCTCTGCAGGACTGTAACGGCCGGCGTTAGGCCTAGCTGCTGCCTCCCATTTTAGGTTAAGATCTAGCTACTGTCTCACGTCACTCAGAGGTGGGGGAGCTGCCTGTGTGCCCCCTGAGCAGTTCCCGTGAGAAGCAAGAAAAGTTGGACTCAAAACAAAGACCTTGACCCCTGTCCTTGGTTGATGTTATGAGAATGGGGCAGTCAGATGCTGTCCACTTCAAAGCCCTGAATTATGCTTATGTTTTATGTGTACCAATTAAGCCAGGTGCCCGCCACCCTAATAAGGGAGCATCTCCTGTTCTCATGTGTCTGTCCCGTTAACTTTAGCTCATGACTGATAAAATGTCCCGTATCTGTTGCAGGTGCATAATAAGAGGTCTTCTAATGAGAGGAATGTCTCCCACTTGTTAAGATGAAAGGTCTTTTAATGATCTAACCCAAGTAATAGTTTGCCATATATCATTGTGCTGTCTAATACTTTGTTTTTGCCAATTAGCACTGATGTCTGGATAAGCAAGCACCTAGCCTATAAAAGCCTCCGTATTTGACCGTTGCTTTGCTCCCTTTCGAGCCTGGCTCCCACTAGAGCCTGGTGATCAATGCTGAAGGCTGCATTGTATTGCTTGGAGCGGTCGCCTTGCTGTAGAGCTGCCTGAAGTGCTAACTGATGCTAACTGATGATGGTTGAAGTTCCAAGCCTAAAGATGCCTGCATGCACGCCTTCTGTCTGAAACTAATGTAAGTCTGGGCCTGGAGATGCCTCTGGAAGCCTAGAGGTACTCCTGTAAGTTAATGCTCTTTTGCTTTAGAATAGTCCAATAAACTACTTTTATGCCAGCCTTGGCCTAGGCTTGCTCTTTTCTCTGATCCAAAAGAACATCCATCCCACGGACATTGCCATGGGCCGGAACAATGTGATCGATCATAGAGTGGTGGAGGCTCTGGGCCCCTGCACAATTGCAGTACCTGTATGGGGACCTCATACATTACAATTGCCCCCTGCTTACTGACCTGGCTTCCCCCTTCCAACAAAGTAGAAAAGGAAGTGAACTCTTCCAGCTGCTGGCTTTGTCCCAGGTGATCCTGAGTTGCTTGTTGGTGTTCCTTTTGCATCTTTTTTTTTTTTTAGCTTGTGAGCCTGTTTGGGATACAGAGTCATCTTTTCATTTATTTGGCTATCTAAGCCACTTTCTGAACAGTTTTGTTGAAAAGCCATATATGCTCAATCCTCCTTATATGCAACCTCGTTTATCTGTGAGGGGCAGGATTGTTACTTTCCTTGTTATCTGCGTCTCTGTCCTCATTATCCACTATGCAGAGATCTTCCACAGGGATCTTCAGAATGGCACGTGACCAGCCCTGACCCTTTAAAATGGCTGGTAGAAGCATCTGTTTGCCATGTTAGAGGGATCCATGATGATTGCATGTGCCATTCTGAAGATCCCTGCAGCCTCTGGAAGGTCTCTGCAGCATTCAGAGATCTTTTGGCACTTCTTGCTGCACTCTCCTGGATTCTTTTGATTGCAGATAAGGTGCCTCTTGCACCTAACCCCATTGATCCCATAGTATCAATGATTGATACTGCAAATTTGATACAATGATTGATACTGCAAATTGATACTGCAATGATGCAATGATTGATACTGAAAGAATTTCCAGGAACCTGACCTTAGTGGATAATGAGGATTGACTGTATTAATAGTTTTATATACCCTTAAAGGCTAGGAATAGGGAAGATAAGTTTACTTTGTACAAAACACATGGAAAACTTGATAATCAAAGATTGGGTTTGTACATTACGTTGCCTGCAATTCCATCAACCTCAAGCAGTAGAAAAGCCTAAGCAAATTGCTTCTTGCAAGAACTCTTTCCATCTGCCTGCTTCTGACTTGACAACAATGGAAGCACGAGCCAAGGGTGGTGATTTCATGCCGATGATGCCAGGGCTGCTGCTGAACCCGAGGCGATGAAAGGCATACACAGGAAGCCACTGTAGCACTAATGTGTTTGGATCAGTGGAAGCCTGCCTTCAGTGATGGCAGAGTTCTCAGGGCCACTTGTCATCAGCTAGATAATTGTAATTGTAATACAGGCAAACCAACACCCCACTGCTGTTTTAAGAAAGTGCAACAATGACACTTCTATCAGCATCACTGTGACTCTCTCATTTACTGAGAAAGCTGATGATAGTTGGCTCTAGGAAAAAAAAAAATCATCTACCTGCACATGGTCCAGCGAGCAAAGTGCCCTCTGTGTTGTACCTGGTGAGACTGGTGGCAAATGGACAGACAAGCGCCTTCCACGGTGCATGCTGAGCTGAGCATCTTCACTTCAAAACGAACCTGGAAATCTTCCCAGACAATACACTTTGTTCTTACCGCTTTCACATCAGCGCTCAGAGTTGGAGGAGAAAAGATGATGTGGAGCTCAGCTCCCATTTCCACCGTACGTCTAATGAGCAGAATTTTCTTCCTTGCAACTTCTATTACTGAGAGGAAATCTGCCTGCTAATGGTGAACCCTCCGCAACATCTCTGTGCTGGTGACGAGCTGCAGCAGGAAGAGATGTGCAGCAAGCGATGGGAGGTTATCTCAGACAGCTGAGTCATCTGCGTCGCTTGCCAGTCTTACCCTTTGGAAAGGGTGGGAAATGAGCTTCGTTTACGCAGGCGGAAAAAGCCTTTTCCATGACAGGGTGCTGAAGAAGAAGCTTGACTTTCTTTAAAACACACACACACACACACACACACACACACACACCACCACCACCACCACCACCACCGCTTCCATTTTTTATTCTTTCTGAGACAGCATGATTGATATTCCAGAAATTCTATCCTAATAAGGGCACAAGCCTAACCTGTGCTGGAACAGGCAGGCCAGCTGACTTGTGCTATATCCAGCACCGGTTAGGAGGCAGTTGGACGTCACCTTGGGGTAAGGGGATATTTTCCCTGGGTGACGTCCCCATGAAATCACTGACGCAAATCTGAACGGCCCATGTAGAGCCAACTGGGCCTGGGTCAGGGGTTATTAACCACCTTAAGTGCCGGATCCTGGCTCCACCCACTCCCCGGGCCACTCTGCCAATAGACATGCTTCTCCCACCCTGTTCCGCCCTCCCTCCACCCACCCCAAGTCCCTGTGCTGACCTCTGGATGCTGGCCTTACCACAGGGAAGGCACAGGGAGGACAGCACATACCCGTGCTCTGGTCTCCCTGGCTGGTGCCAATGCAACACTTGTAGGCTGGCTCAAGGTAAGTTTAG
This sequence comes from Lerista edwardsae, assembly GCA_029204185.1. Taxonomy (NCBI): domain Eukaryota; kingdom Metazoa; phylum Chordata; class Lepidosauria; order Squamata; family Scincidae; genus Lerista; species Lerista edwardsae. The sequence goes on along the minus strand of JAJKFI010000028.1, from coordinate 13,506,380 downwards.
ATTGCACTCTCAGTGACATTTTAAATATTAATAAATCATACTGGTATGAATGGAAAGCAAATACCACTGTGCAATTCATGGAATGGCAGTGTGGTTTAATGGTTGGGGCTAGGGAGATCTGAGTTCTGATCCCTGCTTAGTTACAAAACTACTGAATTACTATCGGTTATTATCTAGCAGCCTAACCTATCTCTTAGGGTTGTTGGGAAGAAGGAGAACCATGTATGCTGTCCTTAACGTCTTGAAAGGCAGGGTAAAAATGATATGAAAGTCCTATTAGTTGGTCCGACCCCAGGGGCTCTATAGATGGGCAAAGAAGCTTCCTTTTAAAAATGCATGTTGCTGGATGAATTGATTATCCTCTGCTTGGTGCATTGATCTCCTTAAAAATAGGAGAGATGAGTTTGCCTTTCAGTTCTCAATTAGAGGTCCAAATTAGTTTATGAAACAAGTTGAACAAGATGATTTTGGATAGGGTTTGGATTTGATATGTCTACGGCTTCCTTCCAACTGTATGATTAAGCAGGTCTGTGAAACTCCCATTTTATATGAATGGTAATCACAGGGCTGGGGCTGACTTATCTATGAGCCTGGTTGAGCCAGTCATATACTTTCAGGGATAATGGGGTGGGGGGAGCCTGCCCCATCTGTCCTTCTGTCTCAATCGCTCACCCTTTTCCTGGATTTGAAAAGGGAGAGGGGAACAGTGCAGAAGAGAAAGTTTCAAGGGCTAGAGTGTCAGGGGTGTTCTAGTTCACCACTCATCTCTTCTTCAGACTTCCTTCTCAGTTTCATTTGCCTCTTCAAATGAAGGAGGGAGGGAGGAGGATGGGTGATGAAGGAGGTTGGGTAAGGATGTGGGTCATTTTGGTTGATGTGCCTCAGGTTTTGGGGTTGTGGACTGGCTGTGGGAAATCAACATGTTCAGGCCTTCCTGCAAGGACCTCAGCATGGCGTACGTGGGGGGGGGTATCCTATGAGGTTGGGTTAGGCTGACAGGGAGTGATCAGAAGGCACCAAGTCTGCATCAGGTGGAATTCAAAGCTATCCTTCCAGTTCCTGTGCAACAGTCTGCCCACCTCACCACAAGGAGTCTCATGAGAAATCCGTGCTTGCCCTCCTGTTCACCATTGACTATCATATTGTTCAGGAGATATTTTAAGACGGCTAAACTCTAAAGCTATTTGGAATTGGCATGTAATGAACGGCTTCTCTTGATAGCATTTTTATAGGTGCAGATGGGTGGAAAAAAAATCAACCACAAAGGGAACTCAATTTTATTTATCATTAATTTTGACTTGCTTCAACAGATGTTTTTTGAGGACCATTTTGACCTGCTTAATTTGTCTCGCTATAATGGGAAGCTGATAGCCTCAATTAACAGACTGATTAGGAAGTTCTTTAATGAGTTCCAATAGTTTGACTCATTATTGCACTGATTCAGTGCACTGAATTCTAGGAAGTAGGATGAGAATGCTAACACACACACACACGCACGCACGCACGCACGCACGCATGCACGCACGCACGCACGCACGCACACACACACACACAAGCATTAAAGGGATGTTTCCCCATATGGCTCCTCTTGGATCTCTACCTCTTTCCTTGTGCAAGCACCTGCAAAGACACAAAGCATTAGAACCACATGATGTTATATTAAACAACTAAACAACAAATCCCCTAGAACAGAGGTTCCCAAACTGTTGGTCAGGACCCATCAGTGGGTCGTGAGCCATTTCAGGTGGGCCACAAAGCACCTAGAGTAGCCATATTGAAAATATGGGAAGATGGGATGCTGGAAAGTGGGAGAGCTGTGTGGTTATTTTGCTTGTAAACAGGCTTTTTTCTTTCTGAATCACTATGCTATTGGAAAATGGCTGAGCAATAACCCAACTGATTGCTGCAGTCTCAGGAAAGCTACAGGCTCTGGAGTTACTGCTGACCATGATGAGTAGAAGTTTTTTTTTTCCAGTGATCAACACAGACCGCAAAATAATGAGAATTTCTACTGAAAATGCTTCATAAAATGAAATTTAGATCAAATCGCAAAATAACCCCAATTTTGCTTATTTTTGACAGTTTGACACAAATTTAGATCAATTTCACAAAAATAACCTCACATTTGTTTCTTTTTGTCACAGTTTTGAGGAATCCACAAATAGTTTTCAGCAAGGGAATGGGGGCAGAAATAGGAGGAGGTTTGCTCAAACTATGAACACATGTACATAGTTCACAGTGCATGCAGGGGCGACTTTAATGGAATGTGGAAGCAGCAAGCAGCAGTTTCTTGACACTCCAAGTAGCAACCAGAGTGCAACTGGGGAACTTTTGAGCATTTTGGGCTAGGGTGTGTGTGCCAATGATTGCTTTGCCTTTGTAGGGCCATTCACCCTTGTTTATTGCACTGTTTAAGAACATAAGAGCCCCGCTGGATCAGGCCAAAGGCCCACCTAGTTCAGCTTCCTGTATCTTATAGCGGCCCACCAGGTGCCCCAGGGAGGCATGAGACAACAAGATGCCTGGATCCTGTTGCCACTCCCTTGCACCTGGTACTCTGAAGTAGCCTACTACTAATGTAAGGAGGTTGCACAATCCATCATTGCCTATAGCCCACGATGGACTTTTCTTCCAGAAATCGGTCTAATCCCCTCTTAAAGGCATCTAGACCAGATGCCATCACCACCTCCTGTGGCAAAGAGTTCCACAGATTAACTACCCGCTGGGAAAAAAAGTACTTCCTTTTATCTGTTTTAACTCTCCCAACCTTCAGTTTTAGCGGATGCCCCCTGGTTCTGGTGTTTTGAGAGTTTGTACAATTAGCAATAAAAATTTGGATAAAAACACATAACACTGCAATTTGCTATTTTAATCAAGAAATTTGCTATTTGCAAGGATACAAAATATCACCAAAAAACCCCACCCCACCCTAGTGATGAGCTACAGTTCAACAAGAGGACACTCCTGGCATTATGAATAGATATTGTTAAGGATTCCTGAATACGGTGTCACATTTATTAATTGTATTAATTGTACTATATCTTATAAACATGCCAGTAAGAACACTATTTACATAGCACTTTTTGAGAGTTAAGTGCATTTCACACATATCCTTACAACGTCTCTGAAAAGTAGGCCATTCCCACATTGCAAAAGTGAAGACTCAGGCTTGGAGTTAGCAATCTAGTTAGATTGTGTACACAGTATATGGTTGACTGAGGTGCAATTTGAATCCAGGAGTTCCTGATTTATAGTTCTCATTCCTGCCATTAGATGATGCCAGCACCCGACAACCATAGGGGCACTTATAACATATATAAGGGGCACTTAAGTGCTTGCCTTGTAACACAAATGCTACCTTGCATTTTTCCTGGCCACTTCCATACTAGTCCTTGCCATAGCAATTGGACCTTACCATTATAGCAGAAGCACATTATATAGAACAAGCATGAATACACTCTGCACATACTCACAGACACAGGAGTATTGCTTCATGCTTCACTTGAATTGAAAACAGATCCAGGACTCAGGACTCCTCAGATCCAGGACTTGAGCGTTGGTTCCAATGAAGCCCAGTATTTGCCTTCTCCTTTGTAAGGCTTTGTAGTTTTTTCTCCTGAGGCCAGGATTTGATGGCTCATTGGTATACCTGCCTTATACAGAGTAAGACCACTGGTCCTCCTGGTCCATCCACACTAATAACAGTTCTCTAGGCTTTCATTCAGGGTTTTTTTCCTATTGGAAGAATGACAGCATGCAAGCTACATCTGTATAGGAACAGTGGATGTGGTTGTTCATCCCGACCTGTAGGGGGAGCTGTTATCTGTTCAGTTCCTAGTCTAAAGGCTTGTGGATCACTCTTTCCCGCTTTGACAAGACTTCTCATAACCTTCTTTTCCTACCTAGTTATATGTTTCCCTGCTATGGCCAGATGCTCCCCTGGTTTTATTTTGCATGCTATACCAAGCTCTTTGCAGAACTCAGCTCTGCTGTGAACGCGTTGTTTTTTCCACAGCTCTGCTAATGTTCCCAGCGTGACCTGAGATTGAACTGGGCCTTTCTGCTTGCTCATCATCTTCTCTAGCATCGAGCCAAAGCCCCAGTGCTATCCGCATCTCTGCCTGCAAGCTCTCCTTTTTCTCTCCCATACCATTTTACATCTTTTCAAGTGTTGTTTATCTCATCACTCACTGTGAAATCGGAGGGCTATGCATAAAATTTCCTTCAAAAAGGGTAAGGAGCTGCAGACAGTGAATGTCTTGACACAGTTCTGTGAACTAATCCAGGGATCTCTTTTAAACGTTGTTATATAACGCTGTTGCCTATCAACAGAGCTCAAGAGCACAAGACTGGGAATGATCAAAGTCAAATGCTTCAGGATCTCATCAACCCCCACTGTCATCAATTGAATTTTGATAATGCAGAAGCCCTGGGATTATTCATATCAGATGCCTTTTAGGAAGAAATGGCACAATGTGCTTTCATGCCCACCACTTCCTCTCATTCAGCCCCAGCATTAATGCGCATGGCAAAACGCACATAAAAATAATCTATCCAATTTTTCCCACAGGCTTAATTAATTAACAGTGTGAACCTTTGGAAGTTCTCAGATCAAAATGCCTGTGAACATATAAAGGAGGAAATGACCATGCTATCATCTGAGCATCATCCAGTGCAGAAATGTGCACTGAGAACACTAGTGTATGTGTTGTGCCATGACGACTGCACCACTTGCCTTTCATGTGCCTCTTACATCCTTGGCCTGCTTTGCAGTATTTTTCTCTTCGTATTTATTTTTCCTGGCATCTCTGTCTTTGAGCCCTGACAAGAAGCAAAAAGAGCATTTGCCCTTTGCAGTGAAATAATGGAAGAGGCTTTTTTCCTCCCCCTTTCCTATTGCACTGTTTTATGGCAGCATAAAGTTTCATGACATTTATGAAAGTGCGTGTCATGAAACAGATGGCTTGTTAGCCTTTATTTAGTAGTCTCGTCCACACACTCATGTTATATCTTTGTCATACATTCCTGAATTATGCAACGATGCTACATGAGACTGCCATTTAGGAGAGGGAAGAAAGTACCTCTGAACACTCAGCGGCGGAGAGATTTGTTTAGTCAGGACAATATTTAAGATTTCATTAACATGTAGGGGTATAAAAAAGGCAAGGGAGAGAATAACGTAGCGGGTGATATCATGATAGATGATGCTCTCTGGCGGAATGCAAGGTCTAGGGGGCTGTGCACAAGCTGGGCTTCTCCCATTCTAGTCGCCTGAGCAGGTGCATGCATTGCACACAAAGAGAATTACTCGGCATTAGATGCAAAAAGAGCTTTCCCATCCAACACATTTCTCAGCAGAAATCAGGCAACAGAGCTACTAGGCTGGGAGCCCACATTCTTCTGATTGCTCCTTTTCATAATTTTGATCAAACTCCTCCTGGACCACAGGATTTCTTCATTGCATTTGTAAAATGATCTTCATTGTCCTGCTGTAATATGGGAAGTGGGGAGATGCATGAATCTCTTCGGCTCTGTTAACTGAAGCCCCAAGTTGCCTGTGCTTCCAATCCAATCCACTTCTGTGCAACAGAAATGGCTTTTTACCAACGTTAGTGGCAGCATATACAGAGAACCACTGGAGACAAAATATACTGATATCTTTCTGCCATTGTGCACACTTTTGTTGCCTTCAGGTGTGCATCAATTCAAGGCATGTCCAATTCTACTCGAGCTCCCCATTGAGCATCATTGTGGAGGTGCCGTGAGCTGCTGACTGTGGATGCAATTTAAGGGCACAATCCTAACCTGGAGTTAGGCCAGCACAGTTAGGCCCACAAGGGGCACCGTAAAGCGCATTTGGACCATTCTCAGAGTCAGGGAGGATGGCGCACATCTGTGTGCTGGCCTCTCTGACTCCAAGAGTGGTCCAAACATGCTTTATGGTGTCCCTTGTGCCGACCAGACTTTGCTGACCTAACTCCAGTTTAGGATTGCGCACTAAAAGTCCCCCGTTCTGCTTTTTCCAGAAGTTACTTATCACCCTGTTGTTTGCCATAATTAGGTAGTTAATATTTAATAACGAGGGAACCGCACTGCAGCCAAACGTGCACTCCTGGCCACCTGCTCTCCGTGGTCACCGGTGCTAATAGCTGGCGAAAGCACATCCCTGTGAGATCGGCTATCTGTTGCACATTGCTTTTCTCTCTAATAGGCGACCACCTGCCTATCACACTTCTGGCCACCTGTGGGCCTGCCCAGCTGTGTAAATTGCTCTGCAATCAAGAGCCACTTTGAGAGGGGAGAATATTTTCTATCACATTAGATGCTCTTTGACTTTCTAATTGCAAAGCGAAAGTCATTTGCCTGACCTTTGTGCGCTTATTTATTTATTTACCATTAAAATGCACAGAAGTGCTTCAGGTTGGCATCCGAGAGCCAGAAAATATCTACTTGGCCCCTTCAATTATTGGTATTAAAATACCACCTGTCACTAAAAGCAATAAATGAATGAATAAATAGTCTCTATGGTGACCGTTACAGACATGTCGGACTGTAATCCATTAATTGAATCTCTGGCCAAACTCCCAGTAAGATATCTCTGGGTTCAGGAATTATGACAAGTCATCATTTCGAAGATGTATGTGTTCCTATCCTTCTCCAAGTATTGCGCACTTCAGCACAAGAACAGCATATGAGTCAGCAGCAGGTCTTTTTCTTTTGGCAATTTATCCCAATGACCAATTAGTTGCCTGCTTAGGTCATTGGTCTTTGTGGCTCTCTAATCTGGGATCCCTTTCCAATGGGCAGTGAGCTCTGGTTTGAGCTGCTGTCATGCTGCATAATCTCCATCTTGGAAGTTTGAATGAATAAATGAATGAATGAATGAATGAATGAATGAATGAATGAATGAATGAATGAAACCTGAAAATGCCCTTTACTCTCAAAATTTACCCACCAAAGTAACTCTGAAACAGATAAACCTTTTATTCACATTGGTGATCACAAGTACAGAACATTCAGTATTAGTATGCAGCTCTGTTTCAGGGGGTAATACATGGTAGGTTTAAAGTCCATAGGCAGCTAAGTGCCAGGCTACAGAGGGGGATGTGCCCAATCTCACTTTCCATGTGGCCAACTGTACCAGGCTAGCCTTGTTTCGCTAATGGCAGCCTCTAGTCATGGATCCTTGGTGGCCAGGGGAGGGTCCCTTTGGGACCAGAGGGTCCTCTGTGGGTGGTCCCTGCGATTGTCGCTGGTATGTCTGGCTTCTGGATGGCTTTGTTTTAGAAATACATTACAGCCTTCATCATCATCATCATCATCATCATCATCACAATCAACTTCCCAAGGGTGATCATCAGCAGTATTGACATTTAATTTGCTGTGTCCCTCTGCTCAACATGTCATGTGAGGCCGGGAAAGGGTGAGATTTAAACCTTAACCCCCTTCCACTATAAACCAGAGTGGCTCTGCTGAAGAATGTAAAAAGCAAAGGCTTGCAAACAATCTTTCAGATGTTGGAGAGGGACTTGCCTTAGTGGCAGAGCATGTGCTTTATACGCAGAACATCCCATGTTGAGAATTTAGCTGTCTCTCCAAGTAGAGTTGAGGAAGACTTCTGAATTGCTGCTCTCAGTCATTGTCCATAATACTGCACTAAATGGATTGGTAGGTTGACTCTGCAGAAAGCAGCATCCTGTGTTTCTATATCAATTATGCTTTGCATCCTCATCACTGCTTTTCAAATTCAGAAAAAGTACGTAGCACAGTCCTTTGGGGACAGTGTTCCTTCAGAACACAGGTGAAGGATTGCATGGCTCCCAATGTTTAATACTCCCTGTACCCAGAAAGCTGATACATCAGGAACAATATTATGGTGAAACATTTTTCCCTGAGCATGTTAACTTGTTACTCATATGGAGTTCTGATTCAGGAAGCAGGGAGGTTTCCCACTCCACTTGTATTTTAAAACACAAGTTGAGTATCCCTTCTTCATAAGGCTTGATTGAGACCAGAAGTGTTTTGGATTTTGGACTTTATTGGATTTTGGAAACTTACGTAAGGTGGAAGTTTTGTTTTGTAAGGTTGAAGGTTTTCAATCTCAACCCCAAGCCTTAAGTTTTGTAAGATTGAAGTTTTGTTGTTGAAGGTGAGGCCTTGGAATGAGGCCTCACCAACGTTCACAGGACTACTGCCAAAGAGTAGGTGTTTAAACCTTTGCTTTCCACCATCCACCTTTGTGGCTACCTTCATGCGAGTTCCTGAAGCAGCCACACATTTCACCCTCCCCCCTGGAGGAGCAGGTACCACCTGCTGCTAGACCTTTTCCTTTGCTAGACTGACACAGAATCCCAAGGTGCTGTTTTGCTTAGCCGGGTGCAGAAAAGTGAGTGCTGCTCCACTCAAGGCATTGAAGTGGGGCTCACCCCCATGGGTAGTAAAGTTTCAAATTTCTGAGTTTCGGCTTCCCCAGAGAGGGACGGGGTGCTATGTTTTTTCAGGGTCCCTTACCTTGCTGTGTACCCCAATCCTCTCCTTCTCCCTTGTAGCCAGGCTTTGTGGGGAAAGCAACGCCTCTGCGGCAGTCTCTGTGGCTCTGTGGCTACGGCAGCGAGGGAGAGGAGTGGTTTACCCAGCAAGGTAGGTGCCTTGCAATATATGGCGCCCTGCTCTGAAGATGCTCCTGTCAGTGGCGGATCTAGGGGGGCAGGGGGGGCACAAGCCCTGGGCGCCGTCTTGGCGCCATCTAGGGGGGCGCCAGTGGACCCTGCAACATTGTGCGGGTAGACCTGGGCTCCACGAAGCCCAGGTCTACCCATTGGGACCAGCCGCGAGTAGACCTGGGCTCCCTCGAGGGGAGCCCAGGTCTACCTGCAGCCGTTTCTAATGGGTAGACCTGGGCTCCTTCTAGGGAGCCCAGGTCTACCCGTGGCTGGTCCCAATGGGTAGACCTGGGCTCCGTGGAGCCTAGGTCTACCCGGGGCTGCTTCTGATGGGTAGACCTGGGCTCCCATGGGGGCGCACTTCTATTGGGTGCCCCAGGTGCCATTTTGACTAGGTCCGCCCCTGGCTCCTGACCTATAGTGCAGTCCAGGAACTGCACAGGAGGTCTGGCTAAGTGGTAAAGCTGCCACCTCTGAAGCCTGAAGGTCACCTCAGAGGGCAGTTTGAGCCAGCTGGAAGTAAACTTGAATTGCCAATAAACGCTTCTGACCGAGATGGGCCTTTCCAGCTGGTTAGAGGAGCAGAGGTGACGACTCTTCCATTGAGAATGAAGGAGTTGCCTATCAAATCATGCGTGGGAGGTGTGCAGCAAGAGAGACTGGGAAGGATACCACCCGGAATGGAAGATAGTTCAAGATTAGTTCAAGATTCTCTGGCTTTATCCCTTACAAATTTGGATTCGGATTCTCATTATATTCAAGCATTTTTGATCTGTTCTTTAGTCCCTTTATTCTTACTATATAATGTATATTTCCCCCCCGACTCTGTTCCTTCTCCCCATTGGTCTGTCTTTCACAAACTTTTAGAGAAACATCGGGCCACTTGGCCTTCTGTTCCGTTTCTTATATTAGGCGATTTGAATGCTCGCTTGGGTCCTAATAATAATAGTTTATCTTCCTTTCTCCTCTGGGATCCAGACCATCTGCCCCCTTGTTTCCTTCACAAGCGAGCCTCCAAAGATCATAAATTCAATAACCAAACTGCGCCCTTTGCAGAATTATGTGCTAATTTTGATCTATTTATCCTTAATGGTTCCATGCCGACAGACTGTGAAGGTGAATTTACTTTTTTTTCCCATAGAGGGAAGAGTGTTATTGATTTTGCACTGGCCTCTCATTCCTTACTTCCCCATTTTAGTAATTTCAAGATTCTCTCTCGCACTGAAAGTGTCCATCTCCCTATTTCTCTGACTTTTTCCTGTTCATTTCCTTCATCTCCTTCAGTTTCCTCTTCTCTTCCTTCCAATTGTTATCGCTTCAGACCCAAGTGGACTCCTTCTGTTCAATTGGTCTGTCTCTCTTGGCTTTCTAATTCGGATACTCTTTCCCTCAAACAACAGCTTCTACAATCCAACTCTTCTTGCTCAACTGTTTCTTCCTTTGACTCCTTGGTACAATCCCTTATGGCTTCTTTCCTCTCCTCTTGTTCCCCTCCTACTCGTAGACCATTTAGCTCCTGGTTTGATTTTGACTGTTGGCAGTCTAAACAACTTTTAAGATCTGCTTTTGCTAATTGCCGTCAATCTCCCACTCTTTCTGCTTATTCCTCTTACAAGCGGCTTCGCCGTTCTTGTATGGAGCTATTTGGGCACAAAAGACACTTATTTGCTTTACGCAAATGGTCTCTTCTTCACTTTGCCATAACTTCTCGTAATAATAAACTTTTTTGGTCCCTTATCTCTCATTCTTTTTCTTCTTCTAATCTTACTAATGTTTCTATTTCTTTTGATGTATGGGTTTCCCATTATTCTTCGATTTTTTCTGCTTTACCCCCGCCTTCTCCTCCATCCTCTCTTTTATCTAATGTCCCTGAATGGCCTCCGGTCACTCCCTCTGATATTCTTGAATTAATTCCTACACTTAAGATTAATAAAGCTCCTGGTCCAGATTTTCTGATTAATGAATTTCTTCTCAATAATCCTCAATGGTGGGCCCTGATCCTTGCCAAATTGTTTACCCAGCTAAATTCTACTGGGTGTTTTCCTGAATCTTGGCTTACTTCTGTCATCTGCCCTATTTATAAAAAAGGAGATCCTTTACAACCTCAAAATTTTAGGCCCATTAGTTTAATATCAAATATTGGGAAATTATATTCTAAGTTTCTTCTTTCTAAGCTTCAGAGCTGGGCCCATGATATCGGCATCCCAGGGAAAGAACAAATTGGCTTCACAGCGGGCTCCAATGCCTTAGATCATATTTTAGTTTTGTCCTTTCTCGTACAAAAATACACTTCCCAGAAATCTAATCTTTATGTCGCTTTTGTCGACCTGAGGAGTGCTTTTGACTCGATCGACAGAGTCACTCTATGGGACAAACTTCAAAAATGGGGCATTGACCCTCGTCTCTTATTTCTTCTTCGCAAACTCCATTCCAATAATTCATGTCAAGTTCGTTTGCCTAATTCCAATTCCCTTACCCCATCTATCCCCATCAATAAAGGTGTACGTCAAGGCTGCATTTTAGCCCTTTTTTTATTTAATCTCTATTTAGCTGATCTTCCCTCTTTCCTCACTTCTTATAACACTTCTCCTCCGGCTTTGAATGGTGAATTTCTCAATATACTACTTTATGCAGACGATGCTGTTCTACTCTCTCGTTCTAAATCTGGTCTACGTCAATCTCTTTTGGCATTTCAGAATTATTGTTCTGTCAATCATCTTTCTATTAATTCTGAGAAAACAAAAATTATAGTGTTTTCTAATTCTTGGTCTCCCTCCTCATGGAGGATTGGTTCTCAAGTTTTCCAACAAGTCCCCTCTTACAAATACCTAGGAATTACGTTAAATTATAAACTCAATTGGTCTACACACATTAAATTAGTTTCTGCTACATCTTCTTCTCTTTTGCAAGCCATTTCTAAATTCCATCATACATCTGGAAATCAGTTTGTCCCGGCCGCTCTAGAAATTTACCATCTTAAATTACTCTCTTATTTTCTCTATGGTGTGCCCATTTGGATCGCTGCCTTTTCCAATAACTTAAATAATTTTTTTACAGCCTTTCTTAGGAAAATCTTGGGTATTCCCAATGTAATAAATTTTTCCACTATCTTTTCAGAATTAGGTATTCATTTGCCTTCTACGATAGCTTGGTCAATCTCTTTTAAATATTGGTTGCGCCTATTTCTTTGTCTCTCTAATAATTCTTTATTATTTGCTATTTTGAAAGATCCTTATAAATTTAATTGGTTTCGTATTTTTGAAAATAAACTTTCTTCATTAGGTATTTCCTTAGAATCTTTATCTGATACTTCCCTTGAAGTTGCCCATAGTCGAATCAAAAATCAACTCTATCAACATGAATTGGAGGAATTTAAAGTGTCTATGAATCCAATCTGCTCTCCCCTTTTTTTTCATCTCCCTCCCTCTGGTGGTCGATTTTTGAATTACTTTACTCAATTTACCAATCCCCTTCAACGTAGAGCTTTTATGCTGGCGCGCTTCAATATATTTCCTACGGCCTACCATCTGGGGCACTTTTCTCGGACTCCGCAAGATCAAAGAATTTGTTATTTTTGTCATTCTTCTCCAGATTCCCTTCAACATGTTCTTTTAAGTTGTCCTTCCTATCATTCCCTTCGTGTTTCTTTTCTTCAACCTATTCTTTCTTCCCTTTCCCTTTCTCCCTCTGACACTATTTTTCTTCTTCTATGTGATTACCAGCCTGCTATTACCCTGAACGTTGCTATGTTTCTGTCTCATATTCTGAAGTCTATTGTTTAAATTGTTTTTGTTCCTTTTTTATTATGCCAATAAAGGTTTTTTGAATGGAATGGATTAGTGCAAGATTAGAACTTATGATGGGAACAATCCCTATATGAGGTTGAGAAAGCCTGCCTATGTAAACAGCCTTGAATAAAGTCAGAGCAGAAATCCAATGATAAGCAGTGGCGTTTCTACAGGGAGGGCAAAGCTCTTGCAAGAAGCCTCACCTTGCAGTGGAAATCACTCCTCTCCTGCACCGTTTTAGTCAATCCTCACAGGGAACAGCAACATCTTGGCATTGCTTACTGGCTACAGCAGCAAGGGAGAGGAGGGATTTACATGACAGGGTAGGGCTTCTTGCAAAACTTAGAACGTTGCCCTCCCTGTAGAAATGCCTCTGATGATAAGAAAGGCGGTTCATAAATACTGTTGTTGTTACTGTTAAGTCTTATGGGTGATTCTATTACAGTTCTTCATGTGATGAAATATCTTATAGTCTGGTGAGGATGTATGTTTAAAGTCATGTTACAATGGTGGCACCAGTCGTAGACTTTCGTAGCCTGGTTAATCAGAAAAGTAACCACTTCTTAATTAATTGTACCATTGTATCAATTTCCTGCACTGCATTTCTAGATTTACTGTATATTTTTTCATGCTTGTGTGTGTGTGGCGGGGGGGGGGAGGAATTGTGCCTCACACTTCACATAATGAAGCAGAGGTGCTCAATCAAGACATAATTGATATAGTGTTACACAGAATTCTCCATCATAGGATGTGTCATTGCCTCACCCCCTTTTTTTCCTTCAAGGCTGCATAACCCTAGTTGTTGAGCAGCAGAGAAAAACAACAACCTCATACGCAATTATACTGCTTAGGTTCCCTTCCGTTGATGTCTCTAATTGGATGAATCTGCTCAAGTTACACCAGAAGCTGAGACTGGAATATGAGTAATATGTATGGGTAAGATGCATACTTTTTGACCTTCACTCATCTGCAGCTTATCCAGCTAGAGAGGTTGATATATAGTGCAACTCTGTAATATTATTGGCAGAAATTCAAGCTTCTCTGTCACTCGGGGAGCAATCAGAATTAATTCTGAAAAGGAAAGATAACTCTATTTATATATATAAAAAGATTTCAAAAAGACTCATAAATATGCCACTAATGGTAGCGTTAGCATGCAGATTGATCAAGGATAATTTACTGTTTGGTGGGAAAAAAAAATTAAGATATGAGCTTCCAATACACCAAGCCGGAGTTAATTTGAGTTGTGTCTTCATCTCCAAATTACCTAGTATGTGCCATCCTGTGGTCTGATTTGGGTTGATGCAAATCTCAAGTAAGTAATTCTCCCAGCTACAGTTGCCAAAGACCCAAATCCTGTTCAGTCAACCAAATTCCATGGATAATGAAACCAAGGCAGTTGTTATTGAGGCTGCTGTCTGAATCCCAAACTTCCATATGCCCTCCTGACCTTCTGTACCAAGGTTATTGTGAAGAACAAGGTAAAATCTGGCTTAGGTCTGACTCCATCTTGCAGCCTACAGCCATTTTGCTACAGTTGTGGGAACAGAGCTTGTTAATAGACTGAGAGCACAATCCTAAACTGGAATTACGCCGGCATGAGTTAAGCTAGCAAAGTTTGCCAGCACAAGGGCCACCATAAAGTATGTTTGGAACACTCTCAAAGTCAGGGAGGATGGTGCATGTCTGTGTGCTGGCCTTTCTGACTCCAAGAGTGGTCCAAACATACTTTACGGGGTCCCTTGCACTGGCCAAACTTTGCTGGCTTAGTTTATGCCGGCCTAACTCAGTTTAGGATTGCGCCCTGAGAAACATTTCCTAGACAAGGGTTACCTGCAAGGTATAAAGAGGCCTGTTCCTAGGAGACAGGGCTGCTCCTTGCCTTTTCCATCATGTCAGGTCATACTGACATAGCTTATGCGTGTACAGCTTGAATATGTGTAGTCTCTGTGGAGAACAGGACAACAATCCTCTGCGAGTAGACAAAGACTAGAGATAATAAAACGGCTTGCATATTGGTCAGTGTTTCTAGTAAGTTGTTTCCTGAAGATAATCATTTGAACATAGTCTTTTACAAGAGCCACAAGATGTTCCTTTTCTAACCCAAGCCTTTTCACATACATTAAATCCTGGATTATTAGCGAAGTGATAAAACTGCCATCTGCAAACGAACATGGCATTTGAGATCTCTCTCTCTCTCTCTCTCTCTCTCTCTCTCTCTCTCTCTCTCTTAAACAGGTTCAATTTTTTCTCTCAAGAAAACATGCCAAATTACAGACAAGATGGAGGGAAAGATACTTTACTCCCAATAGCTAAACTGTCAAGAGCACCCATCATATTGTCTCTGACTACAAATGTTGAACAAATCCAACACATCCCTTGGAAGTGCTGCTCATCCTACCTCCAAAAAGGTAGAGATTGGACAGGGAGATACTACAGGCAGAGAAGGTGTCAAACAGGCATCCAAAAAAAGAGAGAAATGCTTTCATTTGCTGGCAAAGGAGTTTCTGACAAACGAGTATCAGACTCCAAAAGTGACTGAGCTAGGTGAACGCACTAGGGGTATAGGCTACACCGTCAGCCTCATGAGGACCACGCTTGGTGCAGACACCATAACTGAATGGGCCCATTATAAACAGCTGCGTAGCAAGTGGGTGATGGTCCACCATGCATGATATGCCCTGGTGGGTGATGGGCACATCACCCAAGCCCACATAAATGGAGGCCCATGTTGCATTTGACAGTGGATGGGCCCTCCCCCTAGGCTTTGAAAGGCCACACAATTGTATCCTCTGGAACAGGGGTCAGGGAACTTTTTTACCTTTCACCCCAAAATATATTTAGATACGCCGACGTTACCCCCTTGACGTTACCCCCCCCCACCAGAACAAAAGAAAAATATTACATATTGGAACCCATTGCTTTTTATTTGATTAATTAATGAGCTTAATTAATGCTATGTAAATATGAAGTTGTAAAGAGTTTGGGTACACCTGCAGACCTTGAGAGAATAGAATTCAACCCTTCTGGGTTACAACTAGCTTACCTTTTTGACAACAGGTTTAGGTGCTTGGACTTAAGATTTCTCTCTGTAATGAATTCAGATTGGGGCTGGCCGGCGCTTGCTCACTCCCTCGCTCTCTCTCACACACACAAAGGCCAGCAACAGTAGTTCTGATTTTGTTTTTGTTTTTCTGCTGTTCGCCTTGCCTTGTTGCCTCCCACCTCTCTTTGTGTCCCTGATTCCCTGTGCAGGCACAGGCACCCCAGCCCTCCCCCTGCTCGCTCACCTGCCCACCCCACTCCTTGGGACAGCAAGACAAGGCAAACCCAGGGAGAGCCCTAGCTGCTCGCAAGCAAAGAGGCACGTCCATAGAAGTCCTCTCAACACACATACACACGTGTGCGCCTGTGGGCACACGCACACACACCTCAGCCGCTCACCAGAGCCTCCCCTACGCCTGCACGTCTCGCGTCCCTGCCGGGCTCCTGGGTGGCGGCGACGGCGGCAGCTCCTTGGCCTCCCCACCCGGAGCTGGTTCGGGCTCTTCCCTGGCATTGAGCACCGCCGACTCCACGGCTGCCTGAGTGCCAGCCGGGAGCAGGTCTGAGCCGGTCTCGCTGCCCAGAATAGGCTTGGCCTCGCCGGCTCCTCCATCACCCGGCACCGCCGCAGTTGCAGCCACGGCCGCCATTTTCTCTGCTGTTGCTTCTTTCTCCCTCTACGAGTAGTGGGATCGATAACCACGGCCTTCTTCGCCGCCTGGGAAGGGAGGGGAACGCTGCCTATTGGGGGCCAAGTACCTTGCCACTTCTAATCTATTGGAAGCAAGGGAAATCCATCAAGCGTGAGAGGAACTTCCCATTGGTCAGAAGAGAGAACGTTGGTCATGAAGGAAGGATGAGGGAAAAGGGGGGCGGGGCATACTCCTATCTGTCCATTACCCCCAGGAATTTCATTTTTACCCCATTTGGGGTAATTTACCCCTGTTCCCTGACCACTGCTCTGGAAGCACTGTGATGGTGATGGAATGATGTCATTGTGTCACTGTTGAACCACTTCCTGGTGCAGCGTGTTGTTCCCAGTGTTTACGGGAGGGTGACACTAACTCCCGGCGGCATCCACACTGGCAATGTCACTGACAATGTCACAAATTTTGAAGGAAGATGAAAAAGAGAAAAGGTAACAGCTTGAAGAAATGGTGGGATTATGCTAGACAAGATTATGCTTCCAGGATGGGGATTGGTGGGGGAGAGGGAGGTTGGGGGAGGGCCATAGGCGGGCTTGGGAGGCGGTCATACGGCCGCTTCCTAAGCCCACCTGGAAGGCCGTGCAGCCCTGGTTTGGGCTGCGCAGCCTCTTTGGATTTGCTCCCACTATTTAGCGAGCGCAGATCCGAGGAGCACATTGGGGAGGCTGGAGCCTCCCCTATGGTGAGGGAGCACATGCTCCCTTGCTGTGAGGAGGCTCCAGCCTCTCCTAAGTAGTGTCGGATACGGTACTGGCCTGTTGGCCTCACCAGTCTGGCACTGCTTAGGATTGCGCACTAAGATTTCACTAAGATTTCACTAAGCCCTAGTGACTTTCTGGTCTCCATGCCTCCCGCACTTAGACCAGTGTGCTCATTCAAAACAAAAACCACGTGGAAGGGAGTGTCGGTGGTTTAGGCCACATATACCCTTAATCCGGGAGTTCAAAACAGATAGACAAATCTTTAGATAACACCTATTGTGCATCAAATGCACAATAATCAAATGCACAATATGCCATAATTTGATCCAATGCTAGCAGAATAATATACTGTACAAGATAAATATTCAGTTCATCTTGTACTGAAATGCCCACAATAAAATGAATAAAATATAAACAAAATCAGATTTTTTTTGATCATCCAAATTGGCAATGGATGCAGTTTTTTTGCCCACCCCAGACTGGCGAGGAGGGATGGTGGGTTCAGTGGTAAATAGGTTACCTCAGAAAGCCAGATGCAAGGGAGTGGCAGCAAGATACAAGTTTCTTGTTGTCGTGTGTGCTTCCTGAGGCATCTAGTGGGCCACTGTGAGATGTAGGAAGCTAGACTAGATGGGCCCTTGGCCTGACCCATCAGGCCTGATCCTTCTTATGTTCTTATGTTAACATGAACTTAATTTTAACAATACTCATAAAAGTTCAGTATTAAGTAATGTGTATAGCATCAGTAGTATGATTTTCTACAGAGAATTTAGTTAGGCCTATGTCTGTTTCTTGCTTTGTAGACTTGTCAGTGATGGCAGAAAAGCCTGGATTGTGGGGATGGTGGAGGAAGGACAAATGGGTAGTCAGGTAAGCTCCTCTTCATCTCACCCAATTAGTTCCCATTGGTGAATGGCGGCAGGATTCAGCACTGTCTCCTCTTTCTCCTTCCCGCTGAGGATGGGCAGGGAAGTAAATGCTGCTACCACAGAAATATCCTGCCATTCACTGTAACGGAGGGTGGCAGGAGCTGTTTCCTATCACCTACAGCACTGGGCGCTAAACCCCTGCCCATGGTCTGGATCCAGCAACTGCCGTGACACTTCCCCTGAGTGAATGTAGCTTACCATTCTCCGGGGGGGGGGCACCCTAGAACACCAGAGATTGCCGCTGACCTTTGGGCTGGCCTGTGCTCCTGGGGTCTGCTGCCCCAGCAGGCTTTGCTCTTGCATTTCTGGACATGCACAGCAGGCTGGCGCAACGTTTGGGGCAATCTGCGGCACTCCAGGGAGGCCCCCGGGCAGAATGGTAAACTCCGTCTGTGCTTGTGGTGACTTTGTGGGGAAGCAGTGGTCCACCGTTTTGAGATCGCTGACCTACAGGAATGTTAGGCGTAGTGGACCCAATGAAGGGTTCCAGTGCAGGATTTTGCACAAGCTCACCCCCCCCCCGCAAAGAACCTGGTGCTGACACTGGTCTGGACTGTGTGGCATCAAAGCTGAGAAGAAGAAAACAAACACCTTTCTTGACAAAGTTCTCATTAACCCAAAATGTGTTGCATTAAACAATGGTCTATGCCTACCCTTACGGGTTGTTCTAACGGATTGTTCTTACGGATGTGTTCAATTTCGGAGCTTCCCTCTTGCTAAGCAATGTTAGTTCAATAAGATTAAATCTTTCAATTAACATTATGTGAAACCTTATATAGTGGGCTAAACCAGCTCAATCATGAAAATACCTGTAATAATTACGGTTATTATAAATTATTTTTTTCTTTTGAATTGATATTTGACTAGACATTCTTAGTGTTTCTGGAGACTAGAATATGCAGCCATCCCTTGACATTTACCATTTTACTCTCAACTGTATTTTTAACTATTATATGTTAGGCATTAAAATTAGATAGGGCTTTTAATCTAGTTCATTAAAAGCAGAATTACCCTTTAATGGGAGTGCAGCTGCAGTAAAGAGTAAAGCCAATGTCAAAGGTTCATGTTACTTTCTACCTCGCTGCAAAATTCATTTCTAGATCTCGATTTGAACTGCAATACTCATTTCTGAAAATCTGTGTATAAAATTATAGACTCATTAAGAAAATCTCATTGCATTCTTCTATTTTCGTTTTATCCAGATCGATAACTGAAAAATCAGTAACTGTCAAAATAACTTGAAATAACTTCCATTATAATGAATGGAAGAGTACAATGTCATGCATTTGATGTGAATTTTTTTATCTGAAACAGAGTTTCACAGCGCCATCCTCCCCCCGTAGCGCCAATGCAACATAATTGTGTCGGTGCTACGTTGTTAATGCTATGTCGTTAGCACCAAGCTTCACCCACACATCAGCACTAACGCGAGACTGACACTGCCTGCAGGGCCGGCCTTAGAGCACCATATTGTGAAACCGGATGGTGCAGGGGGGGGGGGACGAGGCAGGCGGGAGTGAGGAAGTAGGTGGTGGAAGGCATTTCTGGGTGGATGGTGGGTGGGCCGGCCGGCCGGCAGGCGTGCTAGCCCAAGAGGTGGGCGGGCTTGGGCTATGTTTGAATCCTAGGCCCATTCCCCAGGCCGTGCAGCCCCGATTCTGGCCTTACTATACGGTCTCCTCGGATATGCGCACGCTGGCGCAAATAAAAGGAACCCCATAGGGCAGGTTGGGGCTTTAGCCAGTGTAAGGGGTAAAATATCACCTTACCCCGAGAAGACCTCCAGCCTCCTCCTAACCAGTGCTAGATACAGTGCAGGCCATGCAACCTGGATGCATCAGTTCAGAATAGGTTTGGGCTGCCCACCTATTTAGACCACTATAGTTACTCTGATGTAAGTACCCTGTGAAATATACCAATATTGTGTGTGTATATGTGTGTTTACACACACACGCACGCACACGCACGCACACGCACGCAGGAATGCTTTTCTGAAAAAAAAAAAAAGCAATGGAATGGAAAAGAAATGAACAGTCTGGAACTGTTCTTCCAATGGGGGAATTTTTAGATATAGATAAAATAAATAGGCCGGCATTACAGCTATTGATCTTTGCACTGAGCACCCTAATCTCCCTCTTTCCCCATAGGACATCATTCAGAGTTAATGGTCCTGAGCTCCTGATAAAGTCACTGATTGGATTGGTGGGTTACGCCCATAATGGCAAAACTGTATATAAAAAAAAGTTGACAGAGATAATCAATCCCCAAACTATTATGGGCTTGTAATTCTGAAAGGAAAGCTGATAGTCTTTTCCCAGCAAAAAGGCTTGATGACCAGGGTAATGTGTGCTCATTTTGAAAGGTGCTCGAGATCACTCAAACTGCTGCTGCTGCATTTGGAAGCAAATGCAGTTTCTGTAATGACGGCATTGGCAAAACTGTGAACTGCGAATTACAGTAATCCTGTCTAGATGTTGTTAAATCATGTAAAACTGTTTTCAGATCAGCAAGGGGCCAGACAAGATTTAATCCTTGCAATGTGTCTAAGATGGAGAAAAAACTTCCTGTTTCAATATCATTTTAATACATTCAGCTCCCCAGATCTCTTTGCATAAACACGGCTCATCTATTCTTCACAAATGTGGAAAACATATGCCCACAACAGATCGTGATTGAAAAATGGGATTGAATCAAGCTTTGAGTCAATAATATGCACTGTCAGAGATTAAAAATAGCCACACACACAAACACACCCTGGTTGAAAACAGCCATCTCCACTCAAACAGAATGAATGTTACTAATTTAAGAATAGAACCTGAAATATAATGATGCTCTGAGTCATTGCAACTGTAGCAAAAAGAGACACAATGCACTGAGGCTCAAAACATCCCAAGTCACCCTTTCCACTATATCAGTGGTCAGGGAACAGGGGTAAATTACCCCAAATGGGGTAAAAATGAAATTCCTGGGGGTAATGGACGGCAGCTGGGCATGCATATGAATCTAAGCAATTCCCTGCAAAGACTTGTTCCTCCATGCGCCCGCTGTCTGCGCCTCCGTCTCTCTCTTTAAACTCGGGCGACAAGCCCTGCAGCGTGTCTCCACACTCTGATCAGCCAAGCCATGCTAATTGGGTAGCCAATGAGGAAGCAGCCTGAGAATTTAGCGGGGCCTTCGGCGCCCTCATTGGCTGGCCGGGGTGACTGAGAGGCTGAGCATTCCATAGCAGGCCTGCAGTGCACGCCGCCTGTCTCGCTGCATTGTGCACTCGTGGGATGGGGCGGCTGGTTGGAGGCGGGGTCTGGCCATTGAACTGGTGAGTAAAGGTTTTTAAGCGAGCACAAAAGGAGAAGGAGGGTTAAGTATAGAGAACGAGGCACAGCGCTGTCTGAGACCAGGGAGCTGAGGACGAGGCTTTGTTGCACGTGATGTTCCAAGTGTTCTGATCTGCAGCAACAGATGAAATGTTTGGGTGATTGCCTGGCGCTTCCAAGTGCGCCTCCAGAGTGCAAATCTGCGATCGTTTTCCCCATCTGTGTCTGGTATTCAGTCCATGCTGCAATAGTGTCGTTGGCAGCTCCTGGCTCAAGGTGTTGATCAAGCGCAGGAGAATTTTAAAGGGCAGGAAATAATACACGCTTTACAGAGGGAAGTTTGTGGCTGGCGGCTTACAGTACAAATGAAATAAGGGCTGAGCCCACCCCCCAAATAATTCCACTGAGGAACCGCAGATTTGTTACAATCTATATATATAAAGAAGAGCGTATGTGTGTGTGTATGTATGTGTGTATGTTTGTTCCACATAGGCTCCGCAACGCCTGGACCGATTCGCGCCAAACTTGGCACGCGGGTGCCTTGGCCCCCCGAAACCATCGCTGCGCGGTTTTGGAACGGATCGCGCCCCCACGGGCGTGGGTACAAGCGAATTTGTGGTTCTCTATGGACGGCTATGGGCTGAACCGAACATTCCGAGGCTCTGGTGATGTCATGATGAGATGCAAATGACATGCAAATGACATGCGGAATCTTCAGGCAGCAACTGAACTCTTGACAGTTGAAGACAAACAGCAGCAAACAGGTTTCACGCAGGCAAACCGATACAATGTGTTCTGTGGACATGTGGGCGGTCCCTGCTTGGCAGTGGACAGTTGGCACAAGGTGCTGTGGCTGTTGAAAGTTTACTTTCTCTCTGAAAGTTTACTTTCACTGTGTAATGTAAGGCAATTGGGCAGGTGCAACCAAAGGCTACAAAGATGAAACAACAGCGTACACAGGAAACACCTGAGGGGAAAAAAAACAAACAAACTTGCAATGCTACATCACAGAGCTGCTACATCTAGAGCAACACAAACAGTACAGCAGCGTCACAAACAACTACAGGATATGAAACAGAGGGATACTACACCTAGAGCAACAGAAACAGTACAGCAGCAGGGATGGGACATATCAACACCCGGGCACACATGTGAGTGGGGGTGGGGTCAGGGATGGGACATATAAAGACCCGGGCACACATATGAGTGGGGGTGGGGTCAGCGATGGGACATATCAACACCCGGGCACACATGTGAGTGGGAGTGGGGTCAGGGATGGGACATATCAACACCTGGGCACACGTGTGTGGGGGTGGGGTCAGGGATGGGACATATCAACACCCGGGCACACATGTGAGTGGGGGTGGGGTCAGGGATGGGACATATAAAGACCCGGGCACACAT
>JAJKFI010000028.1:13471837-13482890 GCA_029204185.1 Lerista edwardsae | reverse complement strand
TTGCTCTCTCTCTGAAAGTTTACTTTCACTGTGTAATGTAAGGCAATTGGGCAGGTGCAACCAAAGGCTACAAAGATGAAACAACAGTGTACACAGGGAACACCTGAGGGGGAAAAAAATGACTTGCAACGTTACGTCACAGAGCTGCTACATCTAGAGCAACAGAAACAGTACAACAGCGTGACAAAAGACTACACAATAAGAGAGACAGAGCTGCTACATCTAGAGCAACACAAAGAGTACAGCAGCGTCACAAACGACTACAGGATATGAAACAGAGGACTACTACATCTAGAGCAACAGAAACAGTACAGCAGCAGGGATGGGACATATAAACACCCGGGCACACATGTGAGTGTGGGGGGCTCAGGGATGGGACATATAAACACCCGGGCACACATGTGAGTGTGGGGGGCTCAGGGATGGGACATACAAACACCCGGGCACACATGTGAGTGGGGGGGGTCAGGGATGGGACATACAAACACCCGGGCACACATGTGAGTGGGGGGGTCAGGGATGGGACATACAAACACCCGGGCACACATGTTCGTGGGGGGGGGGTCAGGGATGGGACATATAAACACCTGGGCACACGTTTGAGTGGGGCGGTCAGGGACGGGACATATAAACACCCGGGCACACATGTGAGTGGGAGGGGGTCAGGGATGGGACATATAGACACCCGGGCACACATGTGAGTGGGGGGGTCAGGGATGGGAAATATAAACACCCGGGCACACATGTGAGTGGGGGGGGCAGGGATGGGACATATAAACGGGCCATCTGTATGCCTGGTGAGTGGGGGGGGTCAGTGATGGGACATATAAACACCCGGGCGCATATAGGTTTCCTGCAGGCAAACCAATACAGGGCCATCTGTATGCCTGGTGAGTGGCGGGGGTCGGGGATGGCACGTATAAACACCCGGGCGAAGCCGGGTACATAAAAGCTAGTATTAAATAAATTGGGCTTAACCCCCCCCGCAGTGTCTTCGTACTACAGAAGCCTCATGCATTAATTAAGCTCATTAATTAATCAAATAAAAAGCAATGGGTTCCAATATGTAATTTTTTTCTTTTTTTCTGGCGGGGGGGGGGGGTTGACACACCAGCAGAGCTGAGTTACGAATTTTCCAAATTTCTGACATACCAAGCCCAAAAGGTTCGTCATCACTGTTCTATATGCATGCCCGGCTGTGTGTGTTACAGTAATGTAGTGTACAAAGACCTGACGCAGTGCAGTGTGTCAGGCCCTTATGTATAACATGCTTCCCTGCGTGATGCCCCGGGCCCCGCCTCCAAGTCTGCCCGCTTCTTCAGTAGAGTCGACTAGTTGCTGCGCCATTGAGAGAGACAGGACAGTGCCTCTCCTGTCCTCTCTTATGGAGCAGTGGTTCCCAAACTGTGGGTTGAGACCCACCAGTGGGTCGCGAGACAATTTCAGTTGGGTTGCGAAGCTGGAAAGGGGGAGTGCTGTGTGATTGTTTTGCTTGTGTCAGTGTTGTGGCTTTCCTTCTTTTCTTCTTTCTGACCCATTTCCTGTGTGTCCCGAACAGACTGTCATACTAAAAAGTGGGTCCTGGTGCTAAAACATTTGAGAACCACTGCTACAGAGACTATCTAGGATGTCAGTTCACTAAGGTTGTCGCAAAGTACAGTTATGTGTGTAACTCTGCCATTTTGGTAAAGGGCAGACACTAAAGAAGAGCCTAGAAAGCTTCACCCAACCAATAAGTCATGTATCATGTGATTGCATGTCATCTTAAAGAGAAAGAGGCCAATGCCTCCTGCTCAACTAACAATGAAAAATACATATGGTAACAATGTGCCTCAATTACTATGGTTTCTCTCATGTCTGAGATAACTGTAACATCAACATTAGCAAACTGAAGTGTCAGACCACGAGACCATTACTGTCTCCTCTGACAGCTTTCCAGGATCCCAGAGGACCCTTTCCCTTCACATTGTATTTTGCAGATGGTGAACATTGGGCATGAAACCTTCCACATGCAAACATGTGCTCTGCCCCTGTGACACATTCCTCCCTCAAGGTCTTAACTCAGTGCTATAGCTTTGTCGCAGTAGAGCACATATGTGTAGAGCTCAGTGCACATATCCTTCAGTCTATAAATGCACTGGACACAAAGTTGGTCCCGGAATGGCCCCGTTCCACGTGTTGTGGCAATGCAGTCTGATAGGATTGGGCTGCCAGTAATTTACCTGACAGGGAAATCCAACCCCCGCCCTTGGGTCAATGCAAGCCAGTTGCATTAGCCCAATGCTGTTGCGCACATGCGTGTCAGTGCAAGGCGCGCAGTGCTAAAGAGGACGGCTGGTAAGTTTGGCCAGGGGGAAAGTGGGAAGGGCGGAACAGGGCAGGGGAGGGTGTTCCAGCAGGCACGGCAGCCCAGGAAAGGGGAAGGAGTCTGGATGTGGCACAGCAAGCACAGATCTGAGCAACCCCATTGGAGCGGCTGGTGCCTACCCTGGGATAAATGTGCCTTTACCCTGTGGAGGCTCCAGCCTGCTCCCAAACTGCATTGGATACAGTGCAAGCCAGCTGGCCTGCCTGTCCCAGCGCAGGTTAGGATTGCACGCTCAGATACTCAGGACACCAGTAATCTAAAATCTCTGGATGTAGCCCCCACAAGGCCAGCCCTAACGTGAGCAGAAGAGTCCAACTACCCACAAGCCTTAGCATAAAATGACACTGTTGCCAAAGCTGCTTAAGTGGTTTATCGATCACAGCAAAAATTGCGACTTGAAATTTGGAGTTCACAAAGTAGTGCTTGCTAGGTTCTTTTGTACATTTGGATTGAGAAGGTTCTGTGATCGACACGAAGGAACTCTTAATACCATATCCTTGCCTATGATAAACATTTTCCTAATGGGCAGAAGCAGCCTTTGAAATCTTTGCTGCCCTGCTTTTCATATTGGAAAAAGATCCTTCGACTTGACAACAAAATGATGACAGCTCGAGATCCATGTTATTTTAGCTTGTTTTGCTGTCCTCTGCCAGTCTATGTGGCCAGCTTGTGTTCTGTTCAAGGTATTTGAATCGTGCCTATTCTGGTGGGTGCCAGCCGTTCGTGGTTTTGCTGTCTACCTGCTGACTCCCTGGTGCAATCCTTCTGGTGCTTTGTCCATCTGTTAAGCGCTCACTTACAAAATGCATTCAAGTACCTTATTTTTAGTGTGTTTCTTGTTGCCAGGGTAGCTTAGCTGCTTTCACATTTCTGAGGTCGCATTAAGTGTAAATCAACCAGCACAAAAGGCCCTGCAGTTGTCGTTCAATTTGGTCTCCAATTTACTGGCATCAACTGCCCACAAAACTAGGCTTGATGGTGGGACTTTGCAGCCTGTCATTGCAGACAACACAGACTGTACACTATTTCTTCCTGGGGTATCTATTCTGATGTAAATTATGCCTTTTTCTGGCCTGATCCTGGCTAGCATTGGAACAGTGCATGGAGCCATTTGCGGCAATGGAAGGTCTTCCCACTGCCATAAAATGGCTGATGGTGGCATGGATATTGTACCAGCCATTCTCTTAATGTTGCAACAAAAGGGTGGTGCTGGGGAAAGATTGCTGGATACCACTGCCCCAGCTGATACAGGTAAGCCACAGGCTGGGGCAGGGAGCAATCCAGCAAGAGTAAGGGCTGCAGCTTCCAAGATGGCTGCTCCCAGCTTTCCACAACACACCTGACATCATATTGTGACCCACCAAGTGGATCCTGACCCACAGTTTGGGAAACACTGCTTTAACGGCCAGAGGCAAAATGCAGTGTGATGAGGTTGAGTCCTGCTGTGCCCTGTGTCTGATTGGAGGAGCGAGTTCCAACATCATAGCTCTCCTCATCTCCAATGACTGCTCCTTGCTTGTCTCCAGTTGGCGTTTTTCTTTCCTGGTGCATTTCTACTGCAGACCGCCTATATAGCATTCTGAATCTGGTTTGGGTCCCAGATGTTGTGAGGAGGAGGCAATGCCATCAGCAGCTGGGCAATGATGTTAAATCCTCCCAAAGAGTACTACTTTCTATTTTCACTGAACCTGCCTGGAGTTTGGACTTGGCCCCTTTGCCCACAGCTGAGGCTGAAGCTTTCTATGTTGTGCTAAGTGACGAAGCACATGGAACTCATGGATGGGATCATGTAGTTAATTCTCAGTCTATTGCCCACACATATCATCATCATCATCATCATCATCATCATCATCATCATCATCATCATCATCGTCATCAATAATAATAATAATAATAATAATAATAATAATAATAATAAATAGGATTTATACCCCGCCTTGCTGTTCCGTCTTAGGACACATATCTGATAACCGTATCCCATGCCTCTTACTAAAAATTGCTTTCTGCCTCTTCTGGAGACGGTACCTTCTGTAAGAGTAAGCAGAGTGTAATGCATGACAAATGGCTGTATTCTTGCCCAGCCTAGACTTGTTGTCTGGCTGTCATGCTCTCATTCCCCAACTCCATGGCTGTTGGGACTCAGCTGAGCAGGGACACAAAGACATTGTCATGCCTCACTTACCCCGTCTTAATCGGTGCGCCCCCCCCTCTTTGGGTCATGCAGCCTCACTGGGATGCTGACCCCCATGTGTCATGGCTCCATCAAAGCAATGAGGAGCGAAGGCTTTTCGAAGGTCACTGTGATGCGTCCATCCTGTTGTCAGAACATTAGGATTCATGGACAGCCAGTTCAGGAGGCAGCAAAGCAGAAACGCTTGTCTGTCCTATGGTGATGACTCAGTTCGGGCTTTTGAGGCAGGAGGCGTTGCAGACAATCATATTAATTGAGCATACCGAAGAAATAGACCCATTTTTTTTTATTTTTGCGTTGTGAGACGTCTTTGTAAAACAAAGCCTTAAAACACGCAACGCAGGAAGCTTTCAGAGGCAGGCAGCGGCAATGGCATGCAGTTGCTGCCCAGAGGGGATACAGTAAAGGCTTTGATCATCCCTTGAATCATCCAACCATGCCCCCCTACTTATTAGTAAGAAACAATCTGATGTTTTGTGTCTTATAAATTGTCGCACGGTATTTCTGTCGGAGCTGGATGAAAACATTACGATCTTGTATGTAAAAAAGAAAAAGAAAAGAAAAAAGATTTGGAACCTATCATGGTATAGAAAACAGTCTTTGGTGTATATATGTAGCCGTTTTTAATTTTTTTTTTGGTGGGGGGAAGAATTCATCACAGGAATACCCAGGACTCAACATGAACTAAATATAACTTTAAAGTAATGCTAATTCCAGGGGAAAAAGCAGAGTGCGTCATCTGTCGACAGTTTGATCGTCTTTGATATGTGTAACCAATTGTTCTTATTTACATTAATTTGCATTGTGAAAAGCAATTTTACAGTTTCAGTCAGGCTTAATAGGCAATTTGCAGCTCTGTGCCTAATGGCGTAGTTACTTAAGCTTGCCCCAGGGGTGCTTTCTAGACCTGATACAGACTAAACCTTTTAAATGTTCGATTTAACATCTTTAAAAAAAAAAAAGTCAAAAGGCTTTTGCTATTAGACCTGGCTTATAGTACTTGCCTTGCCATATTTAATACTACCATTGGAGATAGGCTTTTGATTCAGGTGCCATTCTTCTCTGTACTGCTGAGGTCATGGTACTGCTCGGCAAAAACATGATGACTCAAATGAATTATGTTGTTTTTACCAAGGACACTTTAATGAAGTGAGAAGCTCTGGATAACAATGCTTTCAAAATGTCTACATCAATGTGCGTGCGTGCATTTGTGTACACACACACACACACACACACACACCGGGGGGGGGGGAGAGTGTTCAGCAGGACTCCTGTCTTCATTTTAGATATATGAACCATAATTGCATACTTCTGTTACATACGTCCATTGTATTTATAAATATATATGCAGCTTCCTTAGTAGTGGAAGTTCATCTTTTAACAGCCAATATCATTATTCACCACCCTTTCAAATAATCAATTACTTCAAAACAATCAACAGGATGAAAATTAAAGTAATTCATTGCAATATTTTAAATACGTCTGAAATATGCATAAACTTAATTCTTCCAGCACCGTATCTCCATGCGAG
The DNA here is from genome assembly GCA_029204185.1 of Lerista edwardsae. Taxonomy (NCBI): domain Eukaryota; kingdom Metazoa; phylum Chordata; class Lepidosauria; order Squamata; family Scincidae; genus Lerista; species Lerista edwardsae. Next base: position 13,476,800 of record JAJKFI010000028.1, on the reverse strand, counting down.
CAATTTAGGCTCAGTCCTGATGGGGTGAACATTTATATTCCAGATCAGTGGTTCTCAAATGTATTAGCACCAGGACCCACTTTTTAGAATGACAGTTTGTTGGGACCCAAGGGAAGTGATGTCATTAACCTGGAAGTGATGTCATGGCTGGAAGTGACATAATCAAACAAGATAACATTTAACACCCCCATAAGACAAAATGAAATCAAGTAAGGGCCTAATCCTATTCAACTTTCTGATGCTGCTGCAACTGCAACGCAGCTGCAAGGTAGGCGAACAAACATTTTCTTACCTTGAGGAGGCCTCCATGACTTCCCCACCACCACAGAATGCACCCCATTGGGGCAGCTACACCAGGGCTGGAAAATTGGATAGGATTGGGCCCAAAGTAAATTAAAAGTTTACAATAAGTATAAGGTTGCAAAATCATGTAAAATAAAGAACCCTCCCAAGCTGTTGCTCTTCTATTTTTTAAAAATTCCCCAAACATCCCAAAGCCTGGAATCCTATCCACACTTACCTGGGATTAAGCCCCATTGACCATCATTGTTAAAAGCATATACATAGTAGCCTGGTTCCCAAATGAAGATCTGTTCACTTCCCCAAATGCAGTTACGTACCATGGTGGCATCAATACATATATATATATAAAGAAGAGCGTGGGTGTGTATGTGTGTATGTATGTATGTCTCGCATAGGCTCCTCAACGCCTGGAGCGATCGGCACAAAACTTGGCACGCATACACCTTGCGGCCTGGCGACAAACACTGTGGGGGGCGGGGCCCCTAGCACCCCTGGGGGTGGGGGTCCACGGGGGTCCACACGTGAAAACGGTCAAAAACGGCCAAAATCAGCATCAGATTCACAGTTTCCAGTGGCACCGAGGTGAGCGATGATGCTCCCGATGCCATTGGAGTCTGGGTTCAGCCCCCCCTCAACATGGGGGGCAAGAAGGGGTGCGAAACAAAATGTCCGCATGCCCCGCTGGAACGCCTGGACCGATTGGCACCAAACCCGGCATGCGGAAGCCTAGTGGCCTGGCCACAAACACGGCGGGGGTTGGCCCCCCCTAGCGCCCCTGGGGGTGGGGGTACACAGGGGTCCCCGCGTGAAAACGGTCAAAAATGGCCAAAATCGGCATCGAATGCAGAGTTTCCAGGGACGCCGGGATGAGCGGCGATGCTCCCGACGCCGTCGGAGTCCGGGTTCGGCCCCCCCTTGACGTGGGGGGCAAGAAGGGGTGCGGAACACAACGTCCGCCATGCCCTGCTGGAACGCCTGGACCGATTGGCACCAAACTCGGCATGCGGAAGCCTAGCGGCCTGGCCACAAACACTGCGGGGGTTGGGGCCACTTGGCACCCCCGGGGGCAGGGGTGTGCAGGGGCCCCCGCGTGAAAATGGTCGAAAACGGCTGAAATCGGCATAAAATCCGTAGTTTCCGTGGTCGCCGGGACAAGTGGCGATGGTACCAACGCCATCAGAGTTTGGGTCTGAGAAGGGGTGTGAGACAAAATGTCTGCCATGCCCCGCTGGAATGCCTGAACCGATCGATACGAAACATGGCATGCATACACCTTGCGGCCTGACGACAAACACTGTGGGGGTCAAACCCCCCTAGTGCCCCCAAGGGTGGGGGTAGGTGGGGGTCCCCACGGGAAAATGGTCGAAAACAGCCAAAATCGGCGTTCAATCCGCAGTTTCCGGGGTCGCCAGGGCGAGCGGCGAGGCTCCCGACACCGTCGGAGTCCAGGTTCATCCCCCTCTCAGCGTGGGGTGTGAGAAGGGGGGCGAGACACAACGTCCGCCATGTCCTGCTGGAACGCCGGGAGCGATGCGCACCAAACCCGGCATGCAGCCTGGCGACAGACACACCGGCAGTCAGACCCCCCTAGCGCCCCGGGGGTGGGGGTGCCCCGGGGCCCCCGCATGAAAACGGTCAAAAATGGACAAAATCGTCGTCGGTTCTTTAGTTTCTGGGGTCGCCAAGGTGAGCAATCAGCATGAAACTTGGCTCGCATACACCTTGTGGCCTGGCAACACACACTGCGGGGGCGGGGCCCCCTAGCGCCCCCGGGGGTGGGGGTACATGGGGGTCCCCATGTGAAAACGGTCAAAAACGGCTGAAATCGGCATCAAATCCACAGTTTCCAGGGTCGCCAAGATGAGCGGCGATGCTCCCGATGCAGTTGGAGTCTGGATTTGGTCCCCCCTTGACGTGGGGGGCAAGAAGGGGTGTGAAACGAGACATCCGCCATGCCCCACTGCGACGCCTGGAGTGATTGGCGCCAGACTTGGCATGAGTATGCCTTGCGGCCTGGCGACAAACACTGCGGGGGTCAGACCCTGCTAGCACCCCTGGGGGTGGGGGTACACGGGGGTCCCCATGAGAAGATGGTCGAAAACGGCTGAAAATGGCGTCGAATCCATAGTTTCCGGGGGCACCGGGGCGAGTGCAACGCTCCCGACGCTGTTGGAGTCCGGGTTCGGCCCCCTCTCAGCGTGGGGGGCAAGAAGGGGTGTGAAACACAACATCTGCCATACCCTGCTGGCATGCCTCAACCGATCGACACGAAACCTGGCACGCATACACCTTGCAGCCTGGCGACAAACACTGCGGGGGTCAGACCCCCTTAGTGCCCCTGGGGGTGGGGGTAAGTGGGGGTCTCCACATGAAAATGGTCAAAAGCGGCCAAAATCCGCGTCGAGTCCATAGTTTCCAGGGTTGCCGAGACAAGCGGCGATGCTCCCGACACAATTGGAGTCTGGGTTCAGGCCCCCTCGGCGTGGGGGGCGAGAAGGGGTGCAAAACTCATAAACTCTGGAAGATCATTTTGTTACCCGGGCAACGCCGGGTAACAAAAAGCTAGTTAAAAATAAAATACACATTGAAATGAATGGGGACCCACCTGAAATTAGTTTGCAACCCACCTAGTGGGTCCCAACCCACAGTTTGAGAAACACTGTTCTAGATTAAAGATAGGGTATATTTGGAGTTCACTAGGAAGAGGCTCATAACCTTATCTGCAAACATGAAAAGTAATACAAGGAAATCTTTTCTTCTTTTCTACGAATATAATGCCTTTGGACCTTTCACAAAGAATAACAACAGACTATAAAGACACCATATTGTTTGGGCAGCTGTTCTGTTTACAAGCCAGTTGATGTATCTACTCAATCATAGTTGGTTGGCCAAAGGAGTATGATAAGCATTATAAACAAATAGTGGGATGAATTAAGGACAAAAAAAAGGACATGCGGGTCAAATCTTGCTTAAGGATTGTGTTGCCTTCCACTCTGCACTATCAACATGCCAGTTGGAAGAGTTGGATCTCATGGCAACTTCTTCTAAGTAATGAAGACTGAATGAACTAATTCAGAAATATCTAGCCTAATTTTGCTGTGGAGTAGATTCCAATAGATGCTAGAACATTAGTCAGATACTCACAATCCAGCAAGTCATGGCTAATGAACCACTACAGAGCAAAGTCAAGCATATGGCAATTCCCTTATTTGTACTAGCTGGATGCCAACAATAGGATAAATTTGTTTATAAATGCATAAACCCATTTGTCTTGCCATGATCATAAATATGTGCTGAGCGAAGATGAGGATCATAGTTTAACTCAGGGCGCAATCCTCTGTGTGTCCTTGGGCCAATGCTAACCGCTTGTGGTGGCCCAACGGCACTAATGCCAACGCGGGGGCACCAACTGGCACCCCCATGTTGGTGCTGGTGCCCTTGGGCCAGCACTAACAGCAGCATTGGCCCAAGGGCACTGGCCCAAGGCCATCCACAAGAGTGGTTCTGAAAGGAGGTGGGGCGGATGGTAGGAAGGATCTGGGCGGAGTGGGCAAGCCTGGAGGCATACTGGCCTGGGGAGGGGGTGGGATGGGATGCAGCCGTTAGGCCACATCCAAGCCTCCATCCCCAGGCCACGCGGCCCCGATTCGGGCCATGCGGCGTCCTCAGCTCTACACCTGCTATACAGCAGGTGCAGATCCGAGAAATCCCCAGGGGTGGCTGGAGCCTCCCCTAGGGCAAGGGTGTGAACATGCCCTTGCCCCGGGGAGGCTCCTGAGCACTCCAGAACTGCACTGGATACAGCACAGGCCTGCCGGCCTAGCTGTTCCAGCGCAATTTAGGATTGCACCCTCAGTGATATACTTGTATAATCCCAACACTGACCATTCATTTACTCTTAAAATATATACATTTGTTCATCTTTAGATGTTTTTAGATTTTACCCTTGAACCCATACAAAGAAGGAAGCCATATGAAGGAGTCCTTCTCCTTCTTTGTATTCCATTGCAGTGTTTAAGATCAGCTAAAAGTACATTTTCAAGCCTCCAGTATGAAAAAAGAAACTTAGTTGATTCACTCATGTATGGATGCATCACTTGATAACTGCAAATTCATGTCAAGGGTTGCACCTGTGAGTGGACCACTAGAAATACAATGTCATAGATAGAATGCACATATCACTTTGCATCATCTCAAACACAGTGTTTGAAAGCCACTGCATGATCAGGCAACAGATTGAGCATGGCCAATTCTTTTTACCTGTTTTGTTTGATCAGATGCCACCACAATGTCCTTCCTGGGAGGAGGAAACAAAATACTTTCAGGTTTTCAGTTTCCTGAATGCTTGTGTAAAGCAGCCCCCCCCCCCACCTTCAGAGCCATTGTGGCTGCAGAAGCGCATTCAGCTTCAAAAGTGGTTCATTATGTGTCATGGGAGGTGACTGTTTAAGAAATACAAGTGCAAGTCATCATACATAATGAGTTATGCAGTTCTTTTATCTTGACTGCTGCATTCCAATATAGTCAGTCCACTAATTTAGCTACCATTCATTGAAGGACTACCTATATATTGACCAAAAGAGATAACATACAATATGGAGCAGGGAGGCTAATCTCTCTCTCTCTCTCTCTCTCTCTCTCTCTCTCTCTCTCTCTCTCT
>JAJKFI010000028.1:13448269-13463588 GCA_029204185.1 Lerista edwardsae | reverse complement strand
CACACACACACACACACACACACACACACACACACACACACACACACCACTGCCTCTGAAACTCTGGCCTTCCTTCAACAAAAACATTGGCCTCTCATAATTTAAAAGCACTCTCCTGTTTCTTTTTGAAGCCCAGATAGCATGCACCATCTTAAAGATAGCATACCTCTTTTTTTCTTCACAAGCGGGAATGCTTCTTCTAAGACAACACATACACGTGTAAAGAAAGTACAAAGGATTGTTCAAAGTGGGGGTACAAGGGGCTGTAGCTGTGCTCAAGTGGAAAATGCACTTAAGTAGATTTTGATCCTCCTGATTTCTGTAGCTGCTCTCTTGCTGAAGGCCTCTCATCCTACAGGGATCTGGAGGGTCCTTCCTCCCAGAATTAGGGCCCAATCCTAACTTGAGCTGGAACAGGTAGGCCATTCTATGGTTTTATAAAACCATAGAACAGTGTTATTCAAACTGTGGGACAGGGCCCACTTGGTGGGCCGCGGAAATCTGGGAGCAGCCATCTTGGAAGCTGCAGACCTTACTCTTGTTATATTCCTTTTGTGAGTGTTAACAGTTTGAATCTTACTTTTTGTCAGGGTTGTTTCATGGTTGTACAATTGCTGCAGTCCAAGAATGCCAATTTACATTTCATGAATGTCATTTTATTGTTGCCATAACAGCACTTCTTGCTTGATGATGTCACTTCTGGCTATGACATCACTTCCAGGTTAATGAGATCACTTCCGGTGCGTCCCAACACAATTGCCATCCTAAAAAGAGGGGCCTGGTCTAAAAAGTTTGTACCACTGCCATAGGACATAATAGTCTTGAAGATTTGCCATTCATCACTATTTTCTTTTTAAAAAAAGGAATTAACAGCACCCTACCAATGTGCTAGGATTCCTTCCACCGGCATTTTGATTTTCTGTGGCTAAGCTAAAGCCACAACTTTTTAATGCCCTAGTTTTTTGTACCTGATTACTGAACATTCCAGCAATAGTTCCATGTTTCCGTTTCAAAAATTAACTCACATGCTATTAACCTAACTACTCCAGGTGATTGGGGCTTTTCTGGCCTTCTGATTAGTACTATACCTTCTTGCAATGCAACTTCATTTGCTTTTATTTTCAAATGTCATTAAGAGCTCAGTGCAACGTTATGAGGAATTTTTTTTAATGGCGGGGCTCCTAATAGACATTTGGCAACAACTTGAACCAATTCACCAGAGTGCAAATTCAGAAGCAAAGCAAATCTCTGTAGTCATCAAAGGTGCAGTGTCAGGAAATGTAAGAAAATTTCTTTGCTCAGCTAAATAGCGAGGGGTGTGGGTTCATCCTTGGATTTTCCACCCTGTTGCTATGAAACGCTCAGAAACAAAAGGTCCATCAATGCTGACCTATTGCACATCAAAGCGCAACCATTGTCTTTGGGGATCCTTTTTCGAGTGTCTTACCTTGTTGAAATAACTACAGCACCATTTTAACATCCTCAACGCTTGATATTGCAGCTGTTTGTATAGAACAGAGAAATATCTGACGGCAATGTCAAGCAAAGATTCCTTTAACACTTTTCCCCCCTTTTCGCTTAGATGATGCCAAAACTGTTCCTTTGCTGTTCATGTTGTACTTAATAACGCATAGATTTTCCTGAGATTTCCTTTCCCTCCTAATTAAGGCCAGTATTGGGGGGGGGAATAATTCTAGTGTCATTTCCTGGCAATTTTAAAATATAATTGATAAGTTTGGAGAAAATTTGGCAAAGCAAAACTATATATTTCAGGAATGTGGAATGTGGTCTGTCACATTTCAAGGCCTAAATACTATCCTTGGGATTGATTTTCACAGGTGAAATGTCACTATTATTCCCTAGGGGCCACTGGTTTTTCAAAAGTGTTTAGACTTCATGTTTTTCCAGTGTAAATACAGCATGTTAAAGTTATGGTAGGAGAGTGGATTTTCTAGGTGAAACTGGAAACACAATGTAGGCTAATCCAGTGGTTCCCAAACTGTGGGTTGGGACCCACCAGGAGCCAGTTTCAGATGGGTCACGAAGCACTTAGGGCAGCCATATTGAAAATATGGGGATCCTGGAAAGGGGACTCCTGTGCGGTGGTTTTGCCTGTGTCAAGGTTGTAAGTAGGCTTTTTGCTTCTTCTTTCCGATTCACTTTGCTATTGGAAAATGGCAGAGAAATAACCCATCATTCTCAGGAAACAGCAGGTTCTGGCATCACAATAACAGCACTTCCAGCCATGACACCACTTCTGGTGGCTCCTAGACAGACTGTCAGAGCACAATCCTAACCAGGAGTTAGGCCAGCACAGTTAGGCCAGCACAGTTTGGCTGGAACAAGGGCCACTGTAAAAATGAGTTGGGACCACTCTCGGAGTCAAGGAGGATGGCTCATGTCTGTGTGCTGGCCTCTCTGACTCTGAGAGTGGTCCAAACATACTTTACGGTGTCCTTTGTGCCGGCCAAACTTTGCTGGGCTAACTCGGCCGGCCTAAGTCCAGGTTAGGATTGCACCCTAATTCTAAAAAGTGGGTCCTAGTGCTAAAAGGTTTGAGAACCACTGGGCTAATCCAACCATTTTTTTGCTACTACCCATGCCTAAAACAACTTTGTACTCATTGGGCCCCTTTCTCCTCCTCCTCCTCCTCTCTTTCCTGAGCCTTTGTACCCTAAATAAAATAGAAGCATTATCATTCTGTCCCTCCAATTCCATGGAACCCAAATGCATTAAAAATCTGCTTGTATTTAAATATGACTAATTTCATACTCCTTAAAAACACCAGATTGAAAGACCACAAAAATGAACGCCTCTAATTATCTGCAAATACAAGTACAATACCAATGGCACCAAGAGGCAAATTTGCCCATTACATGTGGCCTACCAACTTCTTTTAGTTCTTTTTTGCCTAGCAATGGAAGTGTAGTTTGTCATCCATGTCCATTAATCCTTGGCCTCTAACATGAGATTGACAGCAGGGGTACTCATTATAGTAGTGCTTTTGAAAAGGTGGTCACCTGAATTTGAATGGGCAACTTGTAGGGGAAAAAATTCCTCTATTAGTATAATACCATTTTGAATTTGCATTTAAATATTTCAGCTCATTCTGGACAGACCTAATGGGTTGTACGGTTCACAGAGAAGACTGTGTGCATGAAAATGCTTGCATTCATCACTGCAATATAAGGTAGCAGTTTAGGACAAGATGTGGTAAACATTGTTCAAAGGTTATCTGTATTGCTTGGTTAGTCTCTTTAACTACTGGGACATTTTCTTTCCAATTTAGGCTAAATATTTATCTACTGATTAGCTCAGTGGTTCCCAAACTGTGGAGCACTCCACTATGGAGTGGTAGGGAACTACTGAACACAGAAAAGGGGAGCCACAAAATTGTCCCTTGAAGCCCCCCTTGCCCCTTCCACAAAGCCAGCATTCTTACATAAAGAGCGAGAGAACAGTGTAGACTGACCAAAGCATTCTCTCAAAGCTCACAGGTGCTGAGCCCAGCTGGACTTCTGCTCCTGTTATTTTACGTTCATGTTTTTTGGTGCAGTGGTTAGTAATTACGGCGTCCTCACAATGTGAATTGCGGGAAAGTGGGTAGGGAGGGAGATGAGACACTGACACTCTGAAAGGCTTCCCCTGACCCCTTGTGTTATGAAGAGATTTTAATGTAATTTTCCTACTGTAATACTTATGAAATTCTGAACATTAACAGACATTTTTTTATGGGGTATGGCTGTTTTATTTTTGCTTGTGTAGATTTCAAAAAATAAGTCTGTGAAAACAGTGCAATCTGAGTTTAAATAGACAGCAAGTAGCATTTCGTCCGGTGTGTTCAGTAATATAATTATGCGGAATTAAACCTTGTAAGTGCATATTAAATCATAATCAGGTTACCAATAATGTTTCTCCACGATCACACGTTGTTATTTTGGTAAGTTTTTATTTCAGGAGTAAACTATTCAGTCCTAAACAGTACCAGAAAAGCAATCTGAAATGCTTGGAATGAGCAATGTTTGGAGTACGACAACATGGCTGCTAAGCCCACCCCCTGGCCTCATTCGGCTGCTATCTCTTCTTAAGGCATGTCCTCTCCTGTTATCTTACCTTCATGGACTGCAGGCATCAGTTTTTTTCTGGGTTGCAAAGGCAGGAATCCTTGAGCAAAACCTTGCTGCTTTGCCTGCGGCCTCCGATGTCAATGGCAAATGTCTGTCGCTATTGTGAGGGAAATGCAAACGTTTCCCTTCTGAAGAAACTAAAAGCACAATCCTAACCTGGAGTTAGGCCAGCACAAGTTAGGCCAGCAATGTTGGACCAGCACAAGGGACACCATAAAGTATGTTTGGACCATTCCTGGAGTCACAGAGGCCAGCACACAGACGTGCGCCATCCTCCCTCACTCAGAGAGTGGTCCAAACACACTTTATAGTGGCCCTTGTGCTCACCAAACTTTGCTGGCCTAACTTGTGCCAACCTAACTCCAGGTTAAGATTGTGCTCTAAGAGAGAGGAAAAAGTGGAGAAGGAGCAGAGAGCAGCGGAGGATCAAACAACCTAGCAGGGCACTTCTTTGTTTCACAGTGCTGCTAGGTTAAGGCTACAAGTGCTGGGAGAACTAGGTCTTCAGTCAGACATGCCAAGTAATGGAGCTGCTTTCTCAGCCTGCCTTGTAATGTGAGTGCAGTTGAGTGGCGGAGGAAGGGAGCCTCTGATTGGCAGCAGACGTGGAGCAGATTAGTGCTTATATGCACTTTTTGCACATCCTCCTCCTCCTCCTCCTCCCTTTGCAATGAAACCACAGCATGCATTTCTATCTCTCTAACAGCAGCAGCAGCAGCAGCAGCAGTTGGGTGACCTTGTCAGCCAGACGTCTATGGAAAGGAAATTCTATGGCCTATTTGGCACTCTGATGCTCTTGCTGCCTTAGGTCACGCTCTGGCACAACAAGCAAACACCTAGCTCCCATCATCCCAATTACTTTAGGAAGAAAAACGGAAGTACTACCAGTAAGTGGTGTCATCTAAATGATTTAAGAACAGGTACTCACTTTTGATTGGCACGTGTCAGGACCCGCCCACCGGAAGTGACGTCATAAGCCAGAAGTGATGTCGTGGCAGGAAGTGACATGAAAAAAGCCCTTTTTGAGGCCTCAGATGATTTTAAACTGACCCAACACTTGCAACAGTATTCCACAGCACCCCCAGAACATGTTAAGGAGGCCTGGCATCATGTTAAAACCCCAGAGCAACTCATTTTTCAGTGGCAAGGAAAGGAAAGGCTCCGCTCGCTGCCTGCCTGCCTGCCTGGCTCTGAGAACATGCAGGCAACTCAAACATTCAGGAAATTCAAATGTTGCAGAGGGCGGAGTCGACGAGTGGGCGGGCGAATGGGCGGGGCCAGCTGTAATCCTAGAAACCGGTACTCGCGTACCCCCCGCGTACCCCCTGCATGACATCACTGCTACCGGTACCACGTAAAAAAAAAGGAGAACATTTTGGGGAGCTTCAGCCAACGGCCAGCAGGTCAAGGGAGCCTCTGGAGACAGGCCTGGCAAGAACACCAGTGTGGTCTTCACTCATGACAGCATATGTGGCTTTGTGAACAGAATGATCATTTCCCCGCACAGGATAAAATGTTTTGTACGAAGCACCTCCCACCAGCCTGTGCAAGACCTCAAAAGATTAGGCATTAATTTATCTCTAGTGCATGAGAAAAGGAAACCAGTTGAGGTTTTCTTTAGACCTTAAAGAAAACCTATTTAGTGCAACGATTAGGTCAGGCCAAATAAATTCTTGCCTTCTTTAAAGAAAATTGCTAGTGAATGTCAGGGCTAAAGTGAGTTTTACTTCCTTGGCACCAAAAGTTTAGTTGCATGAGACAATAATGAACAGTTTTGAGGGGTGTAATTTTAGATGTAGATACAAGTGCAGAATCTCCACATTTCGAGTGAAGGACAAAGACCTGTGCAATTGAGATAAATATAAATGTTATATTGAAAGGATTCATTTTCAGAAAAAAGATGCAATGGACTAAAAATTGCTTCCAGTTACAGTTGGAAGAAAACAAATGTCTATCTAGCTATATAACAATATTTACTGGGCCAACCCAAGACCTGACACCTGAGGTGACACACAAACTGTGGCCCCCCTCCCCCGATAATTCGCCTGCTCCTGATCCAGTTTCCAATGTTCCAGCTCAGCATCTTCCTTTCTTCCACATTTCTTCTTTGTCCCCTTCCAGTCCAGGGAGTGGAAGGAGAAGGAAGAGTGAAGGCAACAGGCTAAGAGAAATGGTCAACACCCCCCTCCATCAATCTGCTGCCTGATGTGGCTGTTTTAGTTGGCCACATGGTTAGACCGGCCCTGATACATATTTGTGTGTGCATGTGTGCACGAATCCATGTATGCATTTAAGATGAAACAGTATATGAGGATACTGTGTTGTGATGTAAGCGTAAAGGATATAATTGTACAAACATATCTCTTTAAATGTTCGTTTCTTCTGCTATCAAACAGTTTTGAGATGTTGCTTCAACAATCTGCCTGCCCCCTTATTCCCATACCCTCCTTATCCCTTCACCCTCCCTGTCACCCTTTTCAACTCTTCAGAACAAAATGCTTGCAATAAAATGCACACAGGTTCATTTACAAGTCAAAGCAAAACATTGGCCAAAATGCTCCAAAATGGTCACATTAAGGTGTTTCGGAAATAGTTCTGCCATTCAGACAGTGGACTCAGGGCTAGGAGGTCATCCACCAACCCATGGTGCTGTTTCCATTGTCTCCAATACCTGTTGTGTATGGGCCATGAAATTGGCCCTCCTGCTGCCCTGGCTCCAAATGGAGCCATTTCCAGGGCACTGGAGTGGGGGTACAGGCATGAAGGTGGTGCAATGATGTGGGGAGGGCATCATCACATCACATGTCCCTGGGTACCACCACCCCAGCTACGCTACTGCATACAGAATCTTGACAGTCGTATTTTTCCATCTTCCAATGAGCCCAGTTATGAAATGTTATCACGCTTGGTTCAGATGATTTCTAGACTTCACACAACTGTCTCTTAGCTCATCTTGAAAGGTATTCTTAAGATTCAGTGTAGATACAGATAAGTACAGTAAAACACTTGTCTGAATAAAGCTGTTTTGGACAACAGGAAAAAGAAAAGGTTTGTGATTTGGCCTGGTTAAAACATCCACACACTTTAAATGGGCTTTATTTTGAGAACACTTATTCAAGTGGCCAAGGCTTTTAAGTATGCAAAATTGGTAATAGGCCATAACCTCCCTAGTCTGTGACAGGAATTCTTGGCATATGTGGTCTCAAATTGCATTGACCTTTTATGCTGCCAAATTGCATTGCAATTTCATGTCTAATTTGCTGTCTTCTCCAACTCTGGGTTCCCTTCAGTTTTTGCTACACTCTTTCTTGTTTGCTTGCCTTTTTTTTCTTTTTTAATCTCTGATTCCTGACTACTAGTTACAGCTTGGATATTTACCTCATGTTGCAGTTTTCTTGCCTCTCCTTACTCAGAAACCTGGAAAATCCTGCACTCAGATGAGAACAATGGCTACCTTGTCTGGTATTTTTCTTTCTCACTTTTCCCACCAGAGATTTGAAGGAAAAGGGACAACAGTATATTCTGGATAGGAATGTTACCAGAGTCCTTTCTTGCTGAAATTCATGATGGACGCATGCCTCTGGGCTCCTCCTCCTGCTCCCTCTAAGATTGGATTTTGTAAAATACAGACGTGCCTATGCATTGTGCATATTTGCAGAAAAATTCATATTTAAATGCAGACCATGCAATGTACAATTGCACCAGCTGTCTGAGGAGGAATTACATGAAAATACTTGAAAAATTACATATTTAAATATGGATTTAAATACTCATTTTTTTCAGTTCTGGGGAACAACAACAACAACAACAACAACAACAACCCTGAGGATTTTAGTGAAAGAGAGAAGAACAGAAATAAACTGTAAAAGGGCAGAAGGTTTAGTTGAGAGGGTTAATGCCTTCGTTTGCCTGAAGATTAGAGCTGAAGATCCAAAGGTCGCCAGCTCGGAACTGCCGGAAGTATCTGTGAGCGGCAGACCTTGCAAACTGCGGCTGATTAAAAAGCTGAGTTCCAGCTGCCTCGTGGGAAGAGGAGTGTGCTGGTCAGCTGCGTCTCTGGTGGGAGCAAGGAAGCCTCTTATCAGCCAGTAGAAGATAGACGGGCGGCTAAAGAAAGAAGACTAAATCCAGAAAGATCCATCTGTATGAGTGTTGTTCTTGAAAGATAGAACGTTTCTGTATAATTGTAAAAACCTTCGGGTTTGTGAATAAAAGTCTGCCTATGTAAACCGCCTCGAGTTACAGTCATTAATCTAGTGATCTTAAGAAAGGTGGTATATAAATACGAAAAAAAAACAGTGTGAAGTTGAGACAGAAGTAGAAACAGAGAAGTTTGCTCCACCCTGGGGGCCCATTCCTGAACTTGCTGACTGCCTGGAAGTGCAGCATTAGTGTGGTGGCTACTGCTGCATCCCATGGCAGCTAGGCAGCTGTGGGAGCCTCTGTGGGGAAAGGGTTAGGGTGGGTGATGCGTCTACTCGCTTCTGCGCCAGCTATTTTGCCGATGCAGAAGTGAGGACCTGTGAGCAAGGCCCCACGGCCTTACGAGAAGGTCACAAACTGGCAGAGGGAATCGCCACCAGTCCTGCCCCTGTTCCTCCTCTTCCTCCCACCTCAGAATGCCCTCCCACCCCAAAAGGCCGCATCACCAGCCAGTAGTGCAAAATAATGCACAAAATATGGAGTCAATAGAGGGATGTTCTTTTCCCTCTCTCAAAACACCAGAACCAGGGGGCATCAGCTAAAACTGAGGGTTGGGAGAGTTAAAAGGAATTACTTTTTTACCCATCGGGTAGTTAATCTGTGGAACTCTTTGCCACAGACGTGCTTTCGCCATAACGCAACGGGACGCAGCGAGCACGCTGCCGATCACCGTGGAAACCCGCCCCGCGACCGCGAAAACTCCGCCCAGCAAACCGGTAGGCTGACACCACTGCGCCTGAGGTTACAAGTCTAGGATTGGACCCTCACTCTGGAGACCAGCTTCTCAGAACTATAATTTGTTTCTCATAACGAGTTTCTCATAATCAGTTGCACCCAAAACCATTGGAAGATGTCATGGAACTGCAACTGTTGTGGTCACTCTTTCCATTTGGTCCTCTGGATTCACCTGGCACTTCCTCCTTCCTTATCAATTCCTTCATTGGAAGCAAGGATTGGCACAGGAAAGTGGTGCCTTGTTAAAACATTGGCCTGCAAGCTCCTTTTCTTTTCCATTCAACTCCTCTATATATAATACTACTTCTCTCCCTCTGGGAATCTCTGACTTTTGGGGTCATACTGCTAATTTCTCGTCACTGCTCTAGGGAGGCCTATATTCAATTGCACATTATTAATACTGAGCCATTTCTTTTCTGCCTCCTGAATTAATGCTCAGAAAACTGTCTTCCAAGCTCACTTTTTGGACTGTACTCATTCCATGGGTGTGAAGGACCCTTCAGGTTTAAAATGGTTAGGGTTTATTTTCCCCCTATTCTCTCAATTTTCACTAGGCAAAATTGTATCTGTGGCCATACTCTGTTACTGACCTTTACAGCTTTACAGGTAATTCAATAAGTGCTGCATAAGCCAGCCATTTTTCATGAGTCCTGAACTCTGGCGCCTGATTGGCTGCTGGAATGTGAAGCTACTCTGGTGGTAGTGGTGGTGCCTGTTTCAGCATCTCCAGATTCCCCTCCCCAACTTCCTGTGGAAGTGAAGCCTAATGCTGGAAAATCTCAGGCATTCCTTGCAGAACTGGGAATCAGAAAGAGGTGGTGGGTTGGTGGAACCTAATGAACTAAAACTTGATATTTTGAAGCCACCTCTGCTCCAACAATGGGGGTACCAAGTCTGGACTAAAAATGAAGGCCACACTGGTCAGTTTTTCATTGAGATCTGTAAAGACAATTAGGTTCTGAGCACGCACCAACAGTGGCTAGTGACCTCTTGCACCTGGTCTGATGAATGCCAAGCATGCAAACGTGGACCTCAGTTCCAAATCCATCTCATTATTAATTACAAACAGAACACGTTTCAGCATTCAAGCGCCATCAGACATCCATGAAATTGTCTAGCAAGTCTAGTTTGGAAAAGAAACTTGGGTGGACTGAACAATAGCTATAGTCCTACCTCTGTTAAAACACGACAAACTTTTGCAAAG
Organism: Lerista edwardsae; assembly: GCA_029204185.1. NCBI lineage: Eukaryota > Metazoa > Chordata > Lepidosauria > Squamata > Scincidae > Lerista > Lerista edwardsae. Next base: position 13,453,319 of record JAJKFI010000028.1, on the reverse strand, counting down.
AGGAAGCCACAAAAATGCATTACATGGCACTTGAAAGGCAGACGAACAAGTTCTTCATTTGGACGAAGCGCCGAAGTCCTGCTTTTGCAGTGATAAGTCCCTTTTGTTTTTCAGCGCCAGTTTCACAATACAAATCAGACTTCGGCGCCTATGCTTACCTGGCATGTTGTCTCTTGCAGCTCCTTTAACGCTGTAGGTTTGCCAATCATCCTGGACTTCTTGGCATCCCTTCCTGCTGCTTCTTTGGCTTCCTTTCCCATTGTCACTGTTCTTCATCTGTGTCAGGGATTTATCAGTGTAATTAATCTAATCTCCCCAGCAGCATCCATATGAACTGAAATGATTTCTAACAATGTTTCGTTGATTCCGGTAATCACCGAACAAGTGTAAAGACTTGCTGCTGCATATGGCTGGATTTCTGATGGCCAAGGTTTACCTCTAGCCGTCAAATTTTTCTTTTTTTAAAAAAAATTCATTTGAATAGGAATTGAAGCCTTTCCTGCAGATGATGCCATATTGGCGAGTTTTTCTTAAGACTACATATTTTGAAATGCTCCATTAAGCTTTTTTTTTTCCCCTTCATTTTAGTGTGCCTAAGAACAAACTTGCTGTAGCAAAATTGTATATCCTGGGCTACAGGGTGATATCCAATCCAACTCCTTCCATGTATGAAGGAAAATTACTTCTACTCATGTGCAGGAGTTTAAGGGCCCAATTCTAAGTGCCCAAGCACCGGTTACTGCCATCGCTGGTATCACAAAAGTGCTGTAGGACACTTCTCCTGCCAGCAGTAAGGGCTTATCCCCACTGGCCCAGTGCCAGTCCCCAGAACATGGGAAGGGTGTAGTGAGGGTGGAACTGGGCAGGGGGAGTGGAGGTGGCACCAGTGGTGGCCTCTAATGATGAATCTTATCCTCTATATAGCAGGTGCAGATCCAAGGAAACCTATGGGAGGCTAGAGCCTCCCCAGAGGCAAGGGCATAAAAGTGCCCTTGCCCCAGGGAGGCTCCCCAGCGCAGCTCCCTATGCGCTGGATATGTCATAGGCCCACTGGCCTTTGGCTGTTCTTCAACACCATCTGTTTTTCAACCCACTTCCAGCCATTACAGGTAAAATTGTCTCAAACCTATTAGATTCTCTAACAAACCTGAAGTTTTTATCGGTCATATGTTTTCCAAAGCAGAGAAGCCTCTGACATTCAAATGCCAACCACAGATGCAAACACACAACAGGCCTTCTTGCAAGTTAAATGAACTCCTTGTCGAGCAAATGTCTGCATAAAGGATTCAAGTTGTAAGGCAATGATGGCCATGGCTCTAATGCATTAATCAGTTAATTACTTGCCGCTCTTTACTTCAAGGGGAGTGGACTTGGTCCTTTGCTGGCTGATGCAGAGAGACTGTCACAATCATACATGAACAAGTAACATTTGTGTTCTTTGCTTTTGCGACCAATCAACATGTCAGCTCCGAGATTTGCTTGCAAACACCACTAAAGATCAGTCATCATTAAAATTAACCACATGCTGATTTAATCAACATATAGCTTTGTTAATTACTAGGTTTTTTCTTCATGTCCATCTGCTTTTAAGGTTTTAGTGAACCTGCAACAGATGTTCATGTAAATATAATAAGCCGGTTGCCATGTAAATATGATATTTTCTCAAGTGTTTCAGCAAGAGCCTTAAAATTTATGTAGGCGCTTTTCCGAATCACACGTTGAGTGATTTAAATGCAAAACTGATAACTTTGTTAAAAGCCCCGTTGGATTCACTTCCTGCTTTAAGGCTTTTTCTCCTTCATTTCTATAAATTGTGCCCAATGGGATGAGCCCCCGGAGATCTGCCGTTGTGTTTATGAAACTAGCCTGGGAACCGTGATGTAAAAATGAAAGAGATGTACCCCATTCACACTCAGTTCAAGAGTATAAGGAAATAATTACCCAGCTCACAGTAAAGATGATTCATTCATCTTTGAATAATATAAGTGAAAAGGAGTTCATGTAGCTTTGGAACGATTTAATCCTTTCTGCCTATCAAGGCATCTAAATTCAATGAGTCCAAATAAGGGGAGCATCGCTTCCCAGCTTAACATTTCATGGGAGGTCTCTTGAACTGTGTGCTAGATTTGATCAAAGTAAAAAATGACAAATCTGGGTAGTAATGAGATCACACAAAGCAAATTAGCAGACTTCTTTTTCCAAGCTGAAATTACACTTTTTAAAGAGGCATTCCCCACAGTATAAAGAGTCATTCATTGCTTCCTCCACACTAGCTGAAATCTAAATGCCTGGGTGGTTACAATGTCATGCAAATCAAATCAAAATCGTGGTTACAATGGAAAACATGGAACAATCTTACAAGGGATCAAAGCAGGATCCACAATTGAGCGTTTTCCCCTTAATTGAACATGCATGAAAGATATTTTTGGACACTGCTTGCAAGTATAAGTAACAGCCACATCTCAGATACGTTGGAAGCAAAGGCTGGAAGTATAATTTCTGTGGACATTTTCATAACTGATGTTGAATAATATTTCAATTTCCTTCATTTGTAATTTAAATGAAATGTATGTTGTACATTTTGACGTACGTTTTGTGGATAATGGCTCTCTTCTGATTTCTACACTGCATTAACTGCATTTAGATGGGAATTCCAGACCTGCATCTCACTCCAATGCACAAGTTCTCAGAATGAAGTGTCACCGAATACGCCAAAGAGTTAACTGAGTTCAATCAACTGTACATTGTTTTGCTTTTATACTTTTGCTGGCCACCTCGAGACTATCCCGTGAAAAGTGGAATGGAAATGAATTAATGAATACTGTACAGAAACTGGTTTAAAGTTTCTAATGCAATTGTATCTTTCCTTGCAGTTGGCCAATGGATGTGAAACTGCTTGATTCTACCACTGGAATAACAGACATTATGGAGAAGAGAATGTTACTGGCCATTCACGTTTCTGCAAAACCAGGATGTTCATATGTGACTGAAGTTTGGGGATTTTTCATGTAGAACAAAAGCTATGACAGGATATGACTGACAGCCTGTCCTATCCTCTGTCATTGGTGCTGATGCACCCTTGCTGCCAAAGCATGCACTGCATCCAATGTTGGGTGGCAGGGCAATTGGAAGGCCAGCAGGAGATGAGTTCAAATATTTTTACTTATCCCCCAACAGGCTGCTCATGGTATGGAGCTCCTCAGACTTAAGCTTGGCTAGTATATGTTCAAGGACAGAAAAGGGGCATGGTGGTCTGGGAAAGAGGAGATAGGATCTGGCACACACTAGTGTGACCAAGTTCCACCTCTCCCTCCTCCTCCCCACCATCTTCCCTCCCGGATTCTTCCCAAAGGCTCCCCTTGCCTTCCCCACACCAAACACACCTCTACTCCCCAACATACCAGCATCAATGGAGGCCTTTGGAATCACTGCCCATTTGTGGCTGTGGCTCAGAAGCACACGATGGCAGCCTGGATCCTGTGCTGCTGGTAAAAGGCCTTGTGCTGCTGGAACACCAATTGAAAAATAGGGGGCATTTGGGGGCGGGGAAAGAGAATCTGGCCCTTTTAAGAGGACAGGGCCCAATTCTCTCCTGCCCCGACATGGATTGTGCTTTACCTGGGGTAATGGGAAATATATCCTCTTACCCTGAGGTGACTTCTAGCTGCCTCCTGAGTTACTTTGGCTGTGCCAGTGCAGTTTAAGATTGGGCTGTCGGTGTTCCTCTAAACATGTGTGAACATACACATTGAGAAAACTAATTCATGTGCAAATGTCATATATAATGACTAGTTGTTTCCACAACTTGTTTCCCCCCAGTCAGGAAGCGGCTTTTGCCATTAGGGACGCAATCCTAATCTGGAGTTAGGACAGCAAAGTTTGGCTGGCACAAGAGCCACCGTAAAGCAAAGTTTGGACCATTCTCGGAGTCAGGGAGGATGGCGCACGTCTGTGTACTGGCCTCTCTGACTCTGACAGTGGTCCAAACATACTTTACGGTGTCTAACTTCGCTGGCCTAACTGTGCCGGCCTGACTCCAGGTTAGGATTGTGCCCTAGGCCTGCTTTTGTATTGCAGTCACAAGGTGCAGTTGCTTCATAATAATTTTGGAGCAGGCAAAACTTGATTTGTGTCAGCCTGATTTTGGAGGGTTGGGGTGGGGTTGATTGCTCTATACATCAAGAGTGTTGCCTCCCACTTGACCTTGCCATCAGTCCTAGAGCTGGCATCACATGACTGGCCTGGGCTGGGCTCTCCTGGCAGGCACCCAGCACCATGTCCATATGTGCACGTGTCCCCTACATGCATTAAACAAAAGTCATTTGGCAACAGTTCTTAGGTAAGAATGCTAAAAGCTAAAAAACCCAAACCTTAGCACAGTTCTGGGCTGCCTTTTGCCAAGAAATATGTTTTGTTAAAATATCCAGTTCATGGCAAACAGAGAAAAAAAAAGTCCATAATCTAAAGCTTTGTTCTAGGAGAAAGCCCTAATTGCAAGTTCTTGTTGAACATGGAAAAATAAATCACAACAAACAATTATCCTTCAGAACAGAACATTTTTCATCATTGTCTTATCTCGTATTGATATGTTATCTTTGTTGTAAGATATGCTGTCACAGAAAGACAAGCCTAAGGGTATGGATGCCATATTTGACCAGCAATAGACAGGCAAACAGCCAACAATATCAGACCTATCAGTATAGGATATTTTTGTCCTACTTTTTACCGCCACAGATGACATTAGAATCCAAATGATTTCTGCCACTGGAAAGAAAATGTCAATAATTGAGCAGAAACCTTTTCAGCTTAATATAGTCAGCATTTTCTTCTTCCATGCGTTTCTTGAGTTGCTACACTTACACAATATACACATATGTAAGAAGCTACCTTACACTGAGTCAGATCATTGGCCCCTCAACTTAGAGTACAATCCTAACTTGGAGTTAGGCCAGCACAGGTAGGCCCGCAAAGTTTGGCCGGCAGAAGGGCCACTGTAATAATAATAATAATAATAATAATAATAATAATAATAATAATAATAATAATAATA
>JAJKFI010000028.1:13436212-13448259 GCA_029204185.1 Lerista edwardsae | reverse complement strand
TAATAATAATAATAATAATAATAATAATAATAATAATAATAATAATACATTTATTTATATACCGCCTTTCTTAGTATCACTAGATTTCTCTAATGATTGAACTCAAGGCGGTTTACATAGGCAGACTTTCTCACAAACCCGAAGGTTTTTTACAATTTACAGAATGTTCTGTCTTCCAAGAACAACACTCCTACAGATCTTTCTTTCTGGATTTAGCCTTCTTTCTTTAGCCACCCGTCTGTCGTCTGCTGGCTGATGAGGCTTCCCTGCTGCCACCAGAGATGCAGCTGGTTTCAGCACACTCCTCCTCCCATGAGGCAGCTGAAACTCAGCTTGTAATCAGCCGCAGTTTCCAAGGTCTGCTGCTCGCAGAGACTTCCGGCAGTCCTGAGCTCATGACCTTGAGATCTTCAGGTGTTATCTTCGGGCAAACGGAGGCATTAACCCTCTCGGCTAAATCTTCTGCCCTCGGCTAAATCTTCTGTAATGCACATTTGGACGACTCTCTGAGTCAGGGAGGATGCCGCGCATCTGTATGCTGGCCTCTCTGGCTCTAAGAGTGATCCAAATCAGCAGCGGCATTCAGCCGGTACGCTGGGCGGGAGGAACGGGTGAGCGGCAGCTCGCCCATAGCTTCCCGCTCTGTTTCGCCGTCTTCCTCGCTCCCTCAGGGGTGGGGAAGAAGGCGAAATGGAGTGGAAAGCTACGGGCAAGCTGCCGCTCACCCGTTCCTCCCGCCCAGCATACCAGCTGAATGCCGCCGCTGATCCAAATATACTTTATGGTGTCCCTTGTGCCAGCCAAACTTTGCTGACCTAATTGTGCCAGCCTAACTCCAGGGTAGGACTAAGCCCTCGGTACTGTCAACCCTGACTGGTTCTCCAGGGCTTCAGGCTGAGATCTTTCCCAGCCCTACATGGCGTGGATCCTTTTGTGAACAAAGCACGTGGCCTTCCACTGCTCTATTAGACTGACAGCCCAATCCTAAACTGCTCTGGAAAAGGCCGGCCGGCGAGCCTGCTCTGTATCCAGCTTGGCTTGGGAGGCCTGAGGAGCCTCCCTGGCGCAAGGGCGCACAGTGCCCTTATACCAGGGAGGCTCCAGCCTCCCCAATGGCTTTCTCAGACCTGCATCTGCGAAATCACGGGCATAGGGCTGAAGAAGCTGTGTGGACTGAATCGGGGCTGAGTGGCCCAGAGATGAGGCCTAACAGCCACATCGCCTCCCCGGGCCGGCATGTTTTTAATTGTTTTATGCAATTGTTTTTAATCTTCACCTTGTATTATTTTATCTTTTATTTCTATTGTTTGTATTTTTAATGTTGTGAGCCACCTTGGGTGCTCCAATATGGGGTAGAAAGGCAGGCTATACATTCAATAAATTATAATAATATTTCGTAAAAGGTGGATTCATAGTAATAATAGTAATAATAATCTAATAAATAACAATAACAATAACAATAACAGGATCAATCCCAGGTGTTTTCCTCTGAGAATTCTCTGGAACTGGAGATGACCTGAGTTTTGTCTCCAGATCTGTCACGTATGAGCCACGGTCTTCACCAGCCTGCCACATTAGCTTCAGTTTTTACATATATGAAATGAGAACATCGCCTCCTTCAGAAACATATTGTGAAATCTGACAAGTGAGTATCTGCTCAAAACCTCAATGTATACAGATGAAAACAAACTTAATTCTGCCGTTCAGTTTTTTGGCCATTGAGATTAGTGCATTTACTTGTCTACATTCTGTGTTATATGATGCATTACATGTGCTGGTAAGACAGCTGGCACCATTTTCCTTTGGGATGGATTATGTCATCTCTATATTTTCTCACTGAACATCGTAATCTGTTTTGTAGTGAGGATGTAAACCTAACGCATGGGAGGATTCTAGGCAGGGAAGGAACTGTTTCATTCATTGTAATACATTCCCTTATTTCAAAGGTTTACAGTCTGCTTTATTTTGTGTCCTGCTTGTATGTCCTTGTATGTCCAGTAATGGTCAAAAGAGTGCAGCACCTCCATCAGGGCGGTCCACTGCTTTAGTCCAGTGATTCTCCTTTTTAGGGGGTCCTTTTTAGCACCAGGACCCACTTTTTTAAATGGCACTTGTGTTGTGACTCACTGGAAGTGATGTCATGGCCAGAAGTGACATCAACAAGCAGGATGTTCCTTACTTATGACATAATCAAATTACACTCCTGGAACGCAAATTGGCTTTCTTGTAATGAAGCAACTGCACAACCATGAAAGATCCCTGACAGAAAGCAAGATTAGGACAAAATATTTTGTAAAAACACTAAACTAAAAAGAATGTTTTTTTTTTAAAAAAACAACAACAACCCTCACTTGAAAATATTAACACTCATAAAAGGAAAATAGCAAGAGTAAGGCCTGCAGTTTCCAAGATGGCTGTTCCCAGCTTTCTGCAACCCACCTGACATCAGAATGCGGCTCACCAAGTGGGTCCCAGCCCACAGTTTTAGAAACATTTCTTTAGCCTTTGCTTTTTCTCTTGTTTCCTTTTTTATTTGAAACAGCCCTTAGGCAAGAATGCTAGTGATAATTTTGGTTTTGTGGGGGTTGGTAAGCTTGCCCTCTCAGTCAATCAGAAGCTATGGTATTTTTAAAGGTGAAGGCAGACACAAACATTTACATAGGGCAGAGGCAGTTTCATTTTGCTTCTGCTGCTCAGTAAACTGTTTTATATTTTTTTTCTCTCCTAAGATAAGATGTGGAAACAAACTAGATTAGTGGCTCTTCAGTGTGCTGCAGCTTGGTTGAGAACAATCCCATTAGAGAATGCAGGCACCCACCAGCTCAATGCTACCACCAATGTCTATATACCAATACACCTTCACCACCCCACTATGCAGAATAGTTTCACCCAGATGTGTTTTCCCCCAAATATTTGTGACTTTTGTGAAAGTGTATATGAAGAAATATGCAGTTTAGGGTAAAAAAGAGGCAGATGGTCTGCAAAAGGCATAGGGGGTGAACATCCAACATTGTACTTGCTGGTATGTCTGTAATGTTTTATTTGAGTCCCACATGGACTCTTCAAGGAAGTTATAAACCATGATAAAACAAAAAAAATGAACAGTAACCATATCAATCATACATAGTCAGAATGAAGAAACCAAAAATATATAGGTCAAATTCTCAGGTTGCTCTCATAGATCATCTAAGAAAATAATACATGCTAGAACAGTGGTTCTCAAACGTTTTGCACAAGGACCCACTTTTTAGAATGGCACTTGTGTCAGGACCAACTGGAAGGGATGTCATGGCTGGAAGTAACATCATCAAGCAGTTAGTGCCATAATTATGACATAATCAAATTACACTCCTGGAATGCAAACTAGCATTCTTGGACTGCAGCAATAGCACAACCATGAATTGTACTGACAGCAAGCAATATTAGGACAAAATATTACGTAAAAGCACTAAACTAAAAACAAAATTTAAAAAAAGAAACCTTCACTGGAAAATTGACAACTCACAAAAGGAATATAGTAAGGTACGCAGCTTCCAAGATGGCTGCTCCTAGCTTTCTGCGACCCACTTGACATCGCTCATCAACTGCCACCCACATGACCCACCAACCTTGTTAGTACGTTAGTAGCAGGCTACTTCAGAATCCCAGGTGCAAGGGAGTGGCAACAAAATGCAAGCATCTTGTTGTCTTGTGTACTCCCTGAGGCATCTCGTGAACCACTGTGAGGTACGGGAAGCTGGACTAGATGGGCCTTTGGCCGGATCCAGCAGGGCTCTTCTTATGTTCTTATCAGGTCGTGACCCACAGTTTGAGAAACACTGTGCTAGAACACCCCAATTTTAACTACTTACTATGAAGCAGAGATTTAAAAATCAGTTTGGTCTCCCAGGGCAGTGCATCCCATGATTTGGGCGCCACCACCAAGAAGGTCCAGTTTTGTATTCCCACCCAGAGCACCATGGATGGTAAGAAGACATGATGGGAATATGCAGGCAGGCTCACATAGGCTCAAGTTGGGAGAAGCAGCCCTGAAGATAATTACTGTCTTCCTTTCCTTCTACAGTAGACCTGAGAAAAAAGCGAGTTAGTAAGGACAGCAAAGCTGGCTCCCATTGTGGGTGAAGACTCTGCTGTGCCTGCTCTTTAAATCTCTGTGTCAGTCTTCCCCTTTGGAATGGTTGACTTTTGTCTCTCCTGCTCTGATGCTGTATCCACGCAGCTGCTGGCTCTTTTTTTTCACATTTCTACGAAGTGAAAAGATGCTGCTGTTAATGTGAGAGGTGAACAGGATGCCAGGCAGGGGAAGCAGCGAAGCACAACTGGCCAAGCTCTGGCTACTGACTCTCTCGTTGCTGTAAAGAACCGGAGGCAAGTTACTACCAGCTGTTGAGGAAAGCAGGCGACTGCTGCATTAGTATAGAGCAGATGTCTCAAATAGTTCCCTATCAGGTAGCTGTTAAAAGAATCAAAACCCATTAGTAGGGGTGTTTGAAAATGATGTTTTTTTTAAAAAAAAAAATTTACTCAGAAGTAAGCCCATTGTGCTCAGTAAGACTTAGGCTGTAATCTTATCTAACTCACCAGGAACAAACACCTCTACCCATTAGGCTTCAGAAGTCACTAATAATCAAGATTATGTAGAATTTCAAGATAGGGGTAATAAAAGGCATGATTTAGAATCATTGCAGTCTCCTTTAGCTTTTAAATAAAATAGATTTTGTTGTTGTTGTCGTTGTTGTTACTGCAGTCACACAGCCAGGTTTGAATTAACATGGCTAATGTCTCCAAGATCTGATTTATAAGATTTATTCTTCACATTAGCCAAGCAGAGTTGTATATCCTGAAGCATTGTCCCAAACACCTCAAATAATCCAGGGAATTTAAATGCACATTTCCAGCATATACAGGCCACCTTCCTTTCCTGGCATCATTCAACCTGTGGGGTAGGGGAGGGGGCTTTAAAAAGTGACATTGATGCTTCTGACATATTGCACAGACATGCACTTGTGTGTGAGTGTGTGCACAGACACACACTCTGGTAAGCACTGTTCAGCAGCAACATGCGGTGCAGATGAGGCAGAACTGCCCTACCATAGGTCTTTGAAAAGTGCAGCCACTGTTGCTGCGGTGGCTGTGATCCTGCAAACACAAGCTACAGACTCCAGCTGTTCAGAGCTGGAGTGGGTGATCACAGAGATGGTGGCACCTTTCCAAGAACTCAGGTTAAGGGAGTTCTGCCTCACCTGCTACACGCTCACCGCACATCCCTGCTGTTCAGCCACTGTGTTCATGTGGACATGCAATGAGGGAGCAGGAGCATGCTGGTAAGACAGGGCCCCTCGGTTGACATGTTACTGAGGCTTCACCCTCAGGCTTAGTCTGCTGCAACAAATGTCTTATCCCGGGAGAGATACCTACCATTATATGGGAGAGGGCAAAAGCCCAGGTTGCTGTGCTCCTGGAGTGGGAGAAGGGCAGTGACGAGTCAACTGGCTTCTTGGAGAGACGAGCAATTTTGTCCTGCCCAACCAGTCCCCTGTCATTGTACAGCTCTGAAATGGAGCCTGGTGTGGAGTGGAGAAGTGCAAGGAGGTGGGGAAACAGCGGAGAGAGCAGACCTCCTCCTCCTCTGTCCCTAGGTGGCCCGTTGACTGGGTCTGCAACTGGAGAGATATGCCCTATAGTAGGGCCAGCTCTAGGAGCAGCGGAGCCCAATGTAGGGCATTTACATGGGCCACCTCCCCCCAAAGGAGAGCCCTTACCAAGAAGAGCACTTGTAGTGCCACACACAAAGTGCAGCACGTGGAAATAGATGTTGGAGACATGAAGATGTCACCGCAAACTGCTTCCAGGAGGCCCATTTTGGGCTATCCCAGAGGCAGGGGCAGATGGGAGGGCCCGAGGTAAACCTACTTGCTTACCCCACTGACCCACAGCCCATAGAGATCCTGGCTGCAGCAGCAGGTGAAATGCTTGCTGTGCGGGGGGCGGGGGGGGGGGCAAAGTGCAGGACCCAATGTGATGATGTTGCCTTAAGGCCAGCCCTGCCCTACAGATATACCACAAATGGCTCTGAAGGCCAGTGGGAGTGGCCATTTTACACAGGAGCTCAGGTTCCTGCAAAACTTAGCATTTTGCCCCTTAGCATCTGTGATCTGGAACAATGGATATTCCTAGGGTCTCACATGGTTACTAGTGCACTCTCTTCCCCCTACGCTCCTGTGTATGGTGTCCAGGTGAACATGACTGAACAGGGTTACAGATTCCAATTTGAGGTGAAGGAATTGCATCATTTGTGTCTGCTGTCACATCACCCAGCATCTGCTGCCTAGCTGAAAGATGTAGCTTCCCCTTTCACAGGAGGGGAAGTTGCTGTTGGCATTGTTGGAGCACTGAGAAGCTTGCTACTAAAGCTGGGTTCCCCCCCCCCCCATCTTCCCTTGAACAACAATCTACTGTGATAATAGTTCTGCTTCCTTTGGTAGAAGGTTTCTTGGCTCCGCATCTCCCTCCAGTGATCTTGCTACCTTTCCAAATATGGAGGAATTATCTTTTGAAAAGACACAATGCTTCTTAATAGAAGGCCTCAGGAGGTTCATCCTTTCCCTGGCAGCATTGCCTCGCCACACAAGGGACATAATTGAGCCCTCCACCGCATTATGAATAATAATACCGGCTTCATATTTGGACTTGATTCCAAAGGCCACTGAAATCAGTGGGAGTCCTTTCATTTCGAGGGGGACTGCATCAAGGCTGCAAAGGAGGGGACATACATACTTATTCATGTCTTCGGATTCATCAGGTAGCCATTGAATTGTGCCTGCGTGGGTTCGAATGAAAGCGCTTGCAGTTGCCGTCAAATTTACCATGCCAAAAAAAAAAAAAAATCATGCAGATGACAACTACGAACAAGGTTGCTTCCCCCCCCCTTTCAAACATCACTTGACAGGTAACAAAGGTATTGTCATGTGAAGTTCAGCCTTCAAATCAAAAGCCAAACAGAGATCACGGATCTAGTTGTCATCTAGGAAGGTGGTGGAAGTCTCTCCACCCCCTCTCTCACTCACTCACTCACTCTGGGCACAGTCCTAACCTGGAGTTAGGCCAGCACAGTTAGGCCAGCAAAGTTTGGCCAGCACAAGGGCCACTGTAAAGTATGTTTGGACGACTCCCTGAGAGAGAGGCCAACCCACAGATGTGTGCCATCTTCCCTGACTCCATGAGTAGTCCAAATGTCCTTTACGGTGGCTCTTGTGCCAGCCAAGCTAACTGTGCCAGCCTAACTCCAGGTTAGGATTGCTCTCTCTCTTTCTCTCTCTGTGTGCATACATGCGTGTTCATAAACCCTGTCTCTAAGGTGGATCAAAGCTGCTAATATCTGTGACTGGTTTGGCACAAAGAAGACAGTGAAAATAATTCAATTCCTGTTTTGTTCTATTATCTCCCTGAACAGATGTTTGTTTCAGGCACCCAGCGTCTTCTGGAGGCATGAGAACACAGAACGTGTTGTCAACCGGATTCCTCATAAAGGAACAGCACCTTGATTTGTGCGAGCTGGACCATTAATCCAAGCCGTCTTCTGCTGAGATCTGAATGTAATTGGAGTTGACTCATTACTAATTTCACCTGGAGTTATAGTCGACAAACTGACAAAATGCAACACAGCAAATTCACAACATTTTTGCCAATATCTTTTATCTATGGCCTTCAAAGAACAATCGCCTTAATCAATAATAGAACGTCAGCTGGGAGAGATGCTACATTATTCTCTACCTCATTAGCTCTCTTTTTTCCCTCCATCTTGCCATAGGAGTTGGGTGGGTTTTTTCCCCTCTTCCTTAAGCAGCTGAGGTTTTTATTTCCTCAGCCACCAGCAGGCATAAATATTAAAAGAAGCTCTAACATATTCTCCAGATTTATAAGTGTATTTAAATCCTAGCAGAAGTGGGAACATTTAGGAGATACATCTTAGATCTCCAGAGAGATGTGTTCGCAGTCATGAAACATCCATTGCATAAAGGAATTCCACTTGAGAAGCTCTGCTGTAGATCAAGGATAAGCAACATAAGACCTGCGGGCGCTATCTGGCCTGACAAGGCTTTTCTCCCAGAAAGCCTTTCCTCTTGGAAACATCGCTCTTGAATGAGTCATCCCATAGGAGGCTGAGGAAATCAAGGTGTGTTGCGTAGGCTTCATGTTGCCTCCCCTTCTATAGAGCGTCTGGCTCAATATGCTTTAAAGAATGCAGCTGGTGGGCTGCATGGCGCATGTGCACCAGCTCTGTTGCCTGCATCGGCCCATCGGCCGAATCTGTGGCACAGAAGTGCCTTATTGCACATTTGCGACAGCACTGGTCCATCGCAAGAACACTGTGCTGGCACAACACTGGGTTAGAATTGCACTCTGAAACTGGCAAAGGGAAGAAAGCCATTGGGCCAGAATGGGTGATACTACCTGATGGGCCCACAAGATCACATAGAGTGGAGCATGTGTGCTCAATTCTCTTCCCCATTTAGCACATCATCCTGCCACTGCACTTTCATGTATTTGGGACAGGATGGCTGAATCACCCCTCATGGGGCAGCAGCATGGCACAGCTGTAAGAACTGGTGGAACAGGGTGGTTGCACAAATCATGATTTCCCTTGCTTGACTCTTACCTCTAGCATGAGCTCATTAGGTGATGCTTAGGAAGCTGCTCCATGCCAGCTCCCCACCTGCGACATGGGGATGATACTTATAGGGTTGCTGTAAGGGCTACATCAAGAAAATGCATGTGAAGAACTTCACACACTCAAAAAGTGCTATTAATATTAATAGTGCTGCACACTGGGAGGAGCAATGATATAGTGTGCAGGTTTGACAAGACTTACTGACAATTGAGAGGCTTGTGGAGGGGTAAGGGAAAATGTTTTCTTTTTCCCCACCCAAATCTTCAAATCTCCCCCCACCAAACAATGGAACACAGGCAAGACCCAGATTGGGCTATAAGGCATTGGGTAGTGGGCCACCTGTGGATCAATTAAAATGTGCCTCCAGGTAGTAAAAAAAAACATGCTTAAAACTGTGATTATTTTTATATAAATGCTTTCAAACCCACACAAATCTACAGGAGCTGGTGCCATTTTAGAAGAGACATTTTTACCTTCACATTTTTGCCTTCTCTCTCTCTCTCTCTCTCTCTCTCACACACACACACACACACACACACACACACACACACACACACACACACACAGAGGAGAGACTTTGTTTTCTAAGATGGGGCCCACTAGAGGTTGAGTATTCCTTATCAGGACTGCTTGGGATGGGAAGGTGTCTGGATTTCAGATTTGTCTCGATTTTGGAATATTTGCATAAATAGAATGAGAAATGCTTTCTCTTACTCTTTTCATTGTTACCCATTTGGGTGTCTAATGGCTTCTTTGACATTTTTCAATAGTGGCACACACTGCAGAGCAGTGACTAAAATTTGCAGCCTGTACATGAAAATGAGCACAAGATCTTCTAGTGTTCACACTACAGAAAGTTTAAAAAAGTCTTGGTAAAAAATGTCTGGATTTTGGATGTCCGGATAAGGGATCAGATACCTGTATGACTATCAGGGCACAAAGGTAAAAGGTAAAGGTTTCCCCACGACCGAATGGTCTAGTCGTGACCGACTGTAGGGGGCGGTGCTCATCTCCATTTCAAAGCCTGTAGAGACGGCATTTTGTCCAAGCACAAGCTTCCGTGGTCATGTGGCCGGCATGACTCTACACCGTAGCGCACGGAACGTCGTTCCCTTCCCATGGAAGTGGTCCCTATTTATCTACTCGCATTTAGGTGCTTTCGAACTGCTAGGTTGGCAGGAGCTGGGACAAGTGACGGGAGCTCACTCCGTCGCGCAGTCTTGAACTCCCAACCTTGTGGTCGGAAAGCCCAGCAGCGGATTAACCTGCTGCGCCACCACGTCTAACCTGGAGTTAGGCTGGCATAAGTAGACCAGCAAAGTTTGGCGGGCACCAAAGCCACCGTAAAGCATGTTTGGACCACTCTTGTAGTCAGAGATGCCAGCACACAGACATGCGCCATCCTCCCTGACTCCGAGAGCTTATCAGAATGTTAGGTTTTCTTTTTGTTGCCACTGGATTTGAGAGGCCTGTTCCAGAAAGAAAATCCACCTTCTTTGACAGTAATAGTCTGTCAACCTGCACAGAAAATTAATTATAGGAAACATAGCAATGGTAGTTTCAATTGACTGCTGACACATAGTTACATTTTTAACAGCTTTTAGCCACCTGTACAAACTCATTGCATTAATGTTTTTGTTAAATATATCTGCAGAAAAAAATACATAAACATGAAACATTTTGTTTGCCACTATCACTTTGTGATGTTCCACTGTAAGAAATTAAGAGAGTTAAATGAACAGTGGAAATTACTAGCAGGTACAATATTAATATAGATGGTGAATTCAACCTGAATTCAATACTTTTATATAGAATACATTACTACAGATGCTGAATTCAATGCTTTTCCATTTAGCCTGAGTAGCTAAAAATGACTGTGCCGTTTAAAAATGCATTGGTTATTTGCCACAACTGTTCCTGCGATGCTTCTCATTCTTTATTTAATTCAAGCCAATCTCCTGAAAGGGCTGTGATTTATCATTCATTAATAACTTTGTTTTCAGGTTACGGAAACCATCGCATTGGTGATTACACTTCAGCAAGTGTTTGGTGTGTTCTACCAAGCGTGCCTAAAAGAGGACTAAGTTTAGGAATCTTATTTTGAGTGCATCCAAGAGTCAATAAGTAATCTGAGTACCTTGCTGACATGGTCTCTGTAGGAAGTTTTCTTATCTTAAGTGGATGGGATTTTTTTTTTAAGGATCAAGATTACAAGCCTCTGCATGGAGATGCGACAGAGCAATGCATGTGGTACTGTGCACACATCATCATCCCTCATGTGACTGCCTCCACTCAGTGTGCAGGTGGCTTGCCTAAAAGGCAAGCTGGCAACATCGCATGAGGATGGGGCAGTGAAAATGGATTCCTGGGAAACCATCAGGGCACAATCCTAACCTGGATTTAGGCCGGCACAGTTAGGCCAGCAAAGTTTGGCTGGCACAAGGGACACTGTAATGTATGTTTGGACCACTCTCAGAGTCAGAGAGGCCAGGACACTGACATGCGCCATGTTCCCTGACTCAGAGAGTAGCCCAAACGCGCTGTATGGTGGCCCTTGTGCTGGCCAAACTTTGCTGGCCTAACTGTGCCAGCCTAACTCCAGGTTAGGATTGCGCTCTGACGGTTTCCCAGGAGTCAATTTTCTAACTGTGCCAGCCTAACCCCAGGTTAGGATTACGCCCTCAGTTTCATTGTGATAGAAATGAATGGCAAGCAGCAGAGACTATATTAGTGGAAACCACCACTCGGGTTAGAACCAGAAATTTTCAAAGGTGCTTTGTTGCCTTGTGTGCAGTGCTGGGTTAACCTTGTAGGAAACGTTGCACATGCTACAGGCCCCGCATTTTCAAGGGCCCCGCATAAAATGCTTGCAAGCTGTTTCATATGAAATCGGCCTCTCGCAATCTGGCAACCCTGTTGTTTACGTGTTGGGAAGCTGCATGCGGAATGGTATGTAATCATTGCGGACGTCATCAATAACATATGAATACATAATTTCATTCAAAGTTTACTGCAGGCACAATCCTATTGTGCCTCGGCAGAAAGCATGCTGTGACAGCAGAAAAGTTTGAAACGCCAGTGCAAAGCTTGCTATGCGAGTAAATAGCTCCAGTCGGGTCTGGAGGCTTCCTGAGACCAGCTGAGGCCACGCGCATCCACCCACAGCCTTGGTGGGCTTCAGAATGACAGTTTAGGCCTAAAAAACCTACTACTTCCTGTTTTTGGCAAAATCCGGAAGTGACATTTTTAATGCTGGAGTTTCTAAGGCATTATGAGGGCTGGGGAAGCCCTATGGGAATGAAAACCCCACAGATATAAAGGTTCTTCTCTCTCTCTCTCTCTCTCTCTCTCTCTCTCTCTCTCTCTCTCTCTCTCT
>JAJKFI010000028.1:13423469-13436202 GCA_029204185.1 Lerista edwardsae | reverse complement strand
TCTCTCTCTCTCTCTCTCTCTCTCTCTCTCTCTCTCTCTCTCTCTCTGTGTGTGTGTGTGTGTGTGTGTGTGTGTGTGTGTGCTTGCGCATGTGTAGAAAAAGGGCCCCTTTATAATATATGCCACAGGCTTCCAGCCCTATGTGGCCTGCAAGCTGAAAGGTGACCGGGTTGCAATCTAGGGCAGTCCAGGACAATCTGTTGCTCCAAACAGTGCCAAATCCCAACAACCTCTCCACATTTTGCCAGCCTCATTTACCCCCTCATAGCCTTCCTTATCCTCTGCTGCTGCTGCAGAGGATAGATGAAGAGGATCCTGGGAGTGGAACCTTTCTGCTCCCAATGTCCTCTCCCCATCTGACCAGGTGGTGGGAAAGGAAAACTCTCAGAGGCAGAGGTTCCCCCTTTCCCAAGGACTGTAGAGTGGGAGAAGGTGAGTCCTGTTCATCCTTCTCTTGCATGTTCCCCAAGGAAGAGGACAGGCTAAAGAGCAGGCCATGAAGCTGCCTGGCAGGGGGTGAGTTGGGGACGTGGTGGGCAGGCATTACCCCAAGGTTGGACTTTCTTCCCTCCATAGCAGCCAGTAGACCAATTCCTCCCTCAAACTGCCATTGCTGCTTTGGAGCAATTGATATTTTTTCATAGATAATAGTGCAAAATAATTTCTGTTGTGTGCTTTCTTGTCTGCTGGCTTTTAAGTAGTATGGAAGATACACATTTTAAACACTTCTTTTATTTAGCTGACCCTCGTTGACCCCGTCTCCTTGAAGATACAATATTCCTTTGATGTGTATAATTAAGAGGTGGCCTTTATACCAAAACCTGCAAAAAAAATCAGCTCTATTTAACATTCGAGCCCTTTTCATTTTACAGTTTTATCCAGAGTGGTGTATTGTAAAAAGTGGATTTAGTTCAACAGAACTAGTGAGCAAGATCAAAAGTTATGCAGTGAATGACACTCCTGAAGATACTTTTGCCCTAATCCAGCTAGGGCCATAATGAAACCAGCAGCAGGTTTCTATACATGCACCTCCAGTTGGATACATGGAGATGCTTTTCTATGCACAGTATAGCCTCTTGAGCATAGTTTCCCTCCCAAATTGAAGAGCCAGGACCGCAGATGAGGAGTCCTTTAAAGGCGCAATCTTAACCTAGACATAGACTGGTACTGTTAGGCCAGCAAAATTTGGCTGGCACAAGGGACACCGTAAAGTATGTTTGGACCACTTGGAGTCAGAGAGGCCAGCAAACAGATGTGTGCCATCCTCCTTGACTCCAAGAGTGGTCGAAACACACTTTACAGTGGCCCTTGTGCTTTCCAAGCTTTGCTGGCCTAGGTGTGCCAGCCTAACTCCACATTAGGATTGCACCGTAAAAATGCTAACATCGCACTAACCTCTGCTCAGGAGGATTTAGAAGCAGATAACTGGATTCAGTCCCTTCCTTGCCTCCTTCCCCAATTGATGAGTGGAACGTTTGGTTATTTGAAGGGGTGGGTCCCAGCATAGCTCAGTAGTAGAGCATATTCTTTGCATGCACAAGGTCCCAGATTCTAGAAATCTCCAGGTAGGACTGTGGAAGACCTTTGCCTGAAACCATGGAAACTCCCTGTGACACTGTCGGTGCGGTCAGTACTGAGCTAATGCTGCAACCCTGTACACCAGTAGTCCCCAAATTTACCTGGGTCGCAGTGCCTTCTCAGCTGGGCGCTGCCATTTTGGAGCTCTTGAAATCTACATCAATGCAAGGGGCGGAACCCCGACACAGGGGCACTGATTGGCACCCCCATGTTGGCGCTCGAGCAACGAGACTGGTGCTGCAGGCAGCGCTGGTCATGTTGCCCCTGCACTGAGCCTCTCTTGCGTTGGTTGAAGCCAGCCAGTGTGAGGGAGGCTCCGTGCAGAGGCAGCAGTGGGATTGGCGGTGGGAGGGAGACTGTGGGTGGAACGAGGGCCGGACGTGGGCGGGCTTGGGAGGTGGCCATACGGCCATATCCTAAGCCTGTCCGGGAGGGGCTATTTAGCAGGCGCAGATCTGACGAGCACATAGGGGAGGCTGGAGCCTCCCCTATGGTAAGAGGGCGAACACTCCCTTGCCACGGGGAGGCTGCAGCCTCTCCTAAGCAGCGCTAGGATATGGCAATGGCCAGTGGTGGGATTCAAATAAATTAACAACCAGTTCTATGACATCATAGCCGGAGCCAAAAAAACCCCCCAAAGCCAGCCGAAGTAAGCGAGTGGAAGTAAGCCACTTAACAACCGTTTCTATAGAACCTGGGCGAACCCCCTGAATCCCACCACTGGCGATGGCCTGTTGGCCTCGCCAGTCCGGCCCTGCTTAGAATTGCGCCCTAAGACGGTAGCAAGCAGCACTCTATGCATGCCCTGTCCCTTTCATGCACCTTCAAGTCATGGCAATTGTGTTTCATAATATACCAGCTTGTATTAACATGCATAGGGATTTGTGGATACTGGAGATCTAAATCACAGCCTACCAAAGTTAATGGTGCTTGAATGGATTAAGGATCATATGGGAAGGCTTGCTTCAAATTCTCTTCCTGGTGTATTTATTCGTCTTGTGAATCCTCACACCTTTTATAGGAGATTAAAATAATTATATTGTATAATATGAAAGAGGAAAAGAACTCCTTCCCTAGTCTTCAGGACTCATACCTTCCATTCCTTCTAAGCCTCTTACTTATTTTGTGAAACTGAAAAGGCTCAGTTCTTATTCTCCCCGGTTTCTTACTGAGGTGTGAAATGTGGCCGTTCTTTTAATGATCTCTGCGAACCCTCATATTCTCCTTTCAAAGAGCTGTGCTAAGTGACAGGATATTCAGTCCAGCAAGCAATTTTTTAATGACTTGTTTGTCACTACTGATTATAAGAAGTGATGTCAAAAATGAACCCAAAACTTTCCCATTTCAAATATAAGCCTGGTGTGAAATGTTATAGCGGTTTGAAAGGAGGGGAAAAACACCATTTGATGCATTATCTCTGTTGAAATAGAGTAACAACGTCTAATGGGGCATTACACCTCTAGGCATACTAAATAAATAATAGAAACTGACACAAATAGTTAAAATGGAGAGTTTGCTACAGCTCTGATTAAAAGAGTCTCTAAAGCTTCTACATGAACAGAAACCATCACTCGAATACAAGAAAGACGAAAAGTATACAGATCCCATTTAGATTGGTCTCACATGGGCAAAATAATGCTGTCTGAGTTTACACCAACCACAAACCTGAGTACCTAATAGCTAGAAAGCTCACTGTATGGTGATTTTGCTGGATTGGGTCCATGCACAGAAGTTCCTCAAGAGATGCTTGGTGTGATATGCTTTCTTACTACTGCTCCTCTCCTTCATCATCATAGCCATTCCAGGTTGCAAACACAACACAGGTTACAATCCTAATATGGAATTAGGCCGGTACAGTTAAGCCAGCAAAGTTTGGCAGGCACAAGGGCCACCATAAAGCGTATTTGGACCACTCTCGGAGTCAGAGAGGATGGCGCACATCTGTGTGCTGGCCTCTCTCACTCCAAGAGTTGTCCAAACATACTTTATGGTGCCCCTTATGCTGGCCAAACTTTGCTGGCCTAACGGTGCCAGCCTAACTCCAGGTTAGGATTGCGCCCATAGAAGCGTCTCCTCCTGGTTGCTTCTGCCACCTGGAATGGCTTTGATAGCAAAGGAGAGGAGTGGTTTACATGGCAAGGTAAGGTGCCTTACAAAATGTAGTGCCCTGCCTCCTCTAGGAATGCTACTGGCTATATATTTTCTATTCTGTATTTTGCTGGAATCGTGCTAGGCTGCTACCCTTTCATTGTCTTCATTGAGATGAGGGGTGTTGCCCACCCATTTCAATCCCTCTGTGCCTAGAGAGGATAGTCTCTCTTACTGGTTCTTTGGAGAAGCAGTGAAGCCTCATGAACTCCATTCAAATTCAAGTTTCCTAACTAAGATTGAGGGGACATGGTAGCACAGTGGTTAAACCACTGCTACTGGACTTTCTGACTGGAAGGTTGGGAGTTCAAGACTGCGCGATGGAGTAAGCTCCCGTTGCTTGTCCCAGGTCCGGAGTGAGCTCCCATTGCTTGTCCCAACCTAGCAGTTTGAAAGCACCTAAAAATGCAAGTAGATAAATAGGGACCACTTCGGTGAGAAGGTAACGGTGTTCTGTGTGCTACGGTGTATAGTCATGCTGGCCCCATGACCACGGAAGCTTGTCCTCGGACAAACGCTGGCTCTACAGGCTTATAAACTTAAATGAGCATCGCCCCCTACAATTGGTCACGACTAGTCCATTCGGTGGTGGGGAAACCTTTACCTTCAATTAAGATTGAGTGGACTTGGGGGCACTTCCAATCCAGTCAGTACTGCCTGTTGGGACGTCCTTGGGAGGGAATGAAGAGTGTCCAAATAGGCACATAATCAACCTGTTTTTATTAAAACTTATTGCATTTATTGTAAAGATCTGAGCTGCAAGGCTTTGGTGGCTAAAAAGCAAAATAACCGACGTTAAAATAAAGTTAACTGGTGTAGTAGTGGAATTTAGGGTAGTGAGACCCCACAATCTCAGACCAAAATCAAATCTCATTTGTTTGCCCAATCTATGGTTTGGCCTCTGTACTGTATCCTTAAAATGCATTGCATGAATAGAGAATTGGACCATGTTGGACACTCAGGCCCCAATCCGATTCACCTTTCCAGTGCCAATGTAGCCGAAATGGAGTCCCAATGCAAGGGGACAAATGCTCCCTTACCCTGAAGAAGACTCCTTGACTGCACCCCCACTGCAGGACGCAGCACACACCCTGTTGCCACGGCGATATCGGCTCTGGAAAGTTGGATAGGATTGGGCCCTCAGTTGCAAAAGCACGCTGCGTGTTTATATCAATTCCATTGAACTTGAAACACATTTGTACAGATTTCAGTCAGTGAAAATGAGAAAGGAATGTGGCCTTGGAGTTGCCCTAGTGGATTTATTTTCTGTGGAGAACCCAGTGGAACACAGTGAAACACTGCAGAAGCGTGGCATTTAGCATGAGAAACAATTAAGAACATTGCTTTAATTGATTCTCTTTGTTGGTAATAACTGAGGTAGCTGGTTTCTCAGCCATTAGCCTGTAATGGCCATTATGTGCACACCTCCTCTTAGCACTTGGAATTGGATGATCTATGCTAGCACTTTTGGTGCCTATTGGCAGTTCCAAAACAAATGGTACCCTGCATTCTGTCTAGTTACTGTATTGATTTCAAGCATAATTAATACCACTCACCTAAAGGATAGCAAATAAACCGGACAGCTCTGTATCAAGACAGAGCACTCGTTGTTAGAGATTGATCTGGTTTGGTAAGATTAAGATAACAAGTTTCCCGAGCTGAACTTTGTGCATTGTGAAAAACTTTTTTCCAATGCATGGGATCGATTTGGGGAAGCTTATTTAGGAAAATGTGGCTGAATGTGAGAGAAGAGACCATAATTAGAAGCATTTTGCAGAGGAGTACAGGTCATGTTTTTGAACTCTAAATTCGGGCACAGATTTTGTTTTACCTCCGTAACAGCCCAATTCTAATGAACCTTTCTTCTCTTTCCCCCTGCCACTGATACAGCCATGCCAATGGAGCCTGTGTTGCCTCCTGTGGTGTGCACAGTGGTGTTATGCTGCCGGAATGCTGGGCGGGACATCCAGGTGATCGACAGCCCGCCTGTTGCGTTCCGGAGCGTTACGCCATTTGCGTAACCAATTACGCCGCTTGTGTACGTTACGCAAACGGCATAACGCTTCGGAACGCGACGGGCGGGCTGTCGATCACCCGGATGTCCCGCCCAGAGTTCCGGCAGCATAACACCGCTGGGTGTGCAGTTCCCGAGACTGCCTCAAAGTGACATTTGTTGCCTTACCTCGGGGCCAGTCTCTGCTGCTCCAGTGGGGTCTCCTCAGAACTATGCCAGCCATTTTGCTGGCACAAGTCTGAGAAAACTTGGAAAGAAGAACAGCAACATGATCTTGGTGCATGCCAGTGCTGCTGAGATCTGTTCCTTCCCTCCCCCATTTCATCTCCTGTCCACCACCCCCTTCCCTGTCCAAACATTCTGCATTCCTCCACCTCCCAACCCCATTTCTCCCACAGCCTGCCCGTTACGCTGGCTTACCTGCATGCCTGCCAGTAGTTGGCAGGGGCAGCAGGCCTCTAACACTGCTGCTGTTTGCAGTGGTGGTTCTGGAATGGCAATGCACTGTCCCTATGGGTCCATTTATAACAGACAAACAGATGCTCTTCTGTCATAAAGACTAGTTAGGATTGGGCTGTAAGTTCTATAGCTAGAATATTTTTTGTATAATATGATACATATCCACCAAAAAAAAAAAAAAAATCATTGCACATTGTATCCAGTCATTTGGCCATTTAGATTTGAACAACCCTGTGCAAATTTTCCTTCACAAAGCTCTTTATAAAAATTATTACACGGACATTTCCAACCATACCCGAATGGAAAATGAAATGGAAGAAAGCAATAAATCCACATAAATTAATACAGAAACCGCATCTAATTTTGAGACAAAAATATGTAATATGACAGAAGGAAATGAAAAATAGGCAATGCTAATAGAAGAAAACAAAGGTTATTAACGGCCCAATCCTATCCCCCCTCATTCTATGCTATGCAGCATTGCTGACAGACTGCATGGTGTATGCTATGATGGGGGGAGAGATCAGACCGCTTAGGAGAGAAGGATTTTTTACTTCTCCACGGGCCACATAGCTATCAATGAGTCTCCTTACACCTATGACCCTGAATCACAGCTCCCCACCCTCCCTACTCCCCATCTGCCCCCCTACTGCTTTTCCTGGTCTGGTGAGCAAGGCCATATTAACCCATGGCTGGGCCCCCAGCGTTCAGGTATTTTTATTGTATGAGGAAAACCCTTTAGGAAAGCACATTTTTTTGGGGGGGTATCATTGTTCAATATTTTATTGAACAATAAAAGAAGATTTAGTTGAGAGGGTTAATGCCTCCGTTTGCCTGAAGATAAGAGCTGAAGATCTGAAGGTCACCAGTTCGGGACTACCGGAAGTCTCTGTGAGCAGCAGACCTCGTTAATTGCGACTGATAAACAGCTGAGCTTCGGCTGCCTTGTGTGAGGGGGAGTTGTGCCGAAATTTCAGCCGCTTCTCTGGTGGGAGCAGGGAAGCTGCTTATCAGCCAGCAAGAAGACAAACGGGTGGCCAGAAAGAAGGACTAAATCCAGAAAGATCCATCTGTATGTGTGTAGTTCTTGAAAGATAGAACATTTCTGTAAAAATTGTAAAAACCTTCGGGTTTCTGAATAAAGTCTGCCTATGTAAACCACCTTGAGTTATAGTCATTAGAGAAATCTGGTGACCTAAGAAAGGTGGTATATAAATCCAAGTATTATTATTATTATTATTATTATTATTATTATTATTATTATGAAGTGAATACAATTATTTATTAAAATATATCATGTATAGGTTAATTGTTTTAATATAAGAGACATGGGAACATTTGAGCACATGCAGTCAAGGTCACGACTAAACTGAGGCTACAATCCTAGCCTCACTTTCCTGGGAGTAGGCCCCATTGAATACCATGGGACTTATTTCGCAGTAGACCTGCATAGGTCGGGCTGTGAATTGCTTGTGGAGGTGTAATAGGGGGAGGCGGTGGCAAGCAGTGTCACAACCCTGAAGCTAGTGTGCTTTTGGTCTGCTATCTCTCCTCCCATGGCACAGAGTGTAAAGTTGCCATTGGAGCCCTATGGCGCAGGTAACAGTGCCTCAGCAAAAAAAAAAAAATTGATGGGCCCCTAGTGCCTGCAGGGCCGCAAGGCTTCAGCTTAGTCAGGCTTATTATATGAATCATATGGCCCTGCCGGTGGCATGGCAGGGTTTGACAACGGAGTTTGAGCACTGCCACCTGTTGCAGCCATTTTTCACCAGCAGAAGACTCTTCCGCTGCCATAAAGCCATACTCCCAATCCTGGATAGGGTTAGGGTCATTAAATTGGCTCTATGAAGTTTTATACACAAGGAAAAACAAGAACTGAGATATTTATATCAGTAAGCTTAATATAAAGGAAACCAATGTTGTTTAAAAAAAAATTCTAAGGGAAAAGCAAGTAATAGCCTCCGCAGCAGCAATCATGAAACCTTATTGAATGTATTTAGAGTGTGTAGAAAAACCAGATCAAGAGGTGAGCTAATGTCTACATGAACTTCAAAGAACCAGACTATGGATTTCTTTAATGCCAGATACGTAAAGGAAATGTGGGGTTTTTTGGTGTTTGTATTAAGAGAGGAACGATGTAAGCATTAGAACAAAACTTACAGCAGCAAAGAACACTGCAGAAGAATTGAAGCCTGAGCTACTCTCAGAAAGCTTGTTCCAAGAATAAGTGCAGAATGTTTTTTTTCAAACACAGCTCTTCATCAGGGGCAAATCAATATAGTATCTCAATTCTGTAGCTCCAAGAGGATCCTCTCTCAAATATCTGAACGCAATGTTTCTGTGGTGGTGCAAGAAAACCCAAATCAGTGCTAGCAAGAGGAATTACAGTTCTTTGTATTGTGTAGTACAGGCAGCTGTTCTCAGTAAGCACGTCCCATGCAAGTGACATGTACTGTAGTGTCGAACCCAACTAAGGCTCTGCCCCTGCTGCCCACCCCTGCGCAGCCCCCACCACGCCCTTTGGCACACCGCGCTCCATTTCTGAGCCCTCTCAGCACAGGGGAGGGAGGTCCAAACACCACTCGCTTTTGCACCTGTGGCAGCTCGGGTGGGTGGACAAACAGCAATGGCGGGGACTCTGCTGCTGCTCTGGCCCCTGCAACCCCCTGCCCCCCCACTAGGCCCAGCACCCCTGTGAATATCTGAAACCATGGATAAGAGGGAACCTAGGTTATGTATAGGGTTCTCCCCTGCCCCCACCCCTGAGCAAGATTTATTAGCAACCCTAAATAAGAATAAAGAAATGTGAGGGCCTCCCCAATCCATGATAATAGAAACATTGGATATGGAATCTGTGGATACGGAGGCCCACCCGTAGGTAGTGAACACTGGGTGTGTGGAACCTGGTGGAATTCTACTGAATCATCATTTGAATGATGCCAAGCAAAAAATTTCGAAGGACATCTTTTGTCCATCCATTCTTTTATATGGATGGTCAGATACACCCAGTGGTGGGATTCAGGGGGTTCGCCCAGGTTCTATAGAACCGTTTGTTAAATGGCCGGGCCCCGCCCACTCGCTTATCTCGCCTGGATTCGGGTTTTTTTTGGCTCCGGCTATGACGTTATAGAATCGGTTGTTAATTTATTTGAATCCCACCACTGGATACACTCAGCCATAAAGGGATGCAAACTCCTCTCATTGCCAGCCAGCTAAGACACATGCATACTTTGGCAGCATTCTTCACAATAATGAAAGGTAGACTATTAAATATTAAACTACAGACTGCTTAATGCTTATCCAATTGCCTGTCTACACTGTATAATCACCATGTCATCCCTTTAAAGAAGTTTTTCCCAGGCGACGGAATATTAATGGCAATTTGCTTGTTTTGATCTTTCCATTTGCTTGCCATTTTAATTACTATTGAATTGTTCACCATGTCTGTTGGAAAATGACACTAGGCAGCCGATAAGTAATGGATTCTGAATGTCAGTCTCCATGTCTTGCCATCACATGTTTGTACTCTAGCCAGTGGTCTCCTTTCCAGCTTTATGTTTTATGGTAGCTCCACTTATTTGCATATCATGCTTTAAAAAAACATAGCATGACTCTTCAGCTGAAATGAACTGTCCATTGTATATTGCTCTGTAAACGAAAAACACTTGTCAGGATTCTCAAATCCATATCTGAATACAAAATCCTATTATTTGAACATTCAAAAAAAGAACACAATATACAGTTAGCTTTTATTGAAAAGTACATTTCTAGATCCTAGCATACTTGACTATGTACCCAAACCTGTCCCTCATTAGCCTTTAGCATGCGGTGCGGCTGGCAGGGTGTGCATGCTGTGGGGAGGGGATAACCAGAAGACCTAGCCAAGTACATTTTTTCTTACGTCTTCCGTTAGGCCACCTGGTCTCCAGAGGACCTCTTCAGATCTACATCAGCTATTTTGATGGCGTAGGTCTCAGGAGACTCAGGGAGGGCAGAGAAAGGGGGGTCAGATCTTGATGTGTGCATCCTCCCCCTCCCACTCCAATATGTCCCCTGTACTACCTGCTCCCTGCCCTGCCCTGTCTATAATCCTCCCCTGAACCAGTCGCACCACTGCTCTTAGTGAGTGTCTGGGAGCCACTGTCATGTGGGTAAGGCCATAACACATTGAACACAATGAGATGCAATGGCTTTATCCAGCAATGGGATTCACAGATTGACAAGGGGAACGCTGGGCGGGACTAACGTGGGGCTTCCGCGTGATTGGCTGCCCATCCGCAGCGTTCCGCAGCTGTCCTGGCCTCGGGGGGGCTGCCCCCAGTTAGCGCGCCCCACTGCTGCTTGCCCAGGCACCCGGCGCGACCCTCACTTGTCCCCCGCGGTGAGCGGGAGCCCCCCCTGAGGCCAGGACAGCTGCGGAACGCTGCGGACGGGCTGACACTCAAGCGGAAGACCCGCCTAAGTCCCGCCCAGCGTTCCCCTTTTCAATTTGTGAATCCCATCGCTGGCTTTATCGTTTCAAAGTGATTAGCCAAGAAGATAATTATCATACGTAACAAACTTCCGGCTGTGGTTCTCCAACTATTTAGCACTGGGACCCAATTTTTAGATTGACAATCCAGGAGTCCAGGACCCTCCAGAAGTGATGTCAGAGCTGGAAGTGATGTCATTGGGATGCCAGAGCCTGCTGCTTTCCTGAGAATGCAGCAATACGTTGTGTTAATACTCAACCATTTTCCAATAGCAAAATGAATCAGAGAGGAGAAAAGTATATTCACAACTCTGACACAAGCAAAATAACCACACATCCCCCTTTCCACTGTCCCAGCTTCCCATATTTTCCATGATGCTAGGTGCTATGCAACCTCACCTGAAATGGTCTCACGACCCACCTAGTGAGTCCCAACACACAGTTTGAGAAACACAGACTTATGGTATATGATGAGATTTTTAAGCCACTTTGAATTTTCCCTCAGGATCCAAAAAGCATGGCATATAAGAAGATAAAGCTGTTAACATAACTTCTGCACCCTGCAAGCAGTAAACAATGTTGACTTTTTAAAATTGATGTTTGTATTAAAAAATTAGGCTCCATGCACCCATACTGTGCTCTGCCTTGCTCATTCAACTCAATATCAGGCTGGGAGGATGCCTCCAGGTGGGAATTCAACAGATGACTTCCCCAATCACTTGCAAGCAATACACCTAATGCATGCCTGGCTGATGAGTCTCTACAAGGCATAGTGCCATGTCAAATGCCAAGAACTACAAATGCCCAGGCAGGCATTCTATAAGACGTGCCGTTTCTGGTGCTATTTACTTTTCAAGAAAATCTGTATGTAGACTGATGGCAATGCAAGAGTTTTTATGCCCCTCAGCCTGTAAAGACTGCCGCTTTGCAAATCTCTTTTGAATAAAGCTGTCCATGGCATTGCCTATCCATTCATGCCAGTAAACGTAAAGGTTTCCCCATGACCGAATGGTCTAGTCATGACCGACTGTAGGGGGTGGTGCTCATCTCAAAGCCTGTAGAGCCAGCATTTTGTCTGAGGACAAGCTTCCATGGTCATGTGGCCGGCATGACTATACGCCGTAGGGCACAGAATGCTGTTACTTTCCCATCAAAGTGGTCCCTATTTATCTACTCACACTTTTATGTGCTTTCGAACTGCAAGGTTGGCAGGAGCTGGGAGAAGCAACGGGAGCTCACTCCGTCGCACAGTCTTGAACTCCCAACCTTCCAGTCAGAAAGCCCAGCAGCAGCGGTTTAACCCACTGCGCCACCACGTCCCTATTCATGCCGGTACAGAACAAGAAATAAAAATGGAGACTGTCACCTGGTTCTCTCAGCACAGGGGTTCTCAACCTGGGGGTCGCGACCCCCTTGGGGGTCGATACGGTTGATCAAAGGGGTCGCCGCATCGGAGGTTGAATCGGGGAGGAGGAGGCGGTGCCCGGAGGAGGAGACCCTCCCGGGAGTGGGAGGGTCGAGAAGAGGCTCTCCTCTCAGCTGACCGGCACTCTGAGGGTTAAAAGGAGCGACTCCGGATTCCTAGCGGGGCGAATCGGAAAGGGGCGGAGTGGATCGAGAAGCCACTTCTTGCTCTGCCTCTTCCTTTGCTTCCCCCGCCCAAGTGTACACATTTGTGGCTAGTCCTGGATGCAGCTGCCTGCATTGAGAACCTCCATGGCCTGAGGTGAGCACTGGAATGCTGGAGAGGGAAGCACTTCTGGAGGGGGCTGCGGCTGCGGAGAGCTTTTCTTAAAGGGGCTGCCAGCTGGCTCTTTCCCTTTCCCTGATCTGCAATATCCTTTTGAGTTCTGTCTTCTCCCCTGCTAGTTTGGTTTCTTGCCTCCTCTCCCAGAGTTGGAAAACTGCCCCCCCCGTGTTTCAGTCATTGTCTCAATTGCAATCTTTGCTTCCTCTGTTCTCCCTCTGAAATAAGAAGATATGAATTTGTATCTAGTGCTGTAAGGAGCGGAAGCACTCTCTCTCTCTCTCTCTCTCTCTCTCTCTCTCTCTCTCTCTCTCTC
>JAJKFI010000028.1:13411971-13423459 GCA_029204185.1 Lerista edwardsae | reverse complement strand
CTCTCTCTCTCTCTCTCTCTCTCTCTCTCTCTCTCTCTCTCTCTCTCTCACACACACACACACACACACACACACACACACACACACACAGAAGTGCAAAAATGAGAGAAGAATCCATAAATGAAAAGCTAGGAATTTGTGAATTTCTGAGCTTAAGTGCCTTAGAGCACAATCCTATGCATGTCTACTCAAAAGTAAGTCCCATTGTATCCAATGGGGCTTACTCCCAGGAAAGGGTGTATAGGATTGCAGCCTCAATGCCAACCAAGACAGAGGAGTGGGGCAGCCTCAAAAATGACAGTGCTCCATTTCTAAAGTATGTGTGGTTTATTAAAAAGCCAAAAACCTCCACTGTCAGTGCAGTCAGCAGTTCTAGGTATGTTATGGTGTTATTGAGCCCTGAAAAAGGAGGGAATTGTTCCAACAGTTTTGCACGAGCAGAACACTTTTCATCTTATGAGAAAATTGCTTATTTGTGTGTTTTTTAGCTGAAATAGTTCTGTGGCCTTTGTGAATACTGTTTCTCAGGGCTTTTTTTCTTTAAAGTGCCCAACCGGCAAAACAAGGAGGCAGGGCTTGGCTTCTGGACAGAAGCCACACCCCGCAACGTTGTGACGTCATGACGTGTGCGTTCCTGCACTTTTTTTTTCTTTCCAAAAAAAGCACTGGTTGTTAGAGAGCTGATGTTTTCAGCGCTCTGTTTTCTGCTCAGAAGTTGCTGAGGACAACAACGACAACCCCCCAAAGCAACTAAACTGGTAAGAGAAGCCCCAAATGTTTGCCCTGCAGAGATTCTTACACAGGCAGTGCAGACAGTTGCATTATTCAAGGTGTTCCTTGCTGTCTTGCCTGCTGCTAAATTTCTGGGTCTGGGCTGCAATCATTCAAGAAGGGCTAACAGCAGGAGGAAGGGAACATAAGAAGAGCCCCGCTGGATCAGGCCAAAGGCCCATCTAATCCAGCTTCCTGTATCTCACAGTGGCCCACCAGGTGCCCCAGAGAGGCACGAGACAACAAGATGCTTGCATCCTGTTGCCACTCCCTTGCACCCAGTACTCTGAAATAGCCCACCACCAATGTAAGGAGGTTGCACAATCCATCATTGCCTATAGCCCACGATGGACCTTTCCTCCAGAAATCCATCCAATCCCCTCTTAAAGGCATCTAGACCAGATGCCATCACCACCTCCTGCGGCAATGAGTTCCACAGATTAACTACCCACTGGGTAAAAAAGTACTTCCTTTTCTCTGTTTTTAACTCTCCCAACCCTCAGTTTTAGCGGATGCCCCCTGCATATCAGATATTTACATTACGATTCATAACAGTAGCAAAATTACAGTTATGAAGTAGCTATGAAAATAATTTTATGGTTGGGGGTCCCAACAGGCTGTCATAATAAAAAGGGGGTCCCGGTGGAAAAAAAGTTGAGAACCACTGTCTCAGCAGATGCTATGTTTCCTCTTCAAACAAATTCAAATAGCAGGACACCGGTATCCACTGATTCTGCATCTATGGCTTCAGTTATCCACGGATACCATGGCTAATGGGACTCCTATTCATAAGATAGGGGAACATTAAACAAATCTCTTTTTTTTAACCTTGTTGCAGGAAAAACACTGATATTCTCCTATCTTTAAAAATGCATAGTATTCCCAGTATTCAGCATTTTAGGTATCTACGGGGAGGGAGCAGATACTGGGATACTGGGGGGGCATGCCCATATTTATGAATCATGCTCTATGTCTGTAGCCCTTGCCTTGACTCACAAATATTTTCAAATCCATTCCAAAAGCATCATGAGGCTGCAATCCTCTCCATACTTAACAGTAAGTCTGATAATGTCATCGGAAAAGAAACTGGAAAGAGTATGTGCATAGGAAGTCTACATCTTTAATCTCGGCATCAACCTGTCCTCCCTTTCTATTGTAGCAAAATGGTATATCCAATTAAATACACCATTTAAATACATATTCTCTAGAGGTAATCACACAGTTAACCAGCCACAAATGAAGGTGAGAACTATATTCACAATGTCAGAAAGCTCTTTTCCTCCAAGGAAAAATGTTCTCACACACATTAACTGAAAAGCTGTTTGCAATGCTGTTTTATCATTCGCGATTAAAGTTTGTGCATTGTTCTGAAAAGGTATTTAGCTAAGTGCCATTGAAATGTAATTGCCCCTGTTTTTTTTTAAAAAAGACTCTGCAATGATGTTCGCAATGCTGCCTGTGCTTTCAGCATGAGGAATTATTTGCTATCTCTGAAGACAGTAAAGTATTGATGAATGCCCTTATCAATGCAGTAGAAACTCCCCATAACTTCAGACTGAAAAGCTCAGTAGCCGAGAATTTACAGACTAGTTGTCAAAATGTGCTCAGATTTCAGTAAGCAGCTATAAAGCTGCTCTCCTGAAACAGTTGAACTAAAGTTTGAGTGATATTAAATCTTGACATTTTGAGGAAGTCAAATAAATACAAAATAATTCACTCCTTTCCTGCATGACAAATGAACAGAATATATGATTTCCTTTAAAATCTACAAGTGACAAGGCGTCATATAGTTCTTACAAGTCAGTCACTTGGGAAATCAATCTAAATATTGCACCAAGGGAGAAAATAATACACTTGCTTGTACGTCTTGCATGTTCCTCCTCTCTTAACACAGAATACTTATTGTGTTCATATTTTGTTATGGTAGAAATTTCCATTATTGATCACAAAGGTTTCTTCAACTGATAAATGCACAGCTTCTCAAAAGCTTTTACGAAATGAATAGCCCAGATTCTTGTAGCTGGTTAAGTTTTGGAGTGCTCAAGAGTAGGGAAATTTGAAAGCCTCATTCTTTGCACAGGTTTGGCCAGTTTGGGCCCTGTCCAACACTAGGTTTCTGGGTACCTTTGTTACCTATATAGTCCTACATAGCCCTTTATTAGGGTTGCCAGCCTTGACTGAAACAATCCCTGGAGATTTTGTTTTATCCAACACAAAGTAATGTTGATAATTCCTGGAAGCCCTATACTACTAACATCTCCAGGATTGCTTTGAGCAGCCTCTTAGAGGTGGATGTTGATTCCTGAGACTCCAGGCCAATCTTGGACGTATGCAACTCTACCTCCCATGATAGTCCCATACCTGCTCCTTGGTAGCACAATCCTAGCCTGGGGTTAGGCTGGCACAGTTAGGCCAGCAAAGTTTGGCTGTTAGAAGAGACACCGTAAAGTATGTTTGGACCACTCTTGGAGTCAGAGGGGCCAGCACACAGACATGCGCCATCCTCCCTCACTCAGAGAGTGGTCCAAATGTGCTTTACAGTTTCCCTTGTGCCTGTCAAACTTTGCTGGCCTAACTGTGCCGGCCTAACTCCAGGTCAGGATTTTGCCCTGAGTACTACCACTGCCAGTGTCTTAAGAATTCATGGGTTGGCCTGGCCAAGTGGTCCTTCTGATGAATGTAGCTGACCCTGATGTCACTCCAGAGGCGGATCTAAGGGGGCGCAAATCTGTAAGTGTTGCTGTTCCCTGTGAGGATTGGCTAGAACGGTGCAGGAGAGGAGTGTTTTCCACTGCAAGGTAAGGCTTCTTGCAAAACTTACAGATTTGCCCCCCCCTTAGATCCGCCTCTGTGTCACTCATCCTGACATAGGCATTTTCAAGGGGGTGAACACACTCAAAGGGTGTGAAGGAATAATACACAGTCCAACCACGGCATCTGCAAGGGCTCTGTTCCTGGAACCCCCACAAATGCCAAAAACCACAGATAACTGAATCCATGTTATAGCCAGTGGTGTCATTCTATAATTAACTACCGGAATGCAGGCGGGACTTACCCCTTGATTGACAGGGGCCCCACGACGCGTCACCGCCTGCTGTTCCGCCGCGGAGGGCTTCTTCCGGGTGGCGCGCCCCTCCGCGGCTCTCCGCAGCACCCAGCGCACCACCCAGGCAAGCAGGCACCCCCTCCGAAGCCAGGGGTGCCCGCGCGGGGCTCGGAGCGGTGGCGACGCGTCAGAACCGCGCAGCCAATCAGGCGGTAAGTCCTGCCAACCGTTCCGTTAGTTCGTTATAGAATGACACCACTGGTTATAGCCATCATCTGTGCCCAGGAAAGTGATCTGAGACCTTGGTTAGGTCATGTGCAGTCTCCTGTGGCATCAGAAAGTCCCTGGAAGGCTTTCAAAATGAACTTTTGGTTTTCACAAAAACTGGAAGTTCATTTCTAAGGCCTTACGGGGGGCAGAGACTTCTAATGCCTTCCAAAGCTCAGAGAGGCCATGTGTGGCCTCTGCAGACCTGAGACCAAATCCGCAGGTCCCAAAACCACAGATAAAGAGAATGGAACTGTACCCTAGACTGATAGGATTGGATTTCTGATCATAGTGACAGATTATATTTGTCCTAACAACACAGGTATGCCCCAGTATCCACTGATTTGGGATCCGTGGTTTCAGTTATTGACGGATACCATGCATACTGAGATGCCTATTAAAAAGATAGGGGAACATCAAATAAGTCTCTCTTGTTTTTACCTGGTTGCAGCAAAACCACAGATGTTCCCCTGTCTTTTAAAAGGTGTTCCCAGTATCCACGGTTTCAGTTATCCACAGGGGCGTCCAGAAAAAAATTCCAGTGGATACAGGGGCATGCCTGTAAAAACAAAAATGACTGACAACCACATACTGCTCAGCTCCTCTCCAGGACATAGAATGATAGAGTTGGAAGGTACCTACAAGGTCATCTAGTCCACCCCCCTGCATGTAGCAGGAAATCCTCCTAGAGCATCTCCAGCAGGTGCCTGTCAAGCCTCTACTTGATGGTCTCCAGTGAGGGAGAATCTACCACCTCCCTTGGCAATCTGTTCCACTGTTGAACCGCCTTTATTGGCAAGAAATTCTTCCTGATGTCCAACCGGAATCTCCTCTCTTGCAGTTTGTACCCATTGGACCTAGTTCTACTGTCAAAGCCAGATGAGAACAAATTTGTCCCTTCTTCCTTATGACAGCCCTTCAGACAGTAATTTAAGTAGACATAAGTAGACAGTAACTTCAATCAGAGGCATTTCTTTTCTAAATCCCTTCACATCTATGGTCAAGATAATTGCCCCAAAACAGTCTTGAGTCCCTGGGGTGGAGTAGATTTGCTGCTTTCACATAGCAAATTGGAAAGGATCTTCTAGGAGACCAATGTGAGCCACAGAATACCTTCCCACCCTGCAGACTTTTAACTACTGCATTTTA
The DNA here is from genome assembly GCA_029204185.1 of Lerista edwardsae. NCBI lineage: Eukaryota > Metazoa > Chordata > Lepidosauria > Squamata > Scincidae > Lerista > Lerista edwardsae. The sequence goes on along the minus strand of JAJKFI010000028.1, from coordinate 13,418,226 downwards.
TCTGTCTTCTTCATCTTTGCCTCACACAGATATGCATTTAAAAAAGCCCAGCACCGAACCACACTTTCGAGTATATTTTAATACTTTTAGCATTCCATTAGAAGGGGAAAGGCAGTGGGAGGGCACAAGCTTTCAGATTTCAGGGGGGATCGCGGCTTCTCTGCCTCTGAAATCCCACACAAAAACAGTACAGCTGGAGAACAAGCGTCTGAAGTCTGAAAATATTGTGCCTACAAGACTAATTATGCAGTTCAGACTTACAAAAAAAACACAGCAACAACCCACCCCCAGTAGTCCCCATTGTTTATTTAAAGCTGCATAGCACAACAACTCCATCATAATGAACGGCATATATTCCAAAGCATACACACAAACATCTATTTTGGGGAAATGGGTAATTAAGAGTTGGTAATGAAGTTCAGTCAATTTCACTTCTGCTGAAAAGCGCTACAAGAGTCAGAAACACAGTAAATATAAAGCCCCTGCAACTTCAGGATACAATCCTAACCTGTGCTGGAACAAGCAGGCCGGCTGGCCTGCACTGCATCCAGCGCAGGTTGGGAGGCCGCTGGAGCCTCCACCGGGCTAGGGGATGTTTGTCCCCTTGCCCTGGGGTAAGCTCCAGGTGGGCTGATGGCACTGCTCGGATCTGCGCCTGCTCTTTATCAGGCACGTCCAAGCACCCTGCTGCGGCCCAGATTGGGGCCTCATGACTTGGGGACGGGGTTTGGATGTGGCATCCAGACTCCTCCCCCTCCCCAGGTTGCCCCACCTGTAGGAACACCCTCCCCCTGTCCCATTCCACCTTTCCACCTGCCCTCTCCCTGCCCAGAGAAGCCTGTGCACTGGCTGAACTCGGCCAGGGCACGGACAGCCTTCCTGCACCTGTCTTAGGCGCTGCAAGGCCGATGCAACTGCTTGTATCGGTCCTGCGCCACTAGCACGGGCGTGGACCTGCTTTATGGCATGTTAGTGGCAGCGCTGGGCCAACGCAAGTTGCTTGCATCGGCCCAAGCGGGGATTAGGATGGCGCTGCCCATCTGTAAACTCGGGTTGTGTTTCCTCTACAGCTACGTGTTGACGGGTTGGGGCAGTTTTCTTGGTGTAGTGGTAGCCCGAGCTGTGGGTTTACCACTTCAGAGGGACGGCTCACATGATCAAAGGCTCTTTCAGAGGAAAACACTTGTCTGTACAGGCCAAACTAGTATGTCAGGGAGAAACTCTCTCGGACTGAGGTGGTTCAGCCCAGATATGACGCTTTTTACAGAGGCACTGTTCGGAGATAGCTTTCCTATTTCAGTGAGAAGTGAGCTCTTGGTCCCATTACGAAATGCGCCTGCACAATGATGATAAATCCACGGCAGGAGCTGTTAAGAATTTCAGCCCACAAACACAGCATAGTTCCAACAATGCCTCTCCTCAATGTCTGCAGATGACCAACATATTACATTCAAAATGCGTTGTAATAGGCTGGCTTGGCCACTGCAGGACACCATTTTGCTCAAAGGCAACACTCTTGTAAGTTCTACAAATATCAGCCAAACACCAAAGAATTCTAAAGGAAGAGTAGCATCAGCATCAGCAGTCACGTTGTAATTGTTTTCAGTTACTATCTGTAACTGTCAGCCCTCTTCGGTCCTTGGGCAGAACCTGTGTATTGCTGGATACCTCTAGCACAAAGATGGTCCAAAATCAAACTCAGCTGATGCAAGAGCGCTGCTGCTAGCATTGGCCGAACAGCACCATGTATTGGAAAAGGCAGGAGATACCCCAAGGAGAAAGGGAATAGTATCAGCAATGGCCCCTTGTCCCAGATAAGGCAGGGATTATAGGGTTAACCCCCAAGGTCTTTGCAAGCCTCGGGAGCACAGCGGTAGGCTGATGAGGCCCCTGGCTATGAAGGGAGGCTAGCACAGGTGCAGATGGGTGTGGCTGATGGTAAAGCCTGCCCACTGATTGGCTGGCCTCAGTATAAATTTGGAGGCAGAAGCTGTAGGAGAAGGACCTGGGAAGGTGCTGGAGGAGGGCACCAGCTAGGTGTTGGACAGATGGACTGCTGGCTGGACTGTCTGAAGGACTGAGGAACTGGCTAAGGGAAGGTTGTTTGGGGACCATTGGGAATTGTTGTATGTCTGCCACGCCCCTGGAGCCACCAAGTGGAGGAGGCAGTTATGGCTTGGGCAAGCTGACTGCCTATTGTTTGGGGGTGGGGTTTGTTAGAGTAGTTTGGAGCTAAGTCAGTGATGAGGGCAGTCTGGAGGAGGCTGGCCAGCCTGCGATCCCAAGCAAAGTTGCTGGAACAGAGGAGGCCCAGTGGGTGACTGAACCCCCTCAGTCTTGCCTATCTCTGCTCTGTGGGGAAACTAGTTAGCCTAGTGTGGGCATTTGGGCCCTTGGGGAGGCCCAGCAGGAAATTTGGCAGAACACACCAGCGCTGACGCGAGGATGCCGGTCAGCACTTTCGCACCAGCACTGCCGCCATTCAGCTGATGCTAGCAGCTAGCATCAGCTGAAGGGTGTAGGATTGCACCCTAACAAAAAACATTTTTTGTACAGGTGTGCCTTGGTATCCACTGATTCGGTATTCATGGTTTCAGTTATCCACAGATACCACGGATACTGGGAATCTATTAAAAAGATTCTATTAAATCTATTTAAAAAATCTATTAAAAAGAACACTAAACAAATCTCTTTTTTACCTTGTTGCAAGAAAACCACTGATGTTCCACTACCTTTAAAAAGGTGTCCTAGGACCTATGGTTTCAGGTATCCAAGGGGAGGTCCGGAATAGAATCCGGGTATGCCTGTACCAGAATATGCCTGTCTAGATACCAGGATATACCTGTATAGACAAAACTACTATGTCAGGGAGAAGCTCCCAATGGTTGAAGCAGTACAGCCGAAGTATGATCTTAGAGGCACAGCTCAGAGAATGCTTTCTTACTACAGTAAGAACTCGGCTCTATAAAGCTGAAGGAAAAATCCTGGGGGATGGTTAGGATATACATGTAATGATGATGTCCAACAATGGCCCGGCGTGCCCGTGGGCTTCTGCAGTTGTTTGATCTACACGTTGGGGTGGGGGTGGGCTAGCTGAAAAGTTGGCAAACTGCCTTCTGATGCTTGACATTCACCTTGGAGCTGGTGCCTCAATGTGCCATTTATTTAGTTATTTGCTTTCCCTGCAGGGTCAATCTGAAAACAGTCATTTGGCTTATGAGCGACCCAACATGGAGATCGGCTCGATTTTATCAAACCATAAAACACTGGGGTCTACTTTTCATTATAGATGACCTTCATCTTCTTTTTGTGAATTGCTCTCCCATTCGCCAATAGTACCTGTGTGCTGGGCTTTTTTCCAAAGAAGTGATTGTCAAATCACACCAGCTAACATGCTCCTTTATTGATGTGACACTCAGCAGCCAAAGCTGGCGATCTGACCCGTGAGTCAACGTTCAACATATATTTTTGTTCAACAAATATTGTCCTACATCCCCCCCTCTTTACAGACAGACAGGCAATATTGAGTACAGCTGCCAGAATTCAGAGGAAAGGGATTGTTTTTTTTATTATTGCACATCTGCAAATTCAGTCTGTACAAACCAAAAATGGAAGAAAAGCCTTTATCTGCAAATTTATCCCAATCACATTATGATTTGTCATCTACTCAGATTGAGGTCACGAGCTATATCTAATGAGTGTTCTGGGAGTGTTCTGGAAAGTAACTGTCCAGTCCAACACACAGCATAGTCAGCTATTTTGTCGCTACTTTCCAAAATACTATCAGGCAAACAGTTCTAAAATATATGGAAAGAAAATAGGAATAACTTAATGAACTGGGGGAAGAGTAAAATCTTGCTTGAAAGTCTAGGCATTTAAAAGGGTGGAACACTATCGTCATCTTGCCCATAATTCTACTACAACTGAATAATAATGAAAATATATTTGCCTACATTTAACCTTCAGCATTTACAAGACTGATACATGGCCTTTGTCAATAAGTGCAAAACGTGTATTTTCTCAGATAAGTCTTAATTTGAGCTAGAGTTTATCTGTTAATCTAGTCCCAGACCCATTTTTTAAAATGTTGGGTCTGGAACAATGGACATAGGAAGAAAAGGAAGCCCTTAACTTTCCAAATAGGCTTGAACTAGCCTGCTAGGGCAGTGTTTCTCAAACTGTGGGTTGGGAATCAGTGGTGTCATTCAAATGATTTAGGAACAGGAACTCACTTTTGAGTTCAAATTCAAATGTTGAAAAAAAAAACCCCCAAAAACCCGGAAGCAGCCACGGAGCCCGTTAGGATCCGGAACGCCCGTTCTGGTCCGTTCCCCCTGAATGACATCACTGGTTGGGATCCACTAAGTAGTCCATGAGCCAATTCCAAGTGGGTCGTGCAGCACCTAGGGTAGTCATAACTGAAAATATAGGAAGGTGGGATAGGGGGAAGGCTGGTTGGTTATTTTGCCTGTATCAAGATTGTAAACAGGCTTTTTTTTCTTTGATTCACTTTGCTATTGAAAATGGCTGACAAATAACCCAATTTATTGCTGGATTCTCAGGAAAGCAATATGATGACAATCTGGCATCATAATGACGGCACTTCCAACCAATGATATCATTTCCGGCGAGTCCCTGACAGATCGTCATTCTAAAAAGTGGGTCCTGGTGCTAAACCATTTGAGAACCATTGTGTTTGGGGATTCACAGGGCAGGCCTCAAATACTTTGTGGCAACAGAAAAACTGGAAAAAAACTCTGACATCACAAACGCTTTGCACATGTGCAGATGCATCTTTGATTCATTCTGCCATATTGACATATCCACAGCGTGACTTCCCTTTTCCTGGTTGCTCAATAGGAATGGTCACATGCAGTGCACAGCCCAGCTGCAATCTACCCTCACTTTCCTGGGAGGAAGCTCCATTGATTACAATGGGACACTTCTGAGTAGTTAGGCACAGAATTGAGCTCTAGAGCTGCAATCCTATACATACTTACCTGAATGGAAGCCCCATTTGATAATGAAATATGTCCAGGATTTTTGAGGAGAGCAGCTCAGTCATGGCCTGGGCTCCCTGTCTAAAAGTGGGGGAACAAATCTGGTTCTACTGGGAGCAGTGGCAGAGGGACAAATCCCAACAGTGGTTCCAAAAGGGTCTGATAAATGACCTTTGCTGCATGATCACCTGAGAAAAAGCAAAATGCTGGAGAAATTGGTTTTAGGGCAAACTGACAGTCCTACTGAGACAGTTAAGAAAGCTCTGTGCATATCTCAGGAAGTCCAATTTCCCTTCATTTTTCTTTTTCAAAATTCATATCAGACTGGCCAGTATTGATAAATAGTAATATTGTAGGAACAGGAAAGGCAACTATCCCATATTTCTAATTCTCTGCCTTTTCACTGATTAATGAGGTCTAAGGAGGCAAGGAAATTTGTTCGCATAATATGCAGTTAATTGGGGGAGAATGAATGGGCTGTTGTAAATGACATTATTTCATCTGGAAAATCTTCACACATTTCACAAAGTCAGTCTTCAAATGCCTATAATTGCTGGCCTTTATTGGTGTCATGTAGGGTCCTTAGCTAGAATTATTTAACAAGTTGCAGCCTTGATGAGATGACCATCAATTATTGCAAAATAGCATGTGGGCATTTCTTTTTATGCACCAAAATGCTTCGCAAACCTTGTGGTCATACAGAGAGAGAAAGAGAGAGAGAGAGCTGCAAGAAAGCTGAATGTTGCACATAGGTCAGTAGGCAACAGAGTGCCATTAACAGGCCTGGGAGGCTTTGACCATCTTTTGGAAATAACATCATGTAGTGTGGGAAAGGATTTTGTTTTTGAATGTTCATTCGTTTTTGAATGTTCATTTAAGGCACAGATAATTTATATGCAAGTGGTTTTAAAAGGCTAGTTAAGGACAAATGAATGTGTTCACTGTCTGCAGTCAGAAGAAATGTTACACTTGATTTTCATTCCTCATCTTTTCTATTTATTATTTTAAAAAAACAAGCTCAGCCATGAATGATTATTTGGGTGCCAAGTGCAAGGGAGTGGCAACGAGATGCAGGTTTCTTGTTATCTTGTGTGCTCCCTGAAACATCTGGGGGCCCCACTGTGAGCTACAGGAAGCTGGGCAAGATGAGCACTTGGCCTGATCCAGTAGGCCTCTTATGTACTTATATGCCCCTGCTCTTGTATCAATCAATCAATCAATCAATCAATCAATCAATCAATCAATCAATCAATCA
>JAJKFI010000028.1:13392705-13406865 GCA_029204185.1 Lerista edwardsae | reverse complement strand
TAACCGGGGGCAGCCCCCCCCCAAGGCCAGGACAGCTGCAGAACGCTGCGGACAGGCAGCCAATCACGTGGAAGCCCCGTGGAAGTCCCGCCTAGCGTTCCCCAAGTCATTTGTAGATCCCATTGCTGCATGATGGGTATGTACAACATCTTGCTTACAGAAGTAGATTATCTCAGAATGCCAGGTGTGAGGGATTGGCAACAGGATGAAGACATCTTGTTACCTTGTGTGCTCCCTGAGGTAGCTGGTGGGCTACTGTGGGATACAGGCAGCTAGACTAGATGGGGCCTCTGGCCTTATTCAAATTCAAGGAGTATCATTTTATTATGTCACATTTATTATGTCACTTGAAAATAAAGGGACATTTATTATGTCCCTTGCAGCCATGACATCTTATGTGTTAATGATACCAATCAATCAATAGTACTTATATACACAAAGTTCACAAAGCGGTTTACTGGCAAATAATAACATTAAAGTTAAATGGCTCCCTGTCCCAAAAGGGCTCACAATCTAAAAAACAAAACGCAGAACACCACCAGCAACAGCCACTAGAAAAGACACTGCGCAGGAGTGAAGAGGGACACTTCTGGTGAAGTCCTGACATGACTACCATTCTAAAACGTGGGTGCCAGTCTAAAAAGTTTGAGAACCACTGTTCTAGGTAATATCTCTGGATCAAACTTCCACTCATTTTACCTGGTCAGGTTTTTGCAGTCCATCAGAGGACCTTGATGTTAGACATGTTCTTAAAAACAATTTTAGGGTAGGGCCATATTTCTTTTTCTCCCGAGTATCTTCTGCTTCAATTTTTCAGGATTCAAATAATAGCATCAGTAATAGTAGTAGTAATGTCACATAATGAATTCAAATAGTTGAATGACCCATCCATGCCTTATGCCAGCTTTATCAGTAGGTAGGAACTACTTGCCCATTAATAAAAGCCTCTATTAAAGATACATCACAGATTATGTATGTTTTAAATGGGCAGAAGGATATAAGAACCAATTTTAATGTTCTTAAAATGCTCTGTTTAATGACCAGGTGGGCTGGTCTAAGTTTTGTCTTCCAGGTTTCTGAATGATGCCAAGGCCAAGGCCACAGGGGCAGAAAATTCTGTGCGTGTCTACCAAGAAGTAAGACTGCAGTCCTATCTACACTTAGCTGGGAGTAAGCCTTATTCACCACATTGGGACTCACTTCTGAGTAGACATGCCTAGGTTTGGGTTGCCCATCACATTATAATCCATGGGACTTGCTCCCAGGGAAGCATGCAGTAGACTTGTAGAGTAGGCTTGATAAAAGCCAGAAGGTGGGATTTGGGGGGTATTGGGGTCCACCTGCTTGTCACCTTGGCCTGGGGCATGCTGCAGGGTTACAACTGATCCTGCATGTTGTTTAACATTTACATGAAACTGAAGGGAGAGATCTAGGTGTGTGTGTTTTTTAAGTTGGGCATCAGCAATAAGTGGATGATGCCTCCTCCCCAGTTCTACCACTGAATTCTAGATTGTTGCTGGAGTTCTGTTCTGAAGGCTCGGAAGGTGTACGAGTGCAGCCAGGATCATGACCACACATTGAAAGGGAAACATCTGAAGAATTTGAGGATTCTGTGAATGGTACATAGAACAATAATTGTAAAAACCCCAATTGAAAAATGGGGTTTATGAACAGCCTGCCCAAGTAAACTGCCTTGAGTCCAGTGAAATCTGGAGAAAGGAGGTATAAAAATACATCAAATAAATAAATGGTTTCACTCCCTCTGGAGGCAGTAGTCCTACATTCTGCTTCTCCTGGAAGCCCAGCTTTGTCCAACTTAGGCTGATGCACCAGCTGCAACCATACTTGAAGCGAACAGTCCAAGCACTGGTGACATTGAAACTTGATGGCTGCAATGAACTCTACGGGGACTGTCTCTGAAACTGTTTGAAAATTGCAATGAGAATTAGAATGCAACGGAGCAGGTGGTCATGGAAGCTGGGTAGTTTTATTGATATTTCGGTTTATGGTGTTATTTGTATTTTGTGGTTTTATTGTATTGCATTGCCATGTGTTGCCTTTGGCATTTTATTGTAAACAAGGAAAGTGAGACGTATTGTTTGTTTAAATAAATAAAATTATCTTGCTCTTGGGGCTTTATATGGTTGCAATTATGGAGGTTGTGGTGCCCATGTGGAAAATTATTACAGTATATAAGAGGCCACAGTAACTAAGGATCTAATCCTATCCAATTTTCCAGTGTCAGGTCAGCCGTGCCAATGTGTTGCATCCTGCAGTGGGGAAGCAGTCACAGAGGTATGGAAACACTTGTTTCCTTATTTCAGGGCTGGATTGGCTGCACCGGTGCTAAAAAATTGGATAGGGTTAGGCCCTCACTAGGATGGGCAGCCCAATCCTGAGCTGCTTGCCTCCCAGAGGAGCACTAGTAACACAATGGCTATCACTGCATCCTGTGGGAGCTGCAGCAGACACGGTATTCCTTAGGGGAAGGGGATAGTCATCCCCTTCCCCTGGGGAAAGCCCCAGCCCCCACAATGGGGCTACTGAAGTATCCACCATCTATTTTGCCAGTGGAGACTGGAGCAGCTCCATGTTGGGCATCAAAGCCTGACATGGGGATTCAGGATATGACAGTGAGGGCCACTGCCAGTCCCACCCCAATCCCAGGGCCACCCCCCTTCTGCTCAGTGCCGCCTTCCCCCCTCCACCCTCCCCCAAAAGCTGCTCCACTGGCCTGTGGCACTGAGGCTTTCTGCCCAAGGCTCAAGCCCAGCTTCCAGATGGTGCCTTAGTTTGGTGATTCCAATCATCCTAGCCATCAAGCAGTGCCTGGACAACCATGACACATTTCTGCTGTAGCATTATCTTGGTTCAAATATTTTGGCCTATGTGTAGTGTTATTTCAGTTGCGGAGATAATGCAATATTTCCCGCAGAAGCCGAGGAGTAAATTCCATAGGGTTGCAAGATCCCATTAATTTTCACCACATTGCCAAGGTTATTGTTTTTCAGCCTACCTAAGTAAACATTCTCTGCCATGGCAGAGTCTTCTGTACTGCTCCCAGAAGACATCAGTTCTGTGTTATGAAATATTTACTTTAATCACAAGTTTCTGGAATGAAACGTTGTGGGATGTCAGCTGCAAGAGCCACATGTAGCTTGTTGAATGCCTTTTTGAAAATGGATTTATTGAATTTGGTGGCTAATAGTATCTAACTGCACCAATTTATTGCAATGATTTGCACAGAAAAATCAGAAATGTTTCCATTTTAAAAATCTTTGCTATGGTGGGAGAAACTTGAGATCCCTGTACATGAATTCAGTGATGTCGCTTCAGAGGTGAAAGACTTCTAAAGATGAATATTTTTTGCACATTGATATTCTAATATCAAAATACCTTCCTTCGGTGTGTGCATGTGTGTTCTTTTTTTGTTTTCTTTCTTGTTTAATTATTGAGCTATACTCCACAATGGTTTGACTCCACAAGCGAAATCATGCTTTGAAGATCAGATTCAGGAAAACTCTTGTGAATCAAGTCTCCCTGTGGTTAAAGCAGGCTTACTGTGTATGTTCATACATTCTGAGAAGATGTGTTTGTATGCACTGAATTGCTTTACTTGAAAGAGCCAGTAGGCACACGCAACATTTGAAAGGATTGAAAATTGAAATGCAGGTTTAATACCATTAAATGCTGAAATGTTATGGCTCAATCCGGCAGCGTCAGGCCCTGTTAGGAACTACCACCCAATACTATCCAAACGGCCTGCAGTGGTGCAGAAACAGCACTGAGGCTGCTGGAGGTCACCTCAAAGGTAACTTTTGTCCTCCTGCCCTGGGGAAAGCAGTATGTGGAGCTACTTGGTTCTGCGCTGAAGACTGGCCCTGCAGCTCTGGTAGATTGGACTGCTTGGGTCCTATATGGCTGTTGCAACACACAAGATGCCATTTTGTGTAGTTGGGCCACCACTGTAAGCAGTGAACAGCTGTGGCAACACACCAGGGATGGAAAGAAAGATGATGTAACTGAAACTGAGTTGATGCTTGACAATCAGGACCATCTTAACATGGCAATCTTAAGTTGCATTGGATTGGTGAGGCTGGCGGGCCTGCGCCAAACCCAGTGCGCTTTAGGTGCACTGGGGAGCCTCCCCCAGGCAAGGGCATGTTCATCCCCTTGCCCCAGGGGAGGCTGCGGCCACCCCATGGGGTTCCTTGAATCTGTACCTGCTATGCAGCAGGTGCAGAACCGAGGAAGCCGTGTGGCCCAAATTGGAGCTGCGCAGCCTCCCGACGGGGCCTTGGATGCGGCCTAACAGCCGCATTCTGGCCCCACCCCCTCCCCGGGGCAGCACACCTGCTGGCCCACCCACTCCCTGTCCACCCCCACACAGTTCCACCTCCTCCCTGCCCTCCTTCCTCCCAGAACCTTTCCAGCACCAGGCAAGTTTGCAACAGCATCGTGTCTATGCAATATGGGGTGGTCTGGATTGCACCCTGAATGCCAGTGACCCAGGCTGAGGAGATTCTTCCAGAAATTGGGCAGAGAGAACCCAATGATTGGCTGCCATTGATGCAGAGCACCTGAGAAAAGAAAGGAAGACTAGTTCACACAACACTGCATAGAAAATCTTAATTCATGTACAGAACATGATCGGCCTATGTGCAGTTATGTGACTGATTTTAACTATGTCAGGGAAATTGTCTCTTCAAATAAAGTTCTGTGGGGATAGAGAGGCCTCTAGTGATTTAACTCGTGGGAGTATGTGTACAGGAGTCTGAACTAGGACTTCCAACTTTTCTTGGTCAAATTTAGAATCGTTGGCATGGGATGTTGAACTATCCTCCTTGAATGTTTGCGAGCAGAATAAAGGCAAACACTGTGTGCCGGCAAAAGTTTGAGCCTTTGTGAGGCAATCAACCCCCGGCAAAGGTTCTTTTTCATTTATGTCATGGAGTTTCATTTCCAGTCATGGAGTTATGCTGGCACAGTTAGGCCAGCAAGGTTTGGCCAGCACAAGGGCCACCGTAAAGTATGTTTGAACCATTCCCAGAGTCAGAGTGGCCAGCACACAAATGTGTGCCATCCTTCCTGACTCCGAGAGTGGTCCAAACGTGCTTTATGGTGGCCCTTGTGCTAGCCAAACTTTACTGGCCTAACTTGTGCCGGCATAACTCCAGGTTAGGATTGTGCTCTTGGTTTCAGTTCAACTGCAGAGATGCTTGCAAATCTCTAGTTGTGTTGGCGGAGTGGTAAACCCACTGCATCTTTTCTAAGTGCCTACAAGCCAAAGACCAACCCTGGCCATGCTGTCCAATGAATGCTAGTCACAAATCAGAAAGCATTATGGAAGCATGCCTAAAATATTTCTGAACTCCTGGTTTACTATAGGAGGTATAACAGAAGCTTAAAATTTATCTTTTATATATATATATCATGGCTTATGTGAACAGTGTATAATAACCGCTGTTCTGCCAAGAGCCAGAAGAGTGATAAATCAAGAGCGCGTTGCGGGAAGTTAGAGTAGCGTGATCTCATGCTGCTTCAGAGGCAGTTGGGGAGATATGATGGATATCTGACCTTTCAGATAGAAGAGAAGGAGAATATATTTCTCTGTTTATAGGCACTAGCCTTTATGATTAAAGTTATATATATGAAAAGCTGCTTTCTGCCTTGTGCTTTGAAGACTCTGTTGAAGACTGTTGCAGAGGCACTTCATAAAAATAGCGCTTAACTCAAGTAACGCAATGATGGCTGCTGAAGGAGCCTGATTCAAAGGCATCTTATTAACAGAAAGAGACTTCTGTTTTGGTCTTGGATGAGGCATTGCAAGCATCGTCAGGGAGACCATTATCTTGGACCGACCATCATGCCAGTAAAGAAGACAAAACTTTGTTCTCACCGGGACTTAGGGCACAATCTTTACCAACTTTCCAGCACTGGCATAGCTGTGCCAATGGGGCATGCACTGCATCCTGCAGTTGGGGGCAGTCATGGAGGCCTCCCCAAGGTAGGAGAATGTTAGTTCCCTTACCTCGGAGCTGCATTGTCTTCACCCTGGTGCTGGAAAGTGGGTTAGGATTGTGCCCTTAATTGAACCCAGGGGTGTGGCTAGAGGCAGCGGCACTCAGAGCAGAGATGTCACGATGGTGCCTGTGAGTCCACAAGCTTCACCGGCCCCCAATGAACGCCATAGCCGGCGATACCCCCAGGGATTCACAGAGCGTATCATCATTCAAGATGATGCGTCGGAGCGACCGCATCAGAGCATGCCCCAGACTCCGGACCACCTAGCACCTAGACCGAAAAGGGGCACCAGGCAGCAGCTGACCTGGCCCCCAGGGAAATGTGGCAAGCAAGAGGCCTTATGGTGATGTTATATTCATTTTGTAACAAATCCTGCTAACAAAAACGTCTGTACTGCTGGTGAAAATGTCACAAATGTGATGTAAAGCACGTGACATAAAGCATGTCCAAGACATGTTTACGCTCGCGTTGGGGTGGTGCTCATTGAGTGCCCGGCCCCTAGGTGAGCGGGTGGGTGGGCGACTAGCGCTCCAGCTCCCCCATTACAGGGGGAAGATAGGAGCCAGCCGTGAGGATGCGGGACCCTACAGTGGCTTCCACCACTGGATGTTATCCCCGGCAGTGGCTCAGTCAGACTAACACAAGGCTGTTCAATTAATCGCCAGCAAAATAGCTGGTGGTGAGCTGAGTAGTCCTATTGTGGGCAGCAAGGCTTTCGCCAAGAAAAAGGATGAATGCCCCCTTCTCTTGGGGAGATCCTAGTGGCTACCTGGCCGCCACTGGATGCAGCAATAGCCTTTTGGCTCTCAGTGTGCTGGCAAGCCTTCCAACATGGGCAGGTAGACATGAGGCATAAATAATTCTTCATGGAGGACTGAAGGAAGTGGGCCTGTGACAGTCCAACTCCATTTTGAACCCAGGCTATGGATTTAACAAAAGGGTGATGTGTTTGCCTTTATCACACCCTCCTACACAGAATCAGGTAGATTATAAGTAATAGATACAACAGATTAAAATAGATGGAGCAATAAAATAGTTGAGAACATCCCTGTGATTAAAAGTCAACTGATCCAAGTCATGTTAGAACCATAAGAATAAAGGCCCTTTGGTCCATACCTGGTGGAATCTTATGTAAATTACAAATGAAAGGAGCAGATACACACCACAGAATTAATAAAAAGCTGTGATGTAATACGAGAAACTTGCTGCAGAACCATGCCTTTGTCCCTTTCAGATTGATCTTCAAAGCAGTCGACCCTCAGAGAAATAGTCGTGTTTGATGGCCTTTCGTACAAGCACTTTCTTGAGGTGCTACAAATTATTTCCTTCATCTTTGACTGCGAAAACAGTTGTCCCATTGCCATGGAGTACAAAGAGCATTTTAGGATATCAGAAGTGGAAGCATCAAAAACCATAGACTAAGAAACGGAATTCTTTCTTCTTTTTCTTTTCTTTTTGCATTGATAAGTAATTGCTGAAATATTTCTTTGGATAATAGGATCTACTTCAGGAAAGTGCTGTTTTGTTGCTAAACATCACAGTTCAGAGCAGATGCTTCTAACCTGCAGATGCCAGATCGATTTACTATGAGCACAATCCTAACCTGGAGTTAGGCCGGCACAATTAGGCCAGCAAAGTTTGACTGGCACAAAGGATACTGTAAAGTATGTTTGGACCACTCTGGGAGTAAAAGAGGCCCGTACACAGACATGCGCCATCCTCCCTAACTCCGAGAGTGGTCCAAATGCCCTTTACATTGTCCCTTGTGTCAGCCAAACTTGGCTGGCCTAAGTGCGCCAGCCTAATTCCAGGTTAGGATTGCGCTCTGTAATTTCTCACAAATCTTAGCTTGATGCACTCCCCTGGTCAATTGCTTTCCTATCCTTCAAACGACCTGATATGGAGAATTGGGTCTAGCTTCATTCTTGTTCACTCTCTGTGTTCCCATTAATGTTTAATGTTGTTGTTGTTGTTGCTTTAATGCGTTTTACTTATTGTGGTTACATTGTATTTTGTTGTTCTCTGTAAGCCCTCTTGGGTATTTGTTTTGGCATGGGAAAGATAAAAAGATAAAGGTTTCCCCATGACCGAATGGTCTAGTCGAGACTGACTGTAGGGGGCGGTGCTCATTTCCATTTCAAAGCCTGTAGAGCTGGCGTTTTGTCTGAGGACAAACTTCTGTAGTCATGTGGCCGGCATGACTCTACGCCGTAGCGCACGGAATACCGTTACCTTCCCACCGAAGTGGTCCCTATTTATCTACTTGCATTTTTAGGTGCTTTTGAACTGTTAGGTTGGCAGGAGCTGGGACAAGCAACGGGAGCTCACTCCATTGCATGGTCTTGAACTCCCAACCTTCCGATCAGAAAGCTCAGCAGCAGCGGTTTAACCCACTGTGCCACCACATCCCTGTCAGCATGGGAAAGGCGGGGTATAAATTCTTCAAATAAACAAACAAACAAACAAATAAATAAATAAATACCATTTTGTGATTTTTATATTGCTCAAGATTAACATGCTTTTCCCTTTAGTCAAAGAAGAGAGGGAAAAAAAGAAAATGATCTATTCGCTAAGTAGAGTGAATAAAATGGAATGAAAGGCCCTTCTTGCATCCTGATCCTCCACAGAACTGGAGCAGCACATCACCAATAATGTCACTTTAGCTTGTGCATTATTGGGCCAGTTTAGGTGATGCTGTCTGCAGTGGTGTTCTTAGAGAGGGGGCAAAAGTTTTTCATGCTCCTGAACTGAACATCTGTGTAAAGCAGCCCCTCCCCCTCACCTGAAGGCATTTCTACTTGGAAGTAAAGTCCCATTATATTTAGTGGGACTTACTCCCATAAAAGTGTATATAGGGTTACAACTTCAAACTTATAATCTGAATCAGCCAAATATTCTTTTCCTGGATCCAAAAACTGGGTTAGAATCACCTTTCTTGACTCCATTTCTTAGAGAAAACTTTTCCTCTCTTTTATTTTTAGTTCCATCCCAAGCAACATGGCACTGATCTTCACAGATTCAATAGCCTACAAGACCCATGGGATGTGAGACCTTTCTTCCTATATATCTTTACTAAAGCAGTGTATTGACCCCTTACATTCTGCCATAAGTTCCTCTGCATAGCACCTGCTTGGAACTATGACTAGCGCAAAGGTAACAGAAACTCTCATTCTGAAACTGGGTCCTCGTACTTGAACAGGGAATGTGTTATTTTACGACTAAGTGATCACTAGGCTATGTGGGTCTGTTTGTTGCCCAACATGCATCTCTATACACCAGGGATGTGCTCAAATGCATAAGACAGGAGTCATGAGTAGAGTCCCAAGTTAGTGACCCCTCGACTTGCGAGTCATAACACTTGGCCACAGCAACAGCAACTTGAGTTGTGAAAAATCTCGAGTCTTTTGAGTTGAGTCATGTGTCCAGTAGCGTCCCTATAGGGGGTGGGGGTGGTGGAGTGCTAGGTGCTGCAAAGCGCCTTGCCTTGCAGTGTAAACCACTCCTTTTCCTCGCCATCATAATCATTCTGGGCAGTGGAAGCAATGAGGAGGAGATACCTCCCCCTAGGGAGGCTACTGCATGAGTCATCTTAAGAAACAAGCCTTGTGCAGCCAAAAAACCCAAATGAACCAATAAACCTTCCTCCTCCCCTCAATCCACCCCCCAGGCCCTGCCTCGTGCAACCATGCTGGAAAGTTGGATAGGCTCTGTGTCAGTTAGGGCAAGCTTTAAGCCAACTGGACCTATTGCTCCCAATTGGGCCCCATGCCTAAGGGACTCCACCCTCAGGTAATCTGCTCTAATCTTGTCAAAGGCTTACAGCAACACATTGAAACATATTCATCTTATGTGATTAATATTTTTATGTAATCGTCTCACAGCCAATGAAACAAACTAAATGGTTTTGTCACTATTTACTTTTCAAAGGTAATCTACACATTTTTCTTTTCTTTCCTTGCAGGCTCACAAGTCTGCAATTTTATTTTAAAACGTGTTTAGATCCATTTGGTTCATTAACTCACATGCACTTCCTAAGCACACATTTTGAGGGGCACAATCCTAACCAACTTGCCAGCACTGACATAGCCGTGCCAATGGGGCATGTGCCGCATCCTGCAGTGGAGCAGTAGTCAGGGAGGCCACCACAAGGCAAGGGAATGTTTGTTTCCTTACTCCAGAGCTGCATTGCCTCCACCCCGGAAATTTGGTTAGGATTGCACCCAATGGCTTTCCAGTCTACCATAGAGCTATAAAGTCTATAATAATGTTTTATATCTCAATGATTCTACAGACCTTGGCTGTGAACTTGGGGCCTGGCCAAAACTGTTTCCAATTGAGTCTTTCAGCTCCTAATTCCCACCCTGATGATAATCTAGTGCCCACAACTCTGTAGAAAACACTGGCCATAGTTGCTCAAAGTGTGTATTCATCCATGATCTGGCCCCTAACCAGACAAAAGTGTAAGGTGTAGCTGTAACTTTTTTCAAATTATAACTAGTGATATCATACATTTTACTAGGCCAAGAGTTGTATTTCTTCTTCATCTCTACAAACAAAGCCTGCAAGCATTCCAAGTAGCCTGCAAGCATTCTGAAGCATTCCTATCAGTGATGTCATTCAACGGGCGTTCCGGATCCTAATGGGCTCCATGGCTGGTTCCGGGTTCTCGACAAGTGCCAATCAAAAGTGAGTTCCTGTTCCTAAATCATTTGAATGATACCACTGATTCCTATCCATATGTACAGGTCAAGCACAATTGTGCATATTGGTCGTATCTAGTTTTCATTCATATCTTTACAGGAAGCATCTCCCTAAGACTGCTCCGAGATGAATGGCTTCATTACTCCGTCCAGGAAACGGCAAGATCAATTCCGTATTCCCGTCAGACAGGATTGTACAGCTTCATCATCATCTGCCACCATAAATTATTCCTAATGTTTCTTCGCTGTTTAAGCATTTGTTTCAAATTTAGTCTTGTAGAAAAATCTTGCTCTTGTCATTGTCATGTAAATTAGTAATGTGTGCTGGACAGTGTCCCAGTTCATATGTGTTGTTGCTGGATCAACTAATATGGCTATTCCTTTTTTAAAAAAGAAAAAAAAAGATAGAGAAATACTGTCAAAATTTCACAGCAATAGTTTCATGAAAGACCCTTGTGTGTTTACTGGTCTTCAGGAAAGCATTTTTAGATGATGATTCTAAATATCTGGAGACTTACGATAATTAAAATCAATCTATCATATTATCTTGAACAAACTGAATCTTTAATGGAAGCTCATTGCACATGGGTGCAGAGCATGGGCTCAACTAATTGCTCAAAACATCACAAGTGTCTGATAATTCAGACACTGTCAAAGAGAGGTGTTAAAAGGGAGAGGTGTAAAACTTCACTGAGTAATGCTGGAAGGTATATCTTGGTTTCAGTAATCTACCAAATTCTTCCACGCTTCTAAAGGTATATAATGCCTCACTAACAGCACAATTCTAAGCATGCCCACTCAGAAGTAGATCCTATTGTGTTCAATGGGGTTTACTCCCAGGAAAGTGTTATAGGATTGCTGCTAATGGTCCAGTCCTATCCTAGGCGAGCTTGCAGGATGCAGGGCCACTAACACAGTGGCCATGGCATCCTGCAGCTGGTTGGGGACCAGGCCAGCTGTGAAAGGTAAGTAAAGAAAAATTGTACTTACCTGTCTGGCTGCTCTTGGTCCCCTATGGGCCTGCTCAGTTCACCAGCTCTTTTGCTGGTGCAGGTCTCTGATAGGCCAAAGGGAACATGTTCAGGCTAGGACAGTGATTCCAGATTTGGCATCTGCTGCCACCACCAAGATCCACCCCATCCTGCCCCAATCTTCCCAGCTCAATCTGAACCCTGATCCACCACCACCACCACCACCACAACTGTACTGATGGCTAGTGTGCATAGTGCCACAGGTATGCAACTTCCCAGCCTTTGTGCTGGTAACAGTGCTCTGCAGAGTGATGGAGAGCCTGCCACGATGGTGAGCCTTGCAGTTTTCTGGTGGAACTCTGGATCTGACCTATCGTACATATAATACAGGATTGGGCTATTAGGCTATTGATTGGCCTGCCCAGCTTTTCTTCTTTTGCTCGATACAGGTAGAGAGGCACTGACTGAAAGCTTAGTGTGGAAGACAGACAGCCTTCAGGCATTCAGAACCCTCAGGCATCCATATGTCCCACCTTTAGTAATGCAAATGCCATTCTGGGAGCAGCAGCCATTAGCCACCGCTCTCGTACCAATTTTCATGCCAAGTAAGCAACAGACCGCACACCAAAGTAAAAAGCTAAGGTTGGCATGCATAAGGGATCTGGAAACAGAACCAAGCATGAACATGGGCATATGGGGGGGGGGCAAGAATCAGACAAAATACTGTCTGGAAACACAACAATGTGGCAGTGCAGTACTTTGTAAAATAAAAATGTATTCTCTGAAGTTTGAGTAAAAAAAACACCCCAAAATTAATAAACTGCATATTACGCAAGGATTTGCCCAACTCTCGGCTTTTTCCATTCACATTTTAACCACTTAGTGGACAACCGGATTTTAGAAAAGGGGCAATGCAACGTGTTCCAATGACTATCAAAATCAGTATCACTCACTATCACCCCCCCCCCCCCCCGCCCAGGGCCAGGACCAAAATGCCACCTCCACATCACATTCCCTCTTTTTATCCACCCCCTGCCCGATCGGAGCATTTCCTAGGGCCAGAGAGCCCAGCTGCAACCTTCAGAAGACCTCCAGAAGGCTGAAAAACATCACTTCCGGTGGTCACCGAAAATCAGAAGCAACAATTTTAGGTCTTCCAGAAAACCATCAATTGGCGAGGGAGTAGATAAAAAAAGGGGGGGAGGTTAAAATGGGTGGTGGGGGAAGTGGGTCATGGTATCGCCCTGCTGTAAGGTGGCACCTGGGGCAATTGTCCCTCCTGGCATCCCCAGGTACACTACTGATCAAAATCTCTAAATCTTGGGAAAGAAACAAACAAAATTTTAGAGTTTTCCTAGATTGTCTCTGGTGAGCATTGCAGCAACATTTCTTGAGAAATAAGGTCCCTGTGTTTTATATGTATAATTTGGCATGTTCCCACTGAAGCTGTTTCCTTTTGAGACCTTTAGGGAATCAATTGACTCCCATTATCATAGCATAAGTACACTTAAGTGAATTATTTGTCTCTAAATGAATAATAAATACATTGTTTATTTCCAAATGGAAAATTATAGTTATATAACACGTTGTGGGTTGGGGGTATTTTTTTTTTTAAATGAAAATGTTCCAATCCAGTTTCAGTTGGAACCTCAAATTCCTCTAATTTAACCTTTCTGTTGTCAGGACATGCCAGAGCTTAATGGGTTTTGGAAGTAATATTAAAAAGATAATTACTGAAGATTTATGCGTCTCTCCTGATCTTCCAACTACCATCATTTTAAAACTGTAATTATACTTCTTTCTCAGTTCTATAAAACAATCCTTCCTATTGCTTAGGCAGCAGCCAGGGCCGGCTTTAAGCCAATGTGACCAATGTCGTCACATCAGGCCCCGTGCTTCAGGGGCCCCCGCACTAGCAGGGTGAGCATGTTGCCAGTGGCTGCAGCTGGGATCTCTATGGGCTGTAAGTCAGTGGGGCGAGCAGAGCAGCTTCACCTTGGTCTCTCCCACCTGCCTCTGCCTCTGAACAGCCCAAAATGGGCCACCTGGAAGCAGTTGGCGGTGATGTTATGATACCACCACCCACTACTTCCACATGCCATGCTTTGCACGTGGCACAAACAGAGCTCTTCTTGGTGGGTGGGGGACCCCACAGGAAGGGTTGGGGGCCCTGCTGGAATGCCCCACATTGGGCCCCACCGCTGCTTGGCACGAACAGAGCTCTTCTTGGTGAGTGGGAGACCCTGCAGGGAGGGTTGGGGGCCCTGCAGGAATGCCCCATATTGGGCCCTGCCACTGCTAGAGCCGGCCCTGGTAGCAACTACTGAACAATCCATCAGACAGAACTGATGGCTCTGCATGTAAGTTTTTAGCAATTCTGATGTGTGGTAGCGGTGGTGAAATTCTATATTATTATTATTATTATTATTATTATTATTATTATTATTATTATTATTATTATTATT
>JAJKFI010000028.1:13368449-13392695 GCA_029204185.1 Lerista edwardsae | reverse complement strand
TTATTATTATTATTATTATTATTATTATTATTATTATTATTATTATTTATTTATTTATTTATTTATTTATTTATTTATTTATTTGATTTTTACCCCGCCTTTTTGCCCGGAGGCACTCAAGGCGGCATTACAATATAAAAAAGATACAATATAAAATTAACATTAAAAAGCAATTAAAAAACAATGTTAAAAACAATACAATCAACAAAATTAAAACAGATACAATTTAAAAAACAACACGCCCAGTGGATCATAAAATCAACTATAAAAATACACAAACCAGCCAGCCAGCCAGCCTGTCAACAGTTAAAAGCTTTTTGGAATAAAAAGGTCTTCAGCCCCCGTCGAAATGTAAACAAAGAGGGAGCAGTTCTCAATTCTAAGGGGAGGGTGTTCCAGAGTTGGGGGGCCACCACCGAGAAGGCCCTCTTCCTGGCCGCCACCCCTCTCACTTCTCCTGGTGGCGGCACAGTCAAAAGGGCCCCCCCCCAGATGATCTAAGAGTACGGGTTGGATTGTATGGAAGGAGGCGGTCCCTCAAATACCCCGGACCCGAGCCGTAAAGGGCTTTAAAAGTCAAAACTAGCACCTTGAATTGGGCCCGGAACAGAACCGGCAGCCAGTGCAGTCGCTGAAGCATCGGCTCGACAGAGTCAAACCGACGTGCCCCAGCAACCACCCGAGCCGCTGCATTCTGTACTAGTTGTAATTTCCGGACCATCTTCAAAGGCAGCCCCACGTAGAGCGCATTGCAATAATCTAATCTAGATGTCACTAGGGCGTGGGTCACTGTGGCCAGGTCCGCACAGCTCAGGTACGGCCGCAGCTGGCGAATCAGCTGAAGCTGAGCAAAGGCTCCCCTGGCCACCACTGCCACCTGGGACTCCAGGTGTAGCTGTGAATCCAGGAGAACCCCCAAGCTGCGAACCTGCTCTTTCAGAGGAAGTGCAACCCCATTCAGAGCAGGACGATAGTCCAATACCCGAGCTGTGGATTTCCGAACCAAAAGCACCTCCGTCTTATCCGGATTTAATTTCAGCTTGTTTGCCCACATCTAGCCCCCAACCGCCTCCAGACAGCGATCCAGGACCTCAACCGCCTCCTCAGAATCAGGGGGAAAGGAGAGATAAAGTTGGGTGTCATCAGCATATTGATGGCACCCCACTCCAAACCCCCGGATGACCTGTCCCAGCGGTTTCACGTAGATGTTAAACAGCATGGGGGATAAGATGGAACCTTGTTGTTGTTGTTGTTCAGTCGCTAAGTTATGTCCGACTCTTCGCGACCCCATGGACCACAGCACGCCAGGCCTCCCTGTCCTCCACTAGCTTCCTGAGTTCGCCCAATTTCATATTCATTGCTTCGGTGACACTATCTAACCATCTCATCCTCTGTCGCCCCCTTCTCCTTTTGCCTTCAATCTTTCCCAGCATGAGGGTCTTTTCTAAAGAGTCCTCTCTTCTCATCAGGTGGCCAAAGTATTGGAGCTTCAGCTTCAGCATTTGTCCTTCCAGGGAGCAATCAGGCTTGACTTCCTGGAGAATTGACCGATTGGATCTCTTTGCAGTCCAGGGGACTCTCAAGAGTCTTCTCCAACACCATAATTCAAAAGCATCGATTCTTCGACGCTCTGCCTTTCTTATGGTCCAGCTCTCACAGCCATACATGGCTACTGGGAAAACCATCGCTTTGACTATGCGAACCTTTGTTGGCAGGGTGATGTCTCGGCTTTTGATTAAGCTATCTAGGTTCACCATAGCTTTCTTCCCAAGAAGTAAACGTCTTTTAATTTCATGGCTGCAGTCACCATCTGCGGTGACCTTGGAGCCCAGGAAAATAAAGTCTGTCACTGCTTCCATTTCTTCCCCTCCTATTTGCCAGGAAGTGATGGGAGTGGTTGCCATGATCTTAGTCTTTTTAATGTTGAGCTTCAAACCAATTTTGGCACTTTCCTCTTTCACCCTCATCAAAAGGTTCTTTAGGTCTTCCTCACTTTCTGCCAGTAGAGTGGTATCGTCTGCATATCTGAGGTTGTTGATGTTTCTCCCAGCAATCTTGATTCCAGCTTGTGAGTCATCCAGCCCTGCCTTGCGGAGATGGAACCTTGCGGCACCCCAAACCTGAGAGGTCGGGGTGCCGAACAAGCATCCCCCAGCACCACCTTCTGGGATCTGTCAGCCAGGAAGGAGCGGAACCACTTAAAAACAGTGCCTCCAAGCCCCAGCCCGGCCAGCCGACCCAGAAGGACACCATGGTTGATGGTGTCGAAAGCCGCCAAGAGGTCCAGCAGGACTAACAGGGTTGCACTTCCCCTATCCATCCCCTGGCGAAGGTCATCCACCAAGGCGACCAAGGCAGTCTCCGTCCCAAACCCCGGCCTGAAGCCAGATTGGAATGGGTCCAGATAATCCGTTTCCTCCAGTACCCTCTGAAGCTGGGACGCCACCACCCGCTCAATCACCTTGCCCAGAAATGGGATATTCGAGACTGGCCGAAAGTTGTTTAAATTTGTGGGATCCAGGGAGGGCTTCTTCAGGAGGGGGCGAACCATCGCCTGCTTCAAAGCAGGTGGGAGCACCCCCTCCCTCAGAGATGAATTCACCACCCTCCCCGTCCACTCGGCCAGCCGTCCCCGGGCAGCTCTAATTAGCCATGCTGGGCAAGGGTCGAGCGGGCAAGCAGCAGGTCTCATACTCCAGAGAATCCTGTCCACATCCTCAGGCTCTACAAGCTGGAAAGAATCCCAAATGGTAGGATAGACAGGTTCCCCAGGGACATCACTAGATATGCCCACAGCGGCGTCCAAGTCATAAAACATAAACATAAAATAGGGGTGACAACATTCTATATATAGAGATATAAACTAGTGGTTCTTCTGCAATAAATCCCAGACCACAATACATGTGAGCGTAGATTCAATATGCACCATTGAAATTGATGCTCATCTTGGGGTGGCTTCTCCCACTTTTAGAAAGAAATGGGGGGGGGGTTGGACAAGTTATATTACATCACCTTCAAACAATTTTTTTTTTTTTTTGGCCAGGGCAGCTGATTGAAGCACTCACTTACAGCCACGTTGCTACAGTTTTGCAGCCCTTGGAATAATTTCAGCACATGATTTCCATGCATTTCAACAGGAGAAGTTTGAGTATATCCTGAACCCACACACTGAAATCAATGAGGCTTAGGCCAGCGAACGTCGATGGATCTTGCCCATGAAGCATATTTGTATTTATTTTGCTTTCAGGCAGGAAGTTTAGCTGATAGATAATAATGCTACTTCATCATCTCAGGGACACTGGAATTCCCTTGACCAAGGACATGCAAGGACATGCAACATACTTGCCATTAGACAACCTAAAGTTTGTTATTGCTGTCACACATGTGTCCTTCTGGGTCGGCTGGCTGGGTTGGGGCTTGGAGGCACTGTTTTGCAGTGGTTCCGCTCCTTCCTGGCTGACAGATCCCAGAAGGTGGTGCTGGGGGACGCTTGTTCGGCACCCCGACCTCTTAAGTTTGGGGTGCCGCAAGGGTCTATCTTATCCCCCATGCTATTTAACATCTACATGAAGCCGCTGGGAGAGGTCATCCGGGGGTTTGGAGTGGGGTGCCATCAATATGCTGATGACACCCAACTTTATCTCTCCTTTCCCCCTGATTCTGAGGAGGCAGTTGAGGTCCTGAATCATTGTCTGGAGGCAGTTGGGGGCTGGATGAGGGCGAACAAGCTGAAATTAAATCCGGATAAGACGGAGGTGCTTTTGGTCCGGAAATCCACAGCTCGGGTATTGGACTATCGCCCTGCTCTGAATGGGGTTGCACTCCCTCTGAAGGAGCAGGTTCGCAGCTTGGGGGTTCTCCTGGATTCACAGCTGCACCTGGAGTCTCAGGTGTCGGCGGTGGCCAGGGGAGCCTTTGCTCAGCTTCGGCTGATCCGCCAGCTGCGACCGTACCTGAGCTGCGCGGACCTGGCCACAGTGACCCATGCCCTAGTGACATCTAGATTAGACTATTGCAATGCGCTCTACGTGGGGCTGCCTTTGAAGACGGTTCGGAAATTACAACTAGTACAGAACGCGGCTGCTCGGGTGGTTGCTGGGGCACGTCGGTTTGACTCTGTCGAGCCACTGCTTCGGCGACTACACTGGCTGCCGGTTCTGTTCCGGGCCAAATTCAAAGTGCTGGTGTTGACCTTTAAAGCCCTTTACGGCTCGGGCCCAGGGTATTTGAGGGACCGCCTCCTCCCATATAATCCGACCCGTACTCTGAGGTCATCGGGGGGGGGGCTCTCTTGACTGTGCCGCCACCAGGAGAGGTGAGAGGGGTGGCGGCCAGTAGGAGAGCCTTCTCGGCGGTGGCACCCCAACTTTGGAATACCCTCCCCTTGGCGTTAAGAACTGCTCCCTCCTTGGCGGTATTTCGGCGGGGGCTGAAGACCTTTTTATTTCAGCAGGCTTTTAGTTGCTGACAGGCTGGCTGGCTGGCTTTTTTGCATTCTTTTTATATATTTTATGATCCTAGGGATTAATTTGTTGTATGTTGTATTTTTAATATTGTTTTTATTGTCTTTTAATACTGTTTTTAATTGTTTTTTACTGTGTTTTTAACCTTGTAAATGCCGCCTTGAGGGCCTTGTGGCGGAAAGGCGGGATACAAATCAAATACATAAATAAATAAATAAAAAATAAATCTTAAAAGAACTACAGCAAAAATACGGTGTTATGTCCTAGAAGCTTCATTCCTACTATGGGTCTGCTTACAAAAGCGTGCTGATACGCTTCGTGTGCACAGTGTGCTCGTTCACCATGGAAGCTCAAGCCAGCTACAAGCAGGTGGTCTGTCAGAACCAACACTGCTGTTGCTGAGGCGTGATCCATTCTCAGTCTTGTGAAAAATAAGTGTGTGTGTGTGTGTGTGTGTGTGTTTGTGTGCACACGCACGCGCACACACATGCAAAAATGAGCGATTGACAAAAGAGATCCAGGTTTTTATTAGTTAAATGTTTCCACTTCCACCTTTGCTGACTGAGGGTGCAATCCTAACCTTGAATTAGGCCAGCACAAGACTAACTCCAGGTTAGGACTGCACTGTAACTCAGATAGATTATTTAAAGACCAGGCACTGGAAGCCAAGTTGACAGTTACACAGCACAGTTCTATGCATGTCTACTCAGAAGTCAGCCCCACTGTGTTCAGTAGGGCTTACTCCCAGGAAAGTGTGTGTATGATTGCAGTTCCAAGAATACTAAAGATGGAGAGAGTTCTCAGAAAGGTGACACTGTCTGCTGAAAGTGGGTGTGTGGGGCATTATATTAGAAAGCAGTATCCTGATCAATAGAAAGCAGTATCTCAATACCTCGGTGTTCCTTATTGTCATTTTGAAAACCTGGCAAGTCTACTTTCTTCAAACACTCATTGATTCATCCATTCACTCCATGCATGCCTAAATTGCTCTTTACAAGAAGGGGGCCAATCCTTCTGCAATAATTTGCCAATCTGGTCTTCTGGCAGTGCATTTTGTTCTATGTGCACTTTGTGGACCCTGACCACTGAAGCTTGCCAGGATTGCCTCTTTTATAGGGGTTCTTCATAGCTTACAGCCCAATCCTGAGACTGTCTGGCATCCACATCAGCCAGGCCCCATGTTACGGGTGCAGGGCGGGTGATGGGTCTCCTTGCCTCTGTGCTGGACGCGGCACGAAGCTAGCATCAGGGGTGGCAAACACGAATCTGGCCAGGGCGGAGACTCAGCTGGTCTGCCACTGAGGCTAAACAATTTTTTGATAATACCTTGTTGTTTTCTAGAGACTGTGGGGTGTGTGTGTGTGTGTGTGTGTGTGAGAGAGAGAGAGAGAGCTTTTTTATTTGTTCATTTCCTTCTTTATTGCTCTTTCTTCTGTGACTGACAAATCTCTATAAAGCAAATTTGTCTGATCTCATGATGCAGTTAAGGAAATGCCTACTTTCTAGAACCTAGTATATATCAATTGAATAGGGCTGGTAAATGCAGTCAAAAAGAACATTAGAGGGGCTTTTTTATGTAGCCATTTTGTATTCCTTCATGCTGTTCTTTTCCATCAGATACATAAAATACATCTTCCCTTCAGCTTAACATCCAACAGGAAAGGATAGTGAACTACGGTCTGTCTGTCTAACTGGGCCGTAAGCTGAAATGGTTAAATGACCCAACTATGTAAGTAGGGCTAATCAGGGGAACCTACCTCCTTAAGGGCAGCCAATTCTATGACTGGGACTCACATGGTCAAGCCCATGGTTCATGTTTAATGGTCCTCATGTCGTGAGTACAGTACCTATTTTGTAACCAGCTAATCACGTTGAAGTATGTTAGACCTACTCATTTCTAGCATTGTCTGATCCTGTCTGAGGAATTTTGTTGCTAATTCTTTCGCTTTCCCTCTAAGTAATGTATATCGCTTTCCCTGCCATTAAGAAATGTATGTTCTACTAATCTCACATAAATAGTTCAGCAACGTAGGTTTATGGCCCAATACTACCAGAGCTTCACACTTCTGGAACCAGCATTCCAGGAGCACAAGGTCCTTTATGGCGGTCACAAATTAGCATGGAGGGTAGGAGGGAAGTAGGGGTAGGTGGAACGGGTCAGGGAGGGGGAGGAACAGGGGAGGAGCCTGGGATTGGAAGGAAAATGGATTGGGGCCAGGAAGGAGTGTTTCCAGCAGCAGTTTGCCCCTTCCCTCAGAACTGCCTTGCCCTTACCCTGGTGCTGGAAAGTTGGTTAGGATTGTTGCCCTAGTTATGAATAAATGCATTCATTTAATGAGTTGTGGCCTGATCCTATCTGGGCCAGTGCCAGCGTAAAGCCTTTCCATTGACGCCAGTGTCGCAAAAATGCCATAAGGTACATCACTGCACTGGCAATGAGGGCTTACCGCTGTTACTGGGCCTGCACCAGTAGATATTCAGCCCCAGCACCAAGAGGGCCTGACGCCATGCCACTAAGGGCAGTGTGCTTGTTCAGGGCATGGGGGAGGGGCGTGGGAAGGGCAGAATGGGGTGGGGGAGGGACCAGCGGAGGCCTCTACCTCTGCACCTATATCAGGCCACATAGCCCAACACAGAAGTTCTCATGTCTGCACCGGCAAAATAGCCAGTGCAGATTTGAGAAGGCCCATTGTGGGGCCAGCATCCTTACCTGGGGAAAGGGGACACATGTCTCTCCAAGGAGCCTCCTATGGCTGCCATGGTAGCCATGGCCATTTTGATATCTCTACAACCCATAGGACTGGGCAGTTTAGGATTGGGGTGCCGATATGCTGCCCTTCATATAAAATATTTTCAGAGTGGCTAAGGAAAAAAAACTCACTATAATAATGATGACTAGCTGTCTTGATGTCAATGAAACAGTCAAATGTGGTTCAATATAGCTCTGGGTAATGTAATTGTAGGTTCATTTGCCATAGCATTTCATTCTAATCTAAACTGTGCCAAAGTAATGTGACAACTATTTCTGTACAGTTCTGTAGTAGTAGGTATGAAGTGGGAAAAAAGTGCAAGTATAGACTTTTCAAACTATTTTCCTCTCCACACCTTTCAAAAATGGTCAGATAGCATTTTACCAACTCTTCACAGAACAAAAGATTACCTTTGGGCTGCAGAAACAGAATGAGACATTTCAACACAGATGGTGGGTTGTTGTTTTTTTCTGTTAAAGAAAATGTTGAATCTGAATTTTGAAGTTTCTCAACCATAACTAGCCAGCCACTGCTACCATGACAGTATAATTAAGTGTTTTCTTGAGACTGGGAGTTGAAAAATCTCTGCTAGTGTTGTGACAAATGCAAATTAGCTATCAACTATAGAGGTTGTAATGCGCAGACCTACATGTTAATCTAACAGCATGTTTCTCAAATCCTTTTTTTTTTCCCTTACAAAACACCTTCCAAGCTTGCACCTATGTTCAGGGGAAGAGAACTGCTGGCAATGAGGAGAAAATGTTCACCTGCTTATGCTTTTCCAATCTCTAGAAAACACTGAAGCTTCCATAGGCCTCAGAAAAGCAATGCTCCAAGTGAGATGGCTAAGGATATCAGAGGCGTTGTGCCTGTTTGTTGCACCTGCCATAGCGCCACTGAGGGAGCCGGGTGCGCCGGGTAAGAAGGCCCTCCCGCTTTCCTGCCAGAAGTGGGCCCTCCCGCCTGCCCTTGCCTCCAAATTGGAGTATCTATATATATGGTGTTATTCTGGAAGCAGGGGTATGGCAAGGCTGCACAGAGGGCGTGATGATGTGTTTCTTCACTGCACTGCCCCAGGCACAGTAGAGCCCACTCTGGCTCTGAAGGACATTTTCCCAGAATCTTTTCACACATTTTCTAAGAGTACAAAACTAAAAAAAACCCAAACAAGCCATTCCAACAGACCAATCCTATCCCTCACCATCTCCCTCCATGCAGTCATGGTGGCAAAGCTGTTTGCTATGACAAAGTGTGATCAGGTGGCCAGTGAGAGGTAAGTAAAAACATTTTTTCCTTCCTCCCCTGAGGTTGCCTAATCACCTATATGTCTACTTGGACCTCTGACAGCTGTTTTGCTGGCATAAAGAGGAAGGGGCGGGGCAATTTGGAAAATTTGGGGATAGGATCCAGTGTGCATCTTTGCTGCTGAGATCTACCCCTCCAGCCCGCTCCCTGCCCCCAGCCCTCCCCCTTTCCTGGCCCTAAACCTCCCTGAACTGCCCATAAACTGTGCCTGCTACCACATCATCTGGGTTAATGAAACAACCTGGTAAACACGGCATGAACATGATTGTTGCCGGCTGCCCCATTGTGCATGATAATAGTGTGGCTTTCATGCCGTCTCAATCTGCTGCCATAAGATTGGGCTGAAAAGTCAGTGATTGCCTGGAGTGAGGCACTGGGATGAGGCTCTAAGGCCAGATGAGAGACTGCTTTCCCTTTCTGTAGTGGCCACATGTTCCTTACATTGCTCTAGGGCTATGGCTTCTGCAAGCTGGAGGCAGAATGGATTCCGATACAAACACATGAAAGGTTTCCAACACCTTGTAGATGTTTGCTTTTTCAAGAAACCACTAAGCATTGAAAAATAGTTCTTGAAAGCTTTTCCAAGTTGGACAAGGAAAACCTGATAACTCCACTAATCAGTGGTGATTTAGAAGTCTTGCTCTTTGAGTGAGTGGCAGAAAAAGTTCATTGGTGAGCAGGGTGATATTGGATTTATCTTTCTTTTTATTAAACATATAAGGAAAAGGAAATTAATGAAATCCTTTTTATTAGGAGTCAGACTTACATAAAGAAAAAAAAGATTGATTAAGTCGGGGGGGGGAATCCAGAGGATTAACGGTATTTTAAAATACTCGGAGCAACGCCCCTTAGATGAAGAGTCAGTGAGGAAAAACCCCAGTTGCTAGGAGATGAAAACCACAAAGTATCATGATAATGTATTTCTTATTCAATAAAGATGTTGATTAATGCATAGTAGCACTGGATATTGAACAATGCAACATCTGTTTCCTATCATAGAGAGAGTGACCCAATTATACAGGTGGAACCTTTTTATCCGTGAGGGTTCCGTTTCTGGAACCCTTTCAGATTAAAAAACTGCAGGTAATTAAACCAGTGGATTTTGCCCCCGCCCCGAACCCAACCAGAACACAGCTCCAGTCAGGTCCAGGGGTTTTCTGAGCCCCGCCAAGGCTGCACGCATTCTCACACAACCCCCGCGGAGCTCAGAATGGAGAATTGTCCCCCCAACCCTCCAGACCTGACTGGAGCTGTCTTTTGGTTGGCTCTGGCGGCTTTTCTGAGGCTCGCCAAAGCCATGCAGTGACATACGTGATCTTGGCAGGCCTCAGAATGGTGTTTTCAGCCAAACCCCCCCCCCAACCGATTTTCGGGGAAGCCCTGGAGGAGCTGTTTAGCAGCCAAGTCCGATGCAAACTCAGGGACAGGAATTTGGATGTGGCCTAAAAGCTACATCTGAACTCCTCCCCCCTCCCTGGGCCACCGTGCCCGCAGGAACGTCCTCCCCTGCCCCATTTCGCCCTCCTCTGGCCTTTGCCCTGTCCAGAAATGGCCCCTTGTGGGCCAAACTTGGCTGGCGTAGGATTGACTTACCTGGTGGTCGTGGCAGCATTGCGAGTCTGACGCAACTGCTTGCACTGACCCTGCGCCCGTTGCACTGACGTAGCGCCCATTGCTAGTGACATAGTGCCGATGCAACGATACATGGGTGCTGGGATTCCAGCCTTAATTAGTGCAGAATTCAGTGAAACCGTGTTGAAATGTCTGCACTCTATCAAAAGTTATAGCCAAATAACCAGAAAAAGAAAACACAACTGACTTGTGTAACAAAAAGTGGATCTCCTTAACTCAAAACTGACCAACGAGAACCAATGAGATTAAGATGCAGCAGGGAACCAATAAGGTGTCAGTATGACAGCCCAATCCTAAACTGCTCTGGAGCAGGCAGGCCGGTGGGCCTGCTCTGCGTCCAACTCAGCTTCCAGGGTAACTGGAGCCTCGGTGGTTGGGAATTAGCAGCCTAATTCAGGCCGCTCCTGGCCATGTGGACTTGCACCTGCTATTTTGCTGGCACAGATCCAAGCAGTCCCTTAGGGCTGGCTGGGGCTTACCCTGGGGCAAGGGGAAAATAACCACTGAGCCACTGCTGCCTCCTAATGTTGTTAGGATGCAGCACAGGTGAGCCAGCCTGCCTATTCTAGCGCAGGTTAGAATTGCACCCTCAGTTGTGTGACTGTCATCAAGTTTGCCACTGGGTTTTTGTTGGTTACTGATTTGTTGGGTAAGCTGTACTGATAATACATTAAAATAAATAAAGTTTATGGGGATGACACTGAGGCCGCAATCCTAAACTGAGTTAGGCCGGCATAAGCTAAATCAGCAAAGTTTGGCCAGCACAACGGCCACTGTAAAGTATGTTTGGACCACTCTTGGAGTCAGAGAGGCCACCACACAGACAAGCACCAACCTCCCTGACTCCAAGAGTGGTCCAAACCGCTTTACGGTGGCCCTTGTGCCATTCAAACTTTGCTGGTTTATCTTATGCCAGCCTAACTCCAGATTAGGATTGCGCTCTAACTCTAGTGATGTCACTGCATTTAGGCTGTGCATATGATACTGTAATGTCTTTTGTATGTTCTGTTATGGGAGGAGGTCCATCATGGGGGTGATGCAAGGAGCTCTCACACTCAGTGATGCAAATCCAAGTGATGCCATTGTCCTAGTCTGATGGGTACATGAACTAAAGACCAGTAGAAATGTGCACAATGTGTGGGTCTTTTCTCACACAGAGACTGTCACACTTCAGGCATCATAGGGAGAGGCATCCATCTGAATTATTCCCACATGGAAACTGCTCCTCATCAGCAATTTATATTGTGTTTCTTTCTGACAATGTCTCTGGGCAATTTTCACATGAGGGTGAGTTCAAACAAATGCTTCTCCATGTGAAATGTAATTACAGGGTAGACATTTTTCAGGTAACAAATGATTTGAGATGTCACACAAAGCTGACAGGTTTCAGTGCTGGAAAAAAAAGCAGGAATTAATTGCTTATAAATTAAGCACTTTAAAAAGCTTAGCGTTGTTCTCCAATTTGGTAGGGATAACATATGATCTTGTAAACTGCTGTGGAGGTTAAAAATGATCTGTGGTAACAACTGGAAGCGGAAAAGAAATCATCAATTAAGCACTTGGCTCAAGTGAGTGATCCTTACAAATTTGTGAAAGAAATATTTAGCTCCTGAAAAAGGCCAGCTTATTCTGAACACTCGTTGACAGACAACAGCATATATCGAAAGGTGTTTTACAGTTTATAAAGTCTAGAATTCGGATAGGTTCTCAAACCTTACCTGGAGATGAAGAAAAGGATATGGAAACTGGCAGGGCCAGGCTTAAGCCAATGTGGCCTATGTCACCACATTGGGCCCCATCCTTTTTTTTTTTTTTTTTTTGGAGGGGGGGCTACACTGGCATCATGGCAAAAGGATCACTTGCTGCTGTAGCCAGGATATCCATGGGCTGTAGGCAGTGGTGTCATTCAAATGATTTAGGAACAGGAACTCACTTTTGATTGGCACTTGTCGGGAACCCAGAACCAGCCATGGAGCCCGTTAGGATCCGGAACGCCCGTTCTGGTCCGTTCCCCCTGAATGACATCACTGGCTGTAGGCCAGTGTGGCATTGGGCCATCCCACCTGGCCCTGCCTCCAAAAGGCCTCAAATGGGCCTCCCAGAAGCAGCTGGCATCATCATGTGCTCTTCTCGCCATTACTGTATAGTAAGTGAGGGTGGGGGCATGGGATTGCCCCATAATGAGCTCCACTGTTCCTGGAAACTAGGAAATCTATAGCTTGCATCTGTAAACTCTATTGCACACTCTTATCTGGGTGTGAGAGGAATATGTTACCCCTCCTTCCAGGATCCCTGTTTGAAGTTATATTTACACATATCCGCCCAAAAGCAAACCAAACAGCTTGCAAAACTGAACTCATCTTCCTTACTTATTTTAAGGACGTCTTAAAGCCTAGATGTGAAGCTGCACATGGCTATTCGTTACTGCTGCCCTAGACTAAGGGTGGCACCCAGCTTTATGGTTTTCTTCACACAAATTAACACGTACTGTACATATTCAAAGGGACAGGGTGGCGCTTTGGGTTAAACTGCAGGATTGTTGAGCTTGCTGACTGGAAGGTTGGCAGTTCAAGACCACGTGACGGAGTGAGCACCCATCACTTGTCCCAGCTTCTGCCAACCTAGCAGTTTGAAAGCACATAAAAATATGAGTAGATAAATAGGGACCACTTCGGTGGGAAGGTAATGGCGTTCTGTGCGCCTTGGTGTATAGTCATGCTGGTCACATGACCACAGAAGCTTGTCCTCGGACAAACGCCGGCTCTTCGGCTTAGAAATGGAGATGAACACTGCCCCCTACAGTCAGTCATGAGTAGACCATTCAGTCGTGGGGAAACCTTTACTTTATTCAAATAGAGAAGTTTTGGCTTCATACCCCTATATACTAAAAGTCTCTTTGCTACTCTGTGACACTCCCAGAGATCACAGTTCTTGTTTACTAAGGAACAACTGCATCCCATAGTATAGATAAGACATTCTTGGGTCCTTGGGAGAGGCAACTCTGGCTTTTTCCCAGGCCACAGCTGACCAGAACCCAAGGGTTTCAATACAAATCACAGCACCTTTCAGCAAAACCAATTCCATAAAAAAATGATTACATTAAATTGTGAAAAACACGATCATACAAATTGCACCCAAAGTTCTAGTCCTCCAACGTGGTACTTAGTTTTGTTTCATAAGAATGAACAGTTGATCCTGGAACCCAATGAAAAATGAATGCAATGAACCGTGAACAAGGATTATTAAAAGGTGTAAAATCACTTCCCATGCTAACTGGGCAATGCACACTGGTTAGCCCGTGCTAACTGGGCAAAGGGACACTTTATCAAGTGGTGCTCATCTTATATTTAGCCGGGGAGAGAGGCAACCTAACCTAGTTCCCCTGCACTGTTGCAGCTGTATCAGCATGGCTTGTGCTGCAGCCCGCGGGTGGAATTTTGCATTCTGGACTTTTGTCCCCTTATCCCAGGAAAAGCCCCAGCCGGTGCAATGGTGCAACGTCAGCAAAATCACTGGTGCAAGTCTGAGTTGATCCTAAGTTGGAAGATCAGGCCTGGGAAAAGGGATAGGATACAGTATGTGCCGGCACTGCTGAATAAGAGTGCAATTTCACAGTGGTGGAGTCAGTTGCAGTAACTTGTCTCCTAAACATACAGAAGCTCTTGCCAGGCTGCAAATACTGCATGAATGATACACGTATCTTTTACAAGCAGCATTTGTATCTACTCCATCAAACTATGCAAGATGATCACCATGGAAATTCAACTGTGTGACCCAGGCAAAGATGATTAAGCGTTCATTAACACATTGGTCATAGAACCATCTCTCCTTTTGGGGGGGGGGTGTTTCCTGCTGCCTTTCTGCAGACACAGACCATCTAGATGCAAAAGTCAAGCTTAAATTACATACATGTTGTGATAGAAGCTGGCAGAAGGAAAAATGAAGTCCTGACATTCACTTGCTTGGAGCTTAGGCCATTTGTGCATTCTTTGTAAGATAAGGATGGAGTGTCAGGCTTATCTTTGAATTACACTGCTTTTATCTAGGAGCTCCCAATACCTGAGCTACCAAGAAAACGAGGGGAAAGGTACAACTGAAGAAACTGCATTTGAGAAGGAAAATATACTGACATTCAGAGTTATTCAGTATAGATTTCATCCTCAGTATAGTATTCATCCTTAATTGTCACAACTGCAATCAACAACTGCAGTTGATTTCCTGCAAACTGCCCTGAGCCTGGTTTTCTTTCTTTCTTTTTTTCACATCTACCCCCATCCTTTTTCAGGACTGTTTTTACATCACAGCCTATTGCTGCAGTTTCCTCTTCTTTTTTTCTTCCTGCTGAGAGAGGCCAATATAATAGTGGTGAGAAATGCCAGTCTCGTGCTCGTATAGCACAGTGCCTGAAATCAGGGCTGTCTGGGGTTGAACCTCACTTCAACCATGAATTCTAGGACATTCCAGAGGCAGAACGTAGTCTCCAGCAGTTGCAAATGTGATATGCCAGAAAGTGCAGCCTGGCTACCGCCAGAAACAGCAAGTGGCTGGAGGCCAATCCTATCCAGCTTTGATGCAGCTTTCCAGCTTTGATGCAGTCACAATGCAGTCCTGAAGTCAGTGAACAAATGGTCCCTTCCCTTGAGGAGGCAGCCATGATTTCCCCACCACCACAGAATGCAGCACACACCTCATTGGGATGGCTACATCAGGAAAATTGTATAGGATCTTGCCTAAGTCTGTGCAGCAATGGATCAGGAGCATCAGCCACCACTGGTAGGATTGCACAGGGAGAAGGAGGGTGGAGTGGGATGGGGTGGGTTGGACAGGGAGACAATGGGGTGGTGAGGAGGGAGGATTGGGCCTGGGAAGGGAATGGGCTCAGCAGCAGCAGTGACCGCAGAATCCTGACCCCCTACTTGGGCTCAATCTGCCTTCATGGGTCCACATGGACTTGCATCAGCAGTAATGTTGGCACAGGTCTAAGTAGACCTAGCAGATGGCCATGGACTTACCCCAGGGCAAGAAGAAGCCTCTGGAGACTGAAACTCCTGTGCGGGATACAGTGTACACCATTTTGGTGCCACTGAGTTGTCATATAGGAAGTTACGGAGGATTGAGCTGCCTGGAAAGCTGCTACCTGTCAGTCTCAGCTGCAATATGAAGATGGTAACAATACTCACCTTACAGCGCTATTGAAAGGACCACATAATAAATGCTCTGCACAGTGGCGTCACTAGGGTTCGCGTCACCCGGTGTGGGAGGCCAGCTTGTCACATCTATGATGGAGCTCCTCCCATACAGTGGGTGGGGCAATGCCCCAGGCAGTAGGCGTGGTTCCTAATCATTGCCGCGCCCCCATCATTGCTCCACCCCCTCATTAAGATTGATTTTGTATGCTTGATATGCAATTCACCCCATTGAGATGCCCCCCTTTTCCCCTGTAGAAGTACCACATGTATATTCCATGCCCCCTTTCCCCCCCCCGTAAACAAAAAATTTCCATCGCACCCCTTTTTCCCTGTAAAGGAAACTTCATGCAATCATTTCCATATAAGCAAAGCAAGCATATAAAGATAATCAAAGATTGCATGCAATCAATTATCATAACAAGCAGACAACAGCTACTGCATTAGCTCTCTGGCTTCTCATGCATGTCCCAGCCCAGCACCAGAGAGACTGTGCCTAGTAGTGTAACAAACTAACCCAGGTCTCCCTTGCCAATCACCATGCCTCGCCTTGTTTTGCTCCTTGGAAGGGTGTGTGGACTGCTTCGGCTCCCGCGGGCTCCAGCGCTCACCACTGGCTCAGCACCTGCCCTCGCTGCTCCAGCAAATGCACGTGAATCACATCAGGTGTCTAAAGTCAGAAAGAGGCTGCCTCGCTCCTCCAGCCCTTACTTGGGAAGGGGAAACCCCTCCCAGCAGCCTAGTGAGAGGACTACGCAAGCGCACTAGGCCACGAGGAGTTCCCGTAGCCTTGAAGTGGCTGCACGAGCCTCGCAAAGATGTGTCAGGCCGCTGGAAACCTTCGGCCAGCTTCGGAGGGGCCCGACTTTCCGAATGCAAGTTGGAGTTTCACACCAGTGTGACACATCTTTGCGAGCTCCCGCAGGCACGTCAGGCCGCTGTTAAGCTGGGCGCCTCCGAAGCTGGTTGGAGGTTTCACAGCGGCCTGACGCACCTGTGCAAGCCTTGCAAAGACGTGCCAGGCCGCTAGAAACCTTCAGCTGGCTTCGGAGGCGCCTCAATTTCGAAAAAAAAGCCGGAGGTTCTAGGTGCACACTCAGAGGGGAGACGGCGCATCACCCCTTCCCTGCGTGTCACCTGGTGCGGACTGCCCCCCTGCCCCCTCTCAACGCCACTGGCTCTGCACACTCACAGAATGCTATGCACAAGTTAAACATTAGAGCACAGCGACGCCAATAGATATCTATTTACATTTTGCCCCTCCAATCCTGTGAAACAGCATACAACAAAAGCTAGGTTGTGGCAAAAAAGAAAATCTTGGTTAGGCAGTGAAACTACGACTGCAAAATGACAGAGGACTGCTGTGCAGGCAGTGGAGATGCATTCCTTCTTCCTTGATTTTAGAGAAGCTTTGTTTGCTTTCATAAAATTATTGTATAACCAAGTGTGATTGGCTACATAATGCTGTGACATCATCAGGTCCACTGGAGGAACTTCCATTGACCAGGATCTCACAGTGAAGAAGGCCTTTTAAGTGTTAAAAAGAAATGGTGCTGAAGTAGTAGCAGATTGGCTAAGCAATGACTGGAAAAAGGTGCACAACTTGCATAAAAGACTCAAAAGTGGGTATCCCTTTTAGCAAACCTCTTACCCCACCTTCTGCAACATGTGAATTGAAAATCGAACCTCATGAAAATTCACTGCCGCATTAAAACCCAGTATTTCCATATTTGGTTTCACTAATGGAATTGAACCGTGCTAACACATCTCATTGGAATTAATGGTGCGGCCCCTTTTGACTGATTCTTTTACTTTCTCCTTCAATAGTTAATTTCTTAGCAGATAATGATGTATTTCCCATCTCGAATGAAATTACATTGAGCACAACTGGACACACTGTTTGGAGCCAACATCTAGCATCAGTTTTGTTGGATCTTGAGAGTCTCATCATTTAATATTTTAGAATACAGATGCTTTACTCTTCTTATGAAAGGAAAATATACCTCTTTGGAATCCCTGATTGTAATGAACAGCATCACATTGAGCAAAGTCTCCTCTGCTCTCCAAACATGGAGAGATAATAATGAAAAGAATGGCATCTTTGTTGTTGTTTTTAATGTAATATATCTGAGCTTCCCCTAGCACTGAAGGATATTTGAGAGATATGAAGAGATGCTTGTGAAGTATAATGGCAATTGTACTTAGCAACCCTGTCTTAGAAATCCAACGTTAACTGGAGTGAACTACTAGAAACTGGAATAAGGGTATTCTGCTTTTTTCTTCTCTTTTCTAGCGTATAAAAAAATCATTTAAACCTTGTATTTGGAACATTGCTCCATTCCCCTAACAATCTCAATTTCTCCCTGGATTTGTAGTGTTGATATAGTTTAGCTGATCCAAGTTGTCGCAAACAAAACAAAGCCATCTCTTTGGAGCGTAGGGCTGTTTTTTCCCATAGTACATTGAGCTGACAATATTCAAACACTTCCTATAATATGAGTTAAGCAGGCCAGTTGGACAAATATCAACAATTAACATGCGGAGAGAACATCTTCTGCACTTGAAGACGGCGCCTTTCCTTTGCGCGCTGGTATCTACCCAATCTGTCCTTGAAGACTCCGAGATAATACAAATCAAAGCTAATACCGAATAATAACACTTTCTCTTGAGGGATTTAAAACAATTTTAAAAGGTCAGTTACTGCGCCTAACCATTTCTTTGTCTTCTTGTTTCTCTCTGCATTTTAGTTTGATAATATTCAGATGTGTCTACAGAATAGCTAGCTACAAAATACTGTCCTTATGTCTAGAACAAAGACACATAACCAGTGCAATTTTGTTTTGTCTACCAATAAATAAGTCCCACTGTGTTGAATGGGCTGAAGTCCCGGTAAACACATAAGATTGCAGGCTTGGTTGGGTTCTTTATTTCTAATTATTGTATTACTATTGACACCACCAAATGTTTAGACTGGGGTTTGTGGTTTCTCAGTAGTTTGACCCAAGAGTTTAAGAACCTGTGAGAGATGACCATATACTGTTTTATGTTCCTAGTAGTGATGATGATGATGATGATTTTTACTGCTTTGATGATGATGATTTTATTTATTGTTGTGATTAATATAACATGATATTATTCCATCATCTGAGCCTTGAGATCACATATCTACCCAAGGATTTGCAGTGGTGGGCTTTGTGTTTAAGATGAAGGCTCACTTGTCCCACTGTCCAATAGTTAGGGCGCAATCCTGTACAGTGACCAGTGCTATATTCAGTGCAGGTTAGGAGCAGGCTGAAGGTAACTTTGGGGTAAGGGGATATTTTTTCCTCTAACCCATATAGAGTCCCAGCCTGCCCTATGGGGCTATTTGAATCTGCGCCAGCTATTTAGCTGGCACAAATCTGGGCAGTAAGACTGCCCATCCTGGGAGTGGGGGTTAGGATACGACATGAGCTACCACCACCAGCCCATCCTGTCCTGTGCCTGATCCTCCCCCGTTCCACCCTTCCCCACCCAGAAATGCCCCCTTCTCACCCCAGGAATGCCCTCACGCACCTCTCTCCCACTCCCTGCACTGCCTGGCCAGCGCAGAAGCTAAATCTGGTGCAAGTGAGGCAGTGGGGGGGGCACCCCAGCCCAGCCAGCTCCCAAATTGATGCAAACATCCTTGACATATGTTTGCAACGCTCAGGATCCCTGCACTGGCTCAAGTGCCGATTTGGATCAGGTTGCCCATAAAACTCCACCAGTTCCAACCCTTCAAATCCATCATGAATTAGGCCCAGACACCTTATAATTGTTGGCCTGGTTGTTAATGGGCTTAGGCTGCCACAAGATCTTTCCACATTGGCAGCCATGCTCTTTCCATTCCCAGCCAGATTATTTGGTGGCAGAGATGGCAAGGCCTTGTATTGCAGCCTCCATTAGGCTCCACTGCTATTGTGGGAGGAAGCATCTTAGAAATACCTCCCTTCCTCAGGCTCCCCTATAGAGACCAAGCCAGCTTGAGAATGGCATTGACAACATGTCACTTCATATTTTGTCACCATCATTGTTACTGACCAAGCGGCCAGTATCCCATTCTAGATTTCTGGGAAGTGGAAGCCAATAGCAGAGAACTGAATGCTCTAGCAATGCACAGCAGTTCAGTATTCCATTAACACACTGTAAAATGCAGACTACGCGGCTAGAAATGGATGTGACTAATGGCTCAATCCTTTCAAGCAGCTTCACCACCTGAATTAACATTCCAGGGGTGGAATGCACTTTGCAGCATCATAAACAACATTATGGAAGCATGCATAGTTGCACCCGCCCAGGTTGCAGCTGCTCAAAAGGACCACACACACAATGGTGGCCAGGAGAGGTCTCGCCAAGTAAGCTGGCAAAGTAGGCAGAACTGGGTGAGGGGTGGGTGGAATGGGGTAGATTGGGGACGGGAAGGGGCATGTCAGAGGTAGGAGGGGGTATACCCGAGCACAAGCAAATTGCACCAGCTGCTCTCCCCTCTGGAGCCTCCCAATGCACCCCTTTTGTTTCCAGCCAAAGGAGACCCACTGATGATCAAGGGGCATACAGAAAATAGCCTCCTAATCAGCCCCAACCAGAGTACATAGCACAACCAGTTTGGGCATGGCTGCATGCCACGGCAGGGGAAAGGATGGGATTGGGCTGAAAGTGGGATTGGTTTTCTTCCTCCTCATTTTCCGTGCTCTCTGCTGTCAGCAACATGCCCTGCACACACTGCCTGAACCAAACAGCTCTGCATTCCTTGCTGCTTTAAGTGACAACACGTGTTGATAATGACTCTTGTTGAAGCCAATGAATACAAAAAATGTGCAGGTTTTAAAGACAAAACTACATCGCTGATCAGTGAACTATTTACATAATTTCACCTCTCTCTCTCTCTCTCTCTCTCTCTCTCTCTCTCTCTCTCTCTCTCTCTCTCTCTCAGGCATTAGCTGGCTTTAACAAGGTAACAGTAAGTAGCAGGTTCTCTATTGCCCTGATTTAGACAGAAATGTTAATTGTTTTAAGCGAGAGATAGTTATGCTAAGTGCAAAGGAATCTAAGAGCCCAATTTTTATGCAATTTCCCAGGACCGATCTGGCTGGAATACAACCTAGAGGAAAAGGAACAAATGTTCTATTACCTTGAGGAGGCCTCTCTGACTGCCCCACCACCATCACAGGATGCAGCGCATGCCCCATTGGCTCAGCTGCATCAGTGCTGGAAATGTGGATAGGACTTGGCCCTAAAACTGAAATAGGACAACAGGAATTATTCTGCCATTGTTTCCATAGGATCAATCTTCTTCCCACCGGATAGATCTGCAAGGAATACAAAAAAACAAAGTGCAAGGATAGTGAGTTACCCAATTTCATTTAATGATTCTGAATAATAACTTGTTTGCAGAAAGCCACATCAGCCTTCTGAATGCTCGTCTGGCACTGAAGAGTTGAACAGAGATAAATAAATTCCCAAGACCAAAAAAGAGCATGTTCCTTGTTTGTTGTGTTTGAATTTCACTTCTTAATGTGTCAGTAATATCTGCAATGCCCACTGCCGATGTAATGCAGATCTAATTCTCAGCTCATTTAGTTACTGCCTCAATAGGAAAACAATGCCTAGTGGGAGTGATGATTAAAAAGTAACAACAGAGATATAACAAGCATGGATAAATGAAATAAATTGCAGGGAATGTACTAAAAACAGAGCTTCTGGCACTATCTGCTCACAAAGTTTTTAAAGAACACTATCTGAGTCTTTATTCCCTAATCTCTGTAATTATAGTCATCCCATAAGGTATGGAGAGAATGAAAGCATGACAGAGTACACCCCTTTCCCTAATGTCATCAGAGCATTGAGCATGGAGGAGGCACATCTCATAAAAATGAATCACACTGAGCTTGCCTCTCAAGCTGTTAACTCTTATTTATAAGGAATTAGAAAGAGCGACTTAATGCGCCAGGAGAATGGGTTCATCGACAACATGGAAGACTGAATAAAAAAACTAAGAATTCCGGATCTGTTTGGTATTACACATACTTATAGTCATTTTGTCCCACGGAATTCTCATAGGGATGCTAACGTCAGAATTGGAAATCTCAAGGGCTCAGTCTGAGGGTGCAACGCTAAGCGGCGCAGGTGGGCTGGTGGGCCTGCACTGTATCCAGCGCAGCCTGGGATGTTGCTGGAGCCTCCCCTATGGGTTCCTTGAATCTGACATGCGAAATCATGGGCGCAGGTCTGAAAAAGCCGCACAGCTCAAATCAGGGCCATGTGGCGTGTGGCTCAACCCACCCACCCCTTCCTGGGCTGGCATGCCTACAGGACTGCCCACTCCCATGAAGTTCCTCCCTCCCACCCGCCCACCCTTCTCCCAGAACCAGTGATGTCATGCAGGGGGAACGCAGGGGAACTCAGTTCCACTAGTTAAAATTAGGGCTGACTCCGCCCACTTCACTCTCCCTCCCCCCCTCCCAATTCCTCTGCAAAGAGCTTTTGTTCTTGGTTGGCCGGTACTCAGAGGGTTAAAGGGAGCGATTCCAAGGGGGGCAAACCGCCCTGGTGCCAGCCAGTTTCAGAGTAGCATCGGCCTGAGCGTTCTAGCCCTGAGGCAGGGGTGCAGGTCAGATGGCTGCAAGTCAAACTGGGCAGAATCAAGTTGTTATTGCTCTTAGCAAGCTGACTTTCACATTCCTTCTGCCCTCTCACTGCAGTTTGTTGGCGATCCTTCTCTCTCACAGAGAATTCCGCAACTTTTTCCAATCAACTTCCGATCTCCCATCCAGGCACGATTGAACTCATTCAGAGTGCAACCCTAACCAACTTTCCAGCACCAGGGTAAGGGCAATGCATTTCTGAGGTAAGGGAACAAACCTTCTTTTACCTTGAGGAGGCCTCCACGACTTCCCCCCGACTGCAGGATGCAGCCCATTGGCACAGCTATGTCAGTGCTGGAAAGTTGGTTATATTAGGATTGTGCCCTCAACTTTTTTGGACATGCAGCAGCTCAAACTTCCAAACCACACCTTCTGGTATATGTCAGTGTGACGTCATAGGCCCCCCGGCCGCCCCCTCTTCGTCAGGGAGGGGGGTGCCGAAGGGGTTGACTGCGTACATGTTGGTGGGAGTGGCACGCAGCGAAGACCAGGAGTCCAGGGTGCAATGAAACCCCAGTTTATTAGTTCAGGGACCCCCGAGACCACCCTCCCGCCTCTGATAACACACAATGTAAAGCCGACCCCAACCAGGCCACACCACACTGCAGGGTCGCCCTTCCTTCCGGGCGAAGGGAGTGTTAGGCCAGTCCCCTGGGCAATGGAACAATGCAAAAGGCCGTCCCCTCCTGGGCACAAAAGAGGGGAAAAAGAAAGTCCAGCCCTCCTGGGAACAAAAGGGGAAAACAGAAAGTCCAGCCCTCCTGGTCGAAGGAAACGAGGTACAGGGGATGGTTCGCCCTCGGGCCACCGGCCCACTCACGGCTGGTCCAGTTGGGTCCCTGCGGTTCTGCTTGGCTCACCACCCCGGGAGCAAGCGTCGACATCCCCCGGCGGGTCGTCTGTCTCTTGGTGGGGTCCAAGCCAGTGCGGTTCCCCAGTGCAGTGTGTATCTCCCCAGAGCGTCTCCTCTCGGGTCTCCTGCTCTGCCCGCGTCTACCCGCAGATGTCGAAGAAAGTCTACTCGGCCCTCTCCTGATCCGACCTCCTCCACGGGCCCAGCGGTTTCCCTTTTAAACCCTCCCTGGGGGTAGACATTGCCGACACCTGGCGTCAGTTGCTTTGCAGGGCTGGCTCCTGCCCGCACTCGCGGCCCCATTCCCGCTTGCCCATGACAGTCAGAAAGACTCTCCAAAACAGTTGAAAGCTGTTGCTGGACACTGCTAAGCTAGAGGGAGCTGGGGTCTGACTGACGGTAAGCAAGCTTCCTATGTAGCAGTGCATCCCACTCCAATTTGGGGGGCTTCACATTACCTGGTATGGCGTCCAGAGTGATTTCTATGCATTAACACCCAAGGCTTTGGGGAGGAAAAAGGAGAATAATGGCTAGGGTTTTGTTTCCATTTCTAGAAGTATGGATTAGAACACATAAGTGCTGAATGTTATATTTTTAACAATAGCAGCCATTATTGCCCCTTCTTCAACACAGAAGCCCTCTGTACAAAGATTCCATATGGCACCAAATGCGGCCAATCAACCCAAGAATTTTTTTAATCCTCCTGTCCTCCCAGTTTAAAATTTGCAAAAATTGCAAAATAAATTGCAAATTGCAAGAGCTTTAACAGCTCTTTCAGTGCTCAATCCTAACCTGCAGTTAGCCTGGCACAAGGGACACCGTAAGTGTGTTTGAACCGTTTTTGGAGTCAGAGAGGCCAATACACAGACGTGCGCCATCCCCCTTGACTCTGAGAGGGTCCAAATGTGTTTTATGGTGGCCCTTGTGCCAGCCAAACTTTGCTGGCCTAACAGTGCCGGCCTAACTCCAGGTTAGGATTGCATTCTCAATGTGTGTGTTTTATTTTGCTTCACAACTAGCCTGATGGAACATTCTAGTGTCTTTTTCATCAATACTAATAAAAGTATTGCTAGGTTGCATTTTTTTGTATTAGTGATTTATAAAACTGACATGTATCTCAATACAACAGCTACATTATGTTGATGTTAACTGATGGTTGTAATTGGAATTACCCATTGCCCAGAGAAGTCAATAGGAGCCCTCTCTTTTGACTTGAAAAGATCTAGTGCAAAGAAGGAAGGATTCAGTTGAAACATCCATTAGTCAAAGGTATAAATCAAGGCATTGCCAAAAAATAGCTATCACAATATTTTCTGATTCTGTGATTGGA
Source organism: Lerista edwardsae (assembly GCA_029204185.1). NCBI lineage: Eukaryota > Metazoa > Chordata > Lepidosauria > Squamata > Scincidae > Lerista > Lerista edwardsae. The sequence goes on along the minus strand of JAJKFI010000028.1, from coordinate 13,368,511 downwards.
GAAAGCCTGTCCTGTCTCATTGAACTCCCTATGGAAATGGTTTGGGCATGATATAAAATTAT
>JAJKFI010000028.1:13296339-13363449 GCA_029204185.1 Lerista edwardsae | reverse complement strand
ATACCCTGTTACAAAATGTCTTTGTTTGAAAATGGCAGGGGAAAAAATACCTTTGTTTGTGAATTCATGCCATTTCATGTATTCTGATGCAAATTCCTTTCCCACTTCCCCTAAATCTGATTGCACAACACAGAGATTGAGAATAGGGAAAGAGAAAAACACAACAGCCATCATTACTGTTGAGGTGATTGTGGTAGAATTCATTCAAAGGAATGAAGAGAGTGAGCCCGGTTGCCCTAGGAACGAGGAGGAACCATGTGAACGCTCTCGGCACCGCTCTGCTTGGCCCCTCCTTCCACGACACTCTGTTCTGTTCAGGTTAGCAGCTCTCAGGGAGAACCAGACTTCTTGTTGTCTGGCTCCAAGTTGTAAAACGAACTGAAAAGGAGAGAGCAAGGTGTAGATGCCAGCCAGGAGCAGCTTGTGCGTGACCCTGCCAAAGCGTCTTTGCCACTGTATAAATTACTTCTACATTCTCTCTCTCTCTCTCTCGCTCTCTCTCTCTCTCTCCCCGTCCCCAAGCAAATCTGCAATATTTTATTACTGTCTAAAAAGCAAAATGCCTTTCATGGCAGGACAAGTTGTGAGGAGCCAGGGACAAATGGAAAAAAGGACAGGTGTGAAGTTCACAGCCCAGCTTTTTAATCCGACGACACAGGAACAGCATAAAAGGATGCACACGTTTTTGTTCCTCTTTGACTCACTTCTGCAACCTCATCCAGACTGAAAAAGGCTTCCTGTCCCTGGAGATCATTCTCACTCGCCCTCAGGCCTGGCCAAAGCCAGACTATGCACGAAATGATGCTCAAATTCTGCTTCCCCCCTTTTTTGTCTCATGTGCACCTGCCCTCACCCCACTGCTGCTCCCCACCATTTCCGTGGCTTTCCCGGGGGAGGAGGGCAAAGTGCTACATTTTTCACGCCCATGTAAAGTGGCCCCTCCCCCTTGCCTTCAGAGCCATTCACGGCTGCAAGAGCAAAGCAGAAGCGATGCCTCTGCTTTGCTCTCACAGCCGTGACTGGTTCTGAAGGGAAAAGAGAAAAACCACTTTACATAGGTATTCAGGCACCTGAAAAACTTAGTACTTTATCCCTTTCCTGTGAAGCCATTACTCGTCCACCACCACCATATCTTCTGAGAAAGAATCTACCCCACCCAGTCATCCCCCCATGATCACTTTCCAAAATAAGCATACAGGATGAGGCAGCAGTTGGGTGGAGCGGCAGGGGAGGAATTGGGCTGACGGAGGCAGCGGACTGGTGTTGAGTGCTGGTGACACCCACCTCCAGGCCCCTGTTCAAAGCAGCTGTTTCAGCTTACCTCATGAGAGGGCCTGGCCTGTACCTCTCTGTGGGCGCAATCCTAAACTGAGTTAGGCCAGCATAAGCTAAACCAGCAAAGTTTGGCCAGCACACGGGACACCATAAAGTATGTTTGGACCACTCTCGGAGTCAGAGAGACCAGCAGACAGACCTGAGCCATGCTCCCTGACTCCGAGAGCAGTCCAAACCTGCTTTATGGTGGCCCTTGTGCTGGCCAAACTTTGCTGGTTTAATTTATGCCGGCCTAACTCCAGTTTAGGATTGCGCTCTGAGATATGTTTTCTTTCCAATTCTATTCAACCTTGCACAGAATGAAGAAAGAAAGGTTCCCTACTGGATCAGACAAAAGGTCCATTTAGTCCAGCATCCCAATCTCACAGTAGCCAAACAAATGCCCCTGGAGAGTTCACAAGCCAGGCAGGAAGGCAAATCAGCCCCCTCCCATGCTATCTGTTTACCAGCACTACCCCTCCCCCCCCCCGGTCTGCTTGCAGCTGCTGCTGGTTAAGAAAAACAAAACTAAAATGAAGGGGACACAAATGGGATGGAAACATTGGTGCTTATTTGAAACTCATCCGTACCTGTGTGCTTGTTCCATTAGGAATGCATAAATAAATAAAATGGCTCTAATTTGCTGTATTTTCTCATTTGTCCCGAAGTCAATGGACTTGCAAAGGCAAAGCCAAATGATCAGCTCCACCCAAATTAACCCAAATCTTCCAGATGAGAAAGTGTCACACGCCAAGATCAGATGCATTCCAGGAAGGTGCCATCAGATGACACCGCTCTCAATAATATCTTCAAAAATAACAATGAGGATTAGCCTTCGTAGGCCTAGGATGTGGATCTATATAACCTCTACAACAGTCCTTCAAGGCAGGCTGATATTATTATTCCCATCTTGCAAACAGCAGGGCAAGGCTACAAAGTCCTGATCTTCTTAAGTTTCCCTGGTACCACTTGGGACACATCACATTGAATGCAACTTGCTTGCCATCTATGGAAGTCCATCAGGGGTTTGGGAACACGTTTTTGTCAGTCATGCATGTGGTGAAAAATCCTGATTTTTGCTTAGTTTTTACTATGTTCCTCCTTATTTTCACCTAGTTTTGTCCTTTTTATCCCCTGGAGAGGCTCCCTTGAAGATGCTTTCTTCTTCCTTGAGATGCAGTAACCCTGTTTGCCCTATGGTGGTGGTTGTTTTGTGAGCCTTTTTATTTGTCCCACAATTCTGTGCTGGATCACCTGGTTGGTCAGGAATGGCACATTTCCTCTGTTCTGCATGTGGCATTCCCTGCGTCTCTTGCGCATCTCTTGCGCACTAGCAAACTGCGTCACTGTCAGCAAATGGTGGCAGTTCTTGGTGTCTCAGAGGCACTTGGTTGGATGAATCAAGTGCTGTGTGTTTGCTGCAAAGTGACCCAGGGAGTAATCCTAACCAACTTTCCAGCACTGGCTTTGCTGTGCCAATGGGGCATGTGCTGCATCCTACTCCGTGACTCTGTAGTCGTCACAGAGGCCTCCTCAGGCTAAGGAAATGTTTATTCCCTCACCTTGGAGCTGCATTGCCCTTGCACGGGTGATGGTTAGGATTGCTCCCCCAGTTGTTTACTACCATCATAATGGAGGAGATATTTTCCTGGTCCAGCTGCAAAGGTGAGAGGTGAGTAATGCCCAGGCTTGATTGGGCGTCACTGCCAATGACTAACTTGGAGTATTTCTTAACATGGCTTTGAAATCAGCTTGTTTGGTCAGTGCATGTAAAATGGAACTAGTGAGGTCACCAGCTCATGACCCCCAGGGATGTAAATAACCAGAGGCATGCAATCAGTCACTAAAGAGGGCAGAGTGACTGCTGAATGGCAAGTGTTTTACAGCAATTGCTAGAGTGCAGGTCTAATTATCCTTCTTCTAGATTGTCCAGATTGTCCTCATCAAGAGGAATTGTGTCTGATGGCTTCGTTCCCCAGTGTTCTCATAAAGGGAAAAAAAATGTTATCCCTCATATTAGAAGACGATCAAAGATACAGGAAAAAATATTAAATGGATATTGTTTTTAAAAAAAACTTAGAATCACACACTATTTATCATCATCATTCATGTAATTCTAAAGTGTATGCTGTCCGCATAATGAGTTAGATTTATAAAAAGGCTCAACTTCCCCCTTTGGCAGCTGCAATGGGTGCCTGCAAAATTTATATACGTTTTATTTTGCACCTGCAGGCACATTTTTTTCCACACTCATAATTCAATTTTGCAGTTACATTTGGGAAGATGCATGGCTAAGTGTCTGGTTTGTACCGATGGTTAGGAGAATAACTGGGTCCCTTAAGGGGGCAGAAGCCAGTTCTTCCCAGGGTGGTGGGTCACAAACCACTGTACAAATTCCTGCAGGAGCCTTGCCTTGAACATTATGGCTAACTGCTGGCACGCCACTGAAATTGGTGTTCTGTTTTTGATTTTATTTTTACCCCAAAACTCTTTGCTTTCATGGTACGTTTCTGCTGTCCTTTCCAGTTCATATTTATTGATTTTCATCATTTGTTAGATCTCCAAATCTCCATATTAATGACATTGAGATCATGATGTCATGATGTCATGATACTCTGTCCACTGAGCAGTGGAAACCCAGCCAGTGAGGGATGCTTTGAAGACATGACCGGCGTCCCCTCTGAACTATGTGGCTGCCCAGCTCTCAGTGAAGCCCTGCACAGCTCCTCTCACAGTGCTCTGGAGCCCGGCATCATTTTCTTACACTCCAGAGCACAAAGGACTGGACTGTTAATCAAGTCTCAGCTCAGTGTAGCTCAGCTCAGCTCATTCAATCTCTAGTCTCTCTGTCCTTCACCTGGAAGGTCCAAACCAGGTGTTGCTTCATACTCTTGATTGGGTTTTCACCCTTCCCAAGCACTGCTGCTGTCCCACATTCCAGAATGTTCTCTGGTTAATTCTTGTTAACGAACATCTACCAACCATGAAGGAACAAGGAACATCTACCAACTTGGAATTATTCCATAATCTTCCCTTTAAAAAAAAAAAAGGTGGCCAGCATTCATAGTATAATGCTGAATCTGGTAGAGATGGATCTGACTGAAAACTAGCCAGAATGGAAGTGGCAAGCAAATGGTGACTGTAGGCACAGCATTTCTGAAAGGCCTTCTAGATGCTCAAAGCATCTTTTCAAGCTAGCTTCAAAAGAAGCTGCCACAAATAATTGGCTTCCTACTCATATATTTCTTGCAATTTCCTCCCAGGACCAGCAGCCTGCCAGTTTGACATTTTCAGTCTCGAATACACCGGCATTTGCAAGACAGTATTGAAGAGTTCTTGACTTGATACTCTGCCTTTTCAAAGCGCTGGCTAGCTAATTGCCAACTTCTGCAATAGAAGGCCTTAGGGCCAGGTGTGTTTTAAACATGTTTTTCTACCAATAGTGCAGGAGGGTGGTGCAAAATGGTCCATAACTGCAGCTTGGGGATGGTGATAGGGGGCACCCTCACATATTATAGACCAGGCTACAAGGACACCAGTAGCACCATGCACTTCCACAGGTGATCATTGTTGTTGTTGATGGTGTTTGCGTTAATATCTTTATTTGAGTAGCCTATGTTTTACCCAATAATCACAGGATACTGGAAACGAATGAGTGTGTTGAAAACCGTACGATTATAACTATGATTTGTATCTAATTCTGCCCCTTGTGGTAGAAGAGGGAGTGATGGGGGACCACATGGTGTAGCACCTAGTGGTTAGTGATGGCCTTTCTCCTTTGCTCTCCTCTCACTGTTCCCACTGGTCAGACTTGGAGTTACTGAAAAGTCCCTTGTGCCGGCCTATGAGTGTCACAAATGCACCATAAAGTGTTTGCACCATTCTTGGAGTCAGGGAAGCTAGCTCATAGATGTGAGCCATCCTCCATAGGCCATCACCCTGCCTATGGAGGCAGGCACAAGGGCTAGGGGAGGGCAGAAGGAAGGCATAATGGGGCAGGAGGAGGCAGGGAGAGCGTGGGTTTTGGGCAGACAGGCCTAGGGAGGGTATGTGGAGCCCTTAGGTCAGAAACCCCAGGCCCTACACGGGCTGCTTGGATTTGCAACCGTGATTTCACTGGCGCAGATTCAAGTAGACCCATAGGGGTGGCTGGGACAAATCACCTTACTCTGTTGTGCCATAGCCACCTCCTAACCAGGGCTAGATATGGTACAGCTCAGCCAATCTGTCTATTCCAGCCCTGATTAGGATTGGGCTGTGAATTCTACTTCTGGAGACAAAGATCCTTGGCTGTGGACTTGTTCTGGGTTTTGATAATTTCTGCCTCGAAAGCCCCTGCAAATTAACCATACTGTGTTTATAATATCTAAGAGTTTTCAAAATGCTTCATTATTTTATTGCGATTAATACGACGACACTGCAGGGTAGATCAGATGGGCAGCTCCGGTTTAGAGACTGTGGCTTGCCCAAACCTGTGATGTTGTGGGAGGCACAATATTTGAGCAGGGAAATTCTGCATCAAGGCTTATTCTCCAAGCCACTATGCTACCCAGCTCTATAAACCTCACTACCAATCTGGTCTTCATTATGAGCTATAAACAGAAACCTTCTCACCTCAAGGGTCAGATTCACAAGAAGTATAAAAGGTATAGCTCCATTGATTTCAATTTGCACTTACCAAGGATCTAGCCTGAAGACTTTTCAAAGTTGAAAAATGGACTGGCGTTTCTGTAAAGGTAAATCATTGTACCTCTGCTATTACTAAAATAATGTCTTTTTTCTTCACAGTATAGAAGATTAGCCATTAGAAGAACATTGTTGGGAATGAGAAGGAACAGTGTCCATTTCCTCAACTCTTTATATTAAGATTGGGGTTCTTCCTGTCATTCACTATTTCTTTAGTCACAATTGTGCTATGGCCTATTGAAATGTGACTGGTTCTGAAATAAATCGTTGGAAAACTTTCAGATTTTACCAGTTTTTAAAATTTTACCATGCAATTTTTTTTCAAATGAGAAAACTCCAAATCTGCATTTTGACTGTAAAATGTGTTGGCATCTCTACTTTAGCAAGTTTTAAATACGAAATCTTGTAAGCTATCAACTGTCAAAAACAAATTACTGCTACATGCTATTTATCAACCATATCTTTGCATGTCAAGTTTTCAGTACTATTGCATGTCAGCTATGTCAGCAATATGTTGTAGCAAACCATTTCACATTTTCTTCTTGGGATTTTGGCTTGCATGGAAGTTTACCAGAAATTTATCAATAAGAAAAACAACAACCTGAAAGACAATTTGCCCACACTACCCATCTTCCTCTATAATTCACAGAGGAAATTATGGTTATGCTTAAGGGCATACTTTCTATTCATAAGTGATGAGTCTACTGTGGCTGCCACACTCCTGTGTAAATGAAGTATGCATACTAGAACAGTGCTTCTCAAACTGTGGGTCAGGACCCACTTGGGGAGTCATAACTTGATGTAAGGTGGTTCACAGAAACCTGGGAGTGTCAATCTTGGAAGTGGCAGACTTTATGCTAGTTATTTTCCTTTTCTGAGTGTTAACAGTTTGAATTTTCACATGAGTTTTTAAAATTACTTTTAGTTCAGTGCTTGTTCATAATATTTTGTACTAATCTTGCTTTCTATCAGAGCTGTTTCATGGTTATGCAATTGCTGCAGTCCATGAATGCTAGTTTGCATTCCATGAGTGTTATTTGATTATGTCACAATGATGGCACTTCATGCTTGATGATGTCACTTCTGGCCATGACATCACTTCCAGGTTAATGACATCATTTACGGTGGGTCCCAACAAGAACGCCATTCTAAAACGTGGATTCCAGTGCTAAAAGGTTGGAGAACCACTGTACTAGAACACATTCCAGAATCTTTTGCAATGTGCAGGAGTTCTCTGGCAGACATGAAGACAAATTACAAAGGGCTGGTGCTTATCTTTAAAGCCTTAAAATAGTTTGGGATGACCATCCCCTCCAAATATGAAGTTGCTTGTGTGCTGAGATCAGCATCACTGGTTGTCCTGCTTTGTATGCTTGGCAGTCAGAAGTAGAGCCAGCGGACCATCTCCCCATGCTTAATATGAGAAATGCAACATTGGTGGCCATTTTCCACATGCAATTGCAGAAGGGCTGCAACTTGCTGCTCTGCTCTTTCATTGTTGTTGTTTTTATTTTTTTCTATATTTTTAATGGCTTTAATTGTTTTTAAATGAGCATGTTGTTTTAATGTGTTTTTTTGTTTAACGTACTGTATACCACTTTGGATTTTTAGAAAAGTGGTATAAATTTTTATGAATAAAATAAAAGAAATGAATAAACTCCACCAGTAGCCCTTGCTATGCCCACTTGACCAGATGTGATGGTGATGAGGCAGGGGGTGGGTGGGGAGGGGAAAGGTTGGGTGGGAAGAGGTGGATCAAATGGCAATGGTGCATAACTAGAGCCTATCCCTTCCATTTGGATGTTCCCCACTTCTTGTCCTCGGACTTGCGCTAGGTAAAGAGCTGGCATAGGTCACAGGCCCAAATAGACCATTTGCTGAGAGGGACACTTACCGAGGGTTAAGGGAAATAATTCCCCCATTCCCTCCCAAGTCTGCCAAGCCAATCCCCCTCCCAATGGATACAGTGTTTGCCTTTTTGTCACGGCTGCATCAGCAAAGGGATAAAATTGGGCTCTCAAAAACCTCTCTCTTCGGTTTGGGGCAGTGGTGGTATCCAAAGCAGGAGGAACCGGAACGCTGGATGGGAGGTACGGTTGATTGGCAGCCTGTCCGTTCCGTTCCGCTGCCTGCCTGCCCGCCCACTGTGCGGGCTGCCCCCGGTTGGCACGTCCCACTGCTGTTCGCCCAGGCACCCAGCGCACCCCCACCCGTCCTCCCCGGTGAGCAGGCGCCCCCTCTGAGGCCAGGGCAGCCCGCGCGGTGGGCGGGCAGGCGGCGGAAATGAACGGATGGGCAGCCAATCACACGTAAGTCCAGCCCAGCGTACCGGTTCCTCCCACTTTAGATACCACCACTGGTTAGGGGACAGTGATAGAAACTACGTTGTTCCTTTATTGTAAGCATTTATGTTTGGGGAAGTTCCACATACATAATCCTAGCTCATCTCCTGGGATATGCATTCAGATTCCAATAATGTTCATTTACAGGTTGGCACAGGAGTAGTGATAATGAAAGCCACTGCAAGATTATTATTTGAAGAAGAAGAAAAAAACCCCACAAAGCCCTTTTCCTGCTTTTCCTGGGGGAAGGCTTTGCTTTGTAGACTGTCACTAAATGGAGGACTTCCATCAGCAATATTGCCACTTGTTTAGCTAAGTAGCAGCTGCGTGGAATGGAGAACACTATATTAAGTTAACATTACAGTAACTCCATTAAGCGGCATCAGACAAATATTTGTACAAGGCAATACATATGGTGTGCTGCCAATATCTAGTTATCATGAAAAAGCGATGTGCCTATTTTTTTGCAGCCTGGGCAGAACTTGAAAAGGTTTGATTGCCACAATATTACAGTCTGCAGTGTTTTTCAATAGGTGGTAGTGCTTTAAAGGGTAAATCTATGGTGTATGGGGCGTGGAGAAGGATCACATTATGTTTCGAGAGAACCATTATTCGGGGGAGAACAAACATGCCAACATCTTGAATTCCAACATTGCAACTGTATGCGCGCATGCCTGGTTCATTTCATCTTTTTTGGCATCTAGGAAATGCTTAATTCAGTGATATTTCTTGATAAACTTAAATAGCATCCAGCTTAAAGCCATATTTGCATTTGCACATTTGTTTTTTGCCTGTGAATTCAGTGGTTGAATACAATACATCTCCCTCTAAATGTGACAGAAAGTGGGGGGAATTCTGTATTAATGCTTCATAATGGGTGTATAGTTAAATAAACGTTATGAAAGCAAAGGTGTCTCATTGTTATCAAGCCTGCTTTCCTATAGCAATATTTTCACATGATTAAGTTAGCGATCAGATAACCTTCTTATGCAGTATATACCCAATAGCAATTTAAAAACTCAATATCTACTGTATTATTCTAAAGACTCATTCCATTTTCAGTGGAAAATGAATAAAAAATAAAGAGATAAACTAAATATAAAATGTAAAACATGAGAAAAATTTATCATTTGCAAACATAAAAGCAAAAAGGTGCCGAGAAAGGGAACAAAAGCCAGAAAGAGCTATAAAAGAACATGGGAAGTAGATAAATGTGTAATGTTCTTTTTTCCCCATATGCAGTTTGGCTGGGTTTTTATTAAGGTGTGCACGCTTTAGTTCAGGAAGTGTGAATTGTATAATCATCTCCATAATGCACTTTGCTACTGCGGGCTACATATCAAATTAATTTATGCCCCTCTGCAAATTTTCAGCTTCGCTTCCTACAAAACAAAAGGAGGCATTCGACCCAGCAGTGAAGCAACCCATGAACCAGTTGATTTACCTTACTCCTTGCACACAAGAAGGAGTAGATAAGTTGTAAGGACTAGAATATTGATGGGCTAGGAAACAACAGAGTCATATGAGGCTCAGATTGGAGAATTGTGATAGACAGTCGGGTTGATGCAACTGTAAATTATTTTGCCATGTCAGTGGCTAAGAATCTGCCTGTAATCTCATCTATATAGTACCACTGGATGGGAGCCAGACCATCTATTTCTCCTTGTAGACATCTTCAGTGAAAGAAGACTCATTGAAGTCAATACTCTTTATTGACATGAATACTCTGATTTCCTACAGCAGTGGTATTCAAACTTTTTAGACCAGGACCCACTTTTAGAATGGCCCTTGTGTCGGGACCCACCAGAAGTGATGTCATTAACCTGGAAGTGATGTTGTGGCAAGAAGTGACATCATCAAGCAAGAAGTTCTATCATTGTAACATAATAAAATGACACTCATGGAATGCAAACTGGCATTCTTGGACTAGAGCAATTGTACAACCATGAAACATTCCTGACAGAGAGCTAGGACAAAAGATGATATAAAAGCACTGAACTAAAAACAATTTTTTTTAAAAAAAAACTCTCACTTGAAAAGTCAAACGGTTAACGGTTACAAAAGGAATACAGCAAGAGTGTGGTCTGCAGTTTCCAAGATGGCTTTCCAAGAAAGTCTCCAGCTTTCTGTGACCCACCTAACCTAAGGTTGCCACCCACCAAGTGGGTGCCAACCCACAGTTTGAATCACACTTTCCTACAGCATTGACAGTCTGGAATCAGTTTGCAAAGAGTCATTCCATAACAGAATTTCAGAGTGTTTTGGATACAGACTTCTAATGAAGTCAAACTTGGATGAATGCAATTGAATTCAATGGAAGATGCAAGTGGTATGTTTTTCCTACGGCTTAGGCCTCACAGTGGTGGAGGGAGGGGTAACATTAATGTGGATCTAACTTATGGCCCATTCCCATGTTTATGTATTTATTTATTATTTACTATATTTCTACCTGCTCCATTTCCTCAAAGGGCATTTGGATAGGCTAAAAGCATGAGAGCTGATGTATCATAGCTCCTTCTCCAACTGCTCAGTAATGTTGGCTATATGTAGGAATAATCCACACCAGAGTCACCTCATTTTCTAGGAACTGGACATTGGTGTGGAAAGAAGCCATAAGGTAGGCTTCACCCTTCTGATCTCAGTGTCACTGAGCATCGCTGAAAGAAACCACACTGCAGCAGCTCTCACATGGCTAAAGGCCAGAGACGTCATCTGGGTGCGCCAGGAACCAGAATGCCCGGATGATTGGCAGCCCTCCACCACTATGGCGGAGGGCAGCCACACCTCTCTGCGCCTCACAGCACCCGAATCGCTCCATTTCAGAGCGATTCAGGACGCGAGGGAGGGCGGGCAGGCCCAGGAGCAGCTCGCCCATCTTCGAGAGAAGTGGCGCGGCCCGGGCCCGTCCGCAGAACTGGCAGAAAGGCGTACCGGGACGTTCCGCCAGGATGATGCCACTGCTAAAGGCTATGAAGAAATTAACATTGACTGCAGCATGTTTGCTAAGAATGGAAACCTTTTGCCAGTGCACACACATTGTAGGCATGTGCTTGCACACGCGCACACTCATTTTTAGAGAAAACTATCCACACAGTTAGACAAGAGGAAAAAGACAGCCATGAGGAAAAAGGCTGGGAAAAGGGTGTTTATGATTGCTTGTATGCTTGGACGGGCTCTGTTTTTTTAAAAAACAAGGGCAGAACTGAGAGCACTTAAAGACAGACAATGGCTTTGTGTACGAAAACAGTATTGCCTTTCAAGTGCTCCCTGCTTTTCCAGTAGCAAAAGCATCAAGTGAAATTTATTTGATTTCCTTCAGCACATTGTTAAGGCGAGGGCAAATTCTAGCTCTCCTGTGTTGCATGACGCCTCGGAGAAAGGGTCCACTAGGCTTAGCCTCCCTTTCCGATGATACAAGTTATATAGCAGTCTGTGTTTAAACTACCTCTGAGCTCCGAGGCTGGTAGACTGATAAGAACACCCAGCTGAGCTATCCATGGCTTTGATGGATCGCTGGTATTAACCGTCCTAATCTTGAGTGTGTCTGACAGCCTGAAGTATTAAAAGGGATCTTGTATTCCTTCATTCATTTCAAGACATACCGTACATAAGAGCTTCTCGTTCACACCCTTATAAGTTAAGGTCGTGCCAGCAATTCCATTACAAACCATTTCGCAACACTACGTGACTATATCATTTCTTCTGTAAAAGCTTCCTATGATTTGACACTTGACACTTAACAGGCAAGAGTCTTGTTCAAATCCAAATGTTTGAACCAAATGGCTACTTTGGCCAGAAAAGAAGACAGAAAGCCGCTATGATGCATGTTATCAGCCAACAAAGCTCGTAAAAATAGAGTTTAGTTTTTAATTTGCTTACGGATTGATAAATCTGCTCATTGAGGAAACAAAAATCACATTTGAAAATATGCTTTAATTGGCAACACCAGGATTTGAACCTGGGAATTGCAATGTGAAAAAAGCATAGACTTTACCATTGTACCACTTTGGTGATCTTGGGTCTATGTTCAGAGGTGTATCGGGGGTGGCAGGTAAGGATGCATGCCCTGCGAGCCACCTGAAGGGGGTCCTATTGAGCAGCTCCAAGAAGTAACTGCTCCAAGTTGCTGTACCTTGTTCTTGCAAGTGTTCCTGTACTGAGACTCAATAAAGCTTGGAGGGGTTGGATGTATTGTCCCAGCTACCGCTGTGAGTGCATGCATACACCAGTCTCTTTCTGAGTTAGGAAGCGACTGCAGAACATGCACGCTCACCACAGCTGTGATGATGTTTGACGGCCTCCTCCTCTACATGTTTGCTTAATGTGAAGAGAAGGAAGCTGACTCCTTTAGAAGGTACGGAAGTGATGCCACTTGACATCACAATGTTGCCGCCCAGGTACTGCAATCCCTGGGTATGCTATGGGCTACTTGCAGTTAGACCACTAGTTCCCAAACTGTGGGTCAGTACCCACCAGCCAATCGCGTGCCAATTTCAGGTGGATCGCGATGCACCTAGAGCAGCCATACTGAAAATATGGGAAGATGGAATGCTGGAAAGGGGAGGGCTGGGTGGTTCTTTTGCTTGTGTCAAGGTTGTAAGTAGGCTTTTTTCTTTCGGATTCACATCGCTGTTGGAAAATGGCTGAGAAATCACACTTATTGCTGCATTCTCAGGAAAGCAGCAGGCTCTGGCGTCACAATGACGGCATTTCCAGCCATGACATTACTTCTGGTGGGTCCTGGACAGATTGTCAGTCTAAAAGGTTTGAGAACCACTGAGTTAGACAAAGGTGTGTCGGGACTAGATGTCTTGAAGCATTTTGCAAGCTGACAGCATTATGATTCTTAGGAAATCACCAGTGAACAAATAGGATAGTTGATTATTGAGGAAGTACAATACAACGGCTTCATTTTTAACTAGTAGAAGATGATCTGAAACATTTTGGAACTGAATGGATACAATTTAATTTGGTAACAATTCACGACAGAGTAAAGCATACACAAGCCCAGGGATTATTGGACTTCAGCCCAACGTTAACAACTGTGGAAATAATGCAAAAAGATGCTTATGCATTCATAAATATTTTGCTTGTAACTCTATGCCAGTCTTAACAATTTACATATTACTAAATCGTGTCTTGCTCACATACCCATGGCTTTTGGTTGTCATGGATACTAGAATATACCTTGTTTTCTGTAGAGATCTATCAAGTATGTGCATTTGAATCTTTTCCGTCTTTTCCATGACATGAAGTTTTAGTTTTGCAACACTAAAATACAATTAAGCAACTATGCAATTTATGTGGAGGGGGGAAGAAATGCATTTTGTGATGTGAATTATTTCTGAAAGGTATTTAAAAATGTTAGTCAAGACCAAATATGTATTGCTTTCTCCCTCTCTGTCCCACATTCTGGTATACATGATACAAAATCTCCAAACAGGTATATTAGGAAAGAAACTGTAATGAGCAAGAGGTCTGACCGTCGTCTGTATTATAGAGAGATTTGGTGCTACAGGTATGCACTGCCGTTCATGGTAAAAATCAAGGGATGAGTTCATATATCTGTGCCAGCCTTTGGGAAAGGGCAGAGCAGAAATGGAACAGACTGACTAATAAGTTCAGCATTAGATACAGAGACCGGGATAGGTCACTCAGGCAGCCCAACCTTAACCTGCCCTGGAACAGGAAGTCCAGCCAGGGCTATATAGCGGGCACAGATCCGACCAAGCCCATCAGGGCGGCTGGCGCCTACCCCAGCCGAGGCTACAGCACAGTTCCAACCTGCACTGGATATAGCACACGCCTGCCGAACTGTGCTGTTCTGGCGCAGGTCAGGATTGTGCCCTAAGTGTTGTCCATATGTGTCCCAACTTGCTCTAACTGCATGTGATGAAGCATGATTAACAGCCTAATCCAGGTGTTTTCAAACTGGGACATTGCAATACCCTAGCCTTGAAAGCCCTGTGCTTTTTCCCTTAAGGGGCAGGGGCAGAGAATGGCATGATCATGTGATCGTCATGATCATGTCGCTGCTGGCAAGATAATGGGGCTGGGGGGACTTACTGCTGCTCACCCCAGCATCTGTGAGGGTTGGGCAACCCTGTGGACCCGTCTGCAGGGCTTCCTATGTGTCCCCCCCAAAAAAATTTTTTAATGAGCATGACAAGAAGTGGATTGTGATTTTTTTTTTTACATTTTTGGACACACAGGGAGAGTTTGGGAACTGCTGGCTTAATCAGTGGCGTCACTAGAATTTGCGTCATCCAGGGCGGGAAGTCAGCACGTCACCCCCCCATGATGCATGTCACCCCTCCTCCCAAACCATACAGAATAAATTACAATACCATGTGCACAACCTAAATGCAGTGTCGGTGTTACTAGGGTTGGTGTTACCCCCCCCCCCCATCAACTATTTATTTATGTAACTATAGTACAGGTCACCCAACAAATTAGTAACCAACAAAAAACCCATGGCCAATTTGATGACACTCACACAATTCAGTAAAAGTTCTAATATTAGCTCTGATACATGGAAATGAGAACTGACTCATAATAATGATTTTTTTTAAAAAAAAAATTGTGCTCTTTACATAAAAAGTGGTATTTTCAGTTTTAAGGCTTTTGGCCATAACTTTTGATAGAATGAAGATATTACACTCGTGTTTTTTTTTTGAATTCAGGGTGAAATTCCATATCCAAATGGTATATGGCACGATGGTATAATCTTTTAAAACCACGATTTTAGCAATTATGGTCCCTGGTGGTGTCACCCCCCCGTGCGTGTCACCTGCCCCCCGCCCCCTCATAACGCTACTGGGCCTAACCCTATCCTCCCCGCACAGATGGAGCTGTGCCACTTGAGCACGCACTGCATCCTGGGAGTGGCACTCCCAGAGATCTCTGGGAAACATGTATTCCTTTGGCTGGACCAGGGCCACCGTAAAGTATGTTTGGACCACTTTTGGAATCAGAGAGGCCAGCACACAAATATGTGCCATCCTCCCTGACTCCTAGGGTGGTCCAAATGTGCTTTATAGTGGCCCTGGTGCCGGACAAACTTTGCTGGCCTAACTCTGCTGGCCTAATTCCAAGTTAGGATTGCACTCTGATACTCTTCTGACTTTGATGCCTCCTCCCTGCCTCAGTTTCTTCCATGTTCCTCCCTTTCCCCACCCTGTTCCACTAACCCACCTCCTCTCTCCTGTTCCCTATGCTGACTTACCAACCCTGCCAATCTTTGATGGACCATTTGTGGTGGTGGCCTGGCTGTGCTAAATGGGTGTCATGTTTTGCACCTGGCATAAATCCCCTTGCTCTGCCAGAATACCAGTTCTTGCAGTGCAAGCCCCTCATAGGATTGACTTCTATTGTGGTAAGGCGAATGAACATCTCACTGGTGAAATAATATCCCATTGACAGTAATGCAATGCCAGGAGACATCCCTCCTCCCATCTGCATTCTCCTTCAATTCAGTCCTGGTTTTTCTTTACTTAGTTTATGGAGCAGTTTGCTCATTTAGCTGCTAATATCCCCCCTATCCCAATTGGAAGTAAATTAAACCAAATTCAACTTAAGAAAGGTTCCAAGTAATTGTCTGCACCAGCAGAAGAAGCACAATATCCGTGCTGGAAATCTAACCTGATGGATTACCGCAGGACCCCTAATGAAGTTTATAAAAACAGCATTAACATGGGGGAAATAAGGTTATCACTTGTTACTAAAGCTACTGCAATTAAGCAAGAGATTGTTTGGTCTTTTGAATAGTTCTTCATGCTACATCAGCAACGCACAGAAGACAAGCTGGTCTCAGATGAGTTCAAAACAAAGAAAAGTAGACCACAAGGCCCTGACAAAAATATTGATTATTAAAGGTTTCCCGCAATGTGGAAGGAAATAGTGACACAGTTAGGGTGCAATCCAACACCCTGCCTTGGGCTGGCTCTAGCTGCTAACGTTGACCCAATGGCTGCAGCGCTGGCGCAAGAGCACCAACTAGCACCCTCGCGTCAGTGCTGCTGCCGTTGGACCAAAGCCAGTGATATCATTCAGGGGGAACGGACCAGAACGGGCGTTCCGGATCCTAATGGGCGCCATGGCTGGTTCCGGGTTCCCGACAAGTGCCAATCAAAAGTGAGTTCCTGTTCCTAAATCATTTGAATGACACCACTGACTGAAGCTAGCAGCGGCGTCAGCCCAACAGCGCCATCCAAAGCATGTGCTACACCGTCCCTTGCCAGACAAGTTCAGCAGGTACAAGAGCGGTTCTGGGCAGGGAGAGGGAGGGAGGAACTGGGCAGGGGTGGATGGGCTGGTAGGCGTGCCAGCCCAGGGAGAGGGGTAGGCTGTGATGTGGCTGCATCTAAGGCTCTGCCCTCAGGCATGCGGCCCCAATTCAAGCTGTGCAGCTTCCTCAGCTCTGCACTTGCTATACAGCAGGCCCAGATCTGTGGAAGGCTCCCCAGGGCACCAAAGTTGCGCTGGATTTAGAGTGCAATCCTAAACTGGAGTTAGGCCGACATAAGCTAAGCCAGCAAAGTTTGGCCAGCACAAGGGCCACCATACAGCGTGTTTAGACTTCTCTCAGAGTCAGGGAGGATGGCTCATGTCTGTGTGCTGGCCTTTTTGACTCCCAAGAGTAGTCCAAACAAACTTTACGGTGTCCCCTGTGCTGGCCAAACTTTGCTGGCCTAACTGTGCCGGCCTAACTCCAGGTTAGGATTGTGCCCTTAGTTCAGGCCCACTGGCCTAGCTATTCCAGCACAGTTTAGGATTGCGCTCTAAGTTGTGTGAGTGTCATCAAGTTGGACATTGTTTTTTGTTGTTGGTTATTGATTTTTTTTTAGGTGACCTGTACCGTTGTATATTCAGATAAATCAATAAAGCGGACGGGTGTGACACCAACCCTAGTGATGCCACTGCATTTTGGCTGTGCATTTCTTATTGTAATTTATTCTGTATGGTCTGGTACAGGAGGAGTTCCAGCATGGGGGTGATGCAATGAGTTCTCGCACCAGGTGACACAAACCCTAGCGCCACTTCTGCTGCTGTTGGAAGTGTCAGATGGACAATGCCGACTTTTACCATATCTGGTGGTCTTGCAATAAGGCCAGAATTAGTCATTCATTGTGAACTTCAAGTCACAATTGCAACTGGTCCCAGAGGGAGATGTTCTACCACCCAGTCCTGAACTGCGTTGGTGTCGCAGGCCCACGGTAGCCAAGTGGGTAATGACCACTGCATTAAGCTGCAGCCGGGCAGCTGCCAGATGTGCTTTAGGTGCTTTTTATCCCCTTCCCCTGGCTAAGCCCAAAGATTTGCCTAGGGGTCCCCTCATATCTGTGTCAGCTATTTTGCCAGAGCAGATATAAGGGCCTCTGGGTTGGGCTGTTCTCATCTGCAGATAAAGGATAGGCAGTTTCTCAATAACCATTTGTTTGCAGCAAAAGTTGTACAAACATTAGAAAAGTGCCATAATTGTGCCAGTGATTGAATGCAATTTTAAACCTATGACTGACTGACTGAATGGTTGAATGAATGGATGAACGAATGAATGAATGCAGACTTACACCATACTCATAGAAATGGAATACAGCAATACCTAACAAAACTACTACCCAATCCTGTCTCCCACCATTGACACCAATGCAACCACACTGGAGGTGTGGGTGCTGCATCCAGTGGAAGGCTATTGGGCAGCCAGCAGAAGGTAAGTTAAAACATTTCAAAAGTAAATTATTTATATAATTAAGTAAATTATTTATTTACTTACCCCTCACCATGCAAGAGGGCCTCACCAGTGGATCTCAGCAGATGGGCAGTTTCATAGGGGCAGGTGGTCATGGTTCTTCAGGTGCTTTGGCCCTAGTCTATGTAGGGCTCATTTAATTGGAAAGCCAGGTCTTACCAAATCCCATATGTCACTCCCTGTTTAACAAGTATGACCAATGGAAACACTGAGTGGGCCTGTCTTGCTGGTGTCTAACCATGGTATGCTGTTCACAAAGAAGACTAACAGATCTCTGAGTTGTCTGTTTTTGCTGAAATTGCATTGAACAGTTTATTCACGAGATGTGTTTTGAACGACGTTTTATGCATGTGCGAAACAATATATTTTGTTGTTGTGGGTCCTTTTGATGTACCTGCTGTAAAGGGGAAGAAAACGGGATATAAATTATAAACATACATAAATAAATAAAGCGACAAAATTCCATTGTGTGATCAGATAGCCCAAATGATATGATCACAATATATTATGCTACGCATAATTTTGAGAGATGGAAGATGCATCGGTTTAAAAGTTGATCTGGATGGTTTCAAGAGATGGAAATATGCAGAGACAGACGAGATGATAACGAAAACAAAGACAGTAGGAGGTAGATAGGTGTGCATAGCATAGAGTTGATGCACACATAGGGAATTGCGCTGGATTAAACTGAACATAAGCATTTTGTACAGTAATTCTGGAACAGATGCTCAGGTTTGTAGTTACAAAGCAGCCAGTTCAGCAGCATCCCACTGGAAACAGAGTTTTCTTTTGAAATCAAAAAGTCTGCAAACAGGGCCAGCCCATCCATAAGGCCAGCTGAGACAGTTGCCTCAGGTGGCAAAAGTGGTCATCACCCACGTCTGCCCGTCTCTGCCCCTGCTCCTCTTTCCATGCCATGGATTCAAAAAGGAAGAGAGGAACAATGCAGGAAAGGAAGAATGGAGGAGAGAAGAGTGGAGGACTAGATTGTCTTCATTCTTCTGCAACATTCCTCTCTTCCATTTCAAATCTAGGAAATGAAAGGAGGAGGAGAGGGGGCGATGGTGAGGGTAAGGGGAAGAGACATTTGGCAGGTCACCTCAGGTGCCAGGAGGTCTTGGATCATCCCTGATTGCAAGATAAAACACATAAGAACATCCCTGCTGCATCAGGCCAAAGGCCGATCTAGTCCAGCTTCCTGTATCTCACAGTGGCCCACCAGATGCCTCAGGGAGCATACGACAAGATGCCTGCATCCTATTGCCACTCCCTTGCACCTGGCATTCAGAGTAGCCTACTCCTAACGTAAGGAGATTGCACCACCCATCATGGCCTATAGCCCACTATGGACCTTTCCTCCAGAAATCTATCCAATCCCCTTTTAAAGGCACCTAGGCCAGAAGCCATCACTACCCCCTGTGGCAAGGAGTTCTACAGATTAATTACCCGCTGGGTAAAAAAGTATTTCCTTTTATTCAATCTAACTCTCCCAGCACTCAATTTTAGTGGATGTCCCCCGGTTCTTATGTTGTGAGAGGGGGAAAAGAACATCCCTCTATTATGTGAAAAGTGGCCAGTGAAGCAGCAAAATCCAGTAACCAGTGAGACCCTTGCTGGCAGTCCAGAAATTTCAGATCAAATCAATATCAAATTTCCTTTCTGCTTTCCAAGCACAGACTCTCAAACGGACAAGGAGGACGATGTCTGATTTTGGCCATAGATTGTCATCATACAGACCTATAACTGTGGGACATCTTTTAAGTGGGAATAGGGGCATTACCCACCATTTTAGGATAGATTGCAAATGCACACTTTGCTGCTTTGCTGGCAGTTAGGCCAGCAAAGTTTGGCTGGCACAAGGGACACCATAAAGTATGCTTGGACCACTCTCAGATTCAGAGAGGCCAGCACACAGACATGAGCCATCCTCCCTAACTCTGAGAGTGGTCCAAATGTGCTTTACGGTGGCCCTGGTGCCAGCCCAACTTTGCTGGCCTAACTGTGTCAGCCTAACTCCAGATTAGGATTCTACTCTCAGCCAATTGCTCCTGTTGTCCAAAATACGATGCTATTTGCAATAGAAAGGAAGGCCTGCTTACGCTTTCCAGCATAACTGCATTGGCCCATGCGTATCACAAAGGAATGCACTGCAGCAGTAAAGATAAATTTAGAAACTCCATAGCCGTGTAAGAACGTTTGCCACGTAACTGGAAATTGCAAGGGATCTTTTCCTCTACAGTCGTCGGCTGGAAGTATATTAGACAAATGTTGCAGAAGACTTCACATTTCCCCATAAGGGTCCAAAGCTGCACAAGCAATAAAACATAACAGAGGACCGAAAAGCTAATAATCCTTTTTTTTTCCCATTGGTATTTTGAAGGACCCTCTTGAGTCAGTAAAGGTAAACAGTCTTACGAATCTGTGGCTGAGTATGAATGCATCAGCACATCAGAACCAGAGTGGTCCCTAATAGGATGTACAAAGCTCTTGGTTATTCTTAGAAGACAGCATGTGTCAACACTCATCCTACGAGAGGCTGATCAGGTGTAGTACATTCCATTGTTCTACTATCTAATGGTTCCATGTCAGTGATCTTATATCTGGCATTTGAGCACTCAAGAAGGAAGGACTTTCTGAGAGTGTATCGGTTGCGCATTTATTTTTTTATTTTGTGTTTAGGGGTGACTGCTGGTCTTCTCTACAGACAATATTGTAACAGGCAAAGCAGAGCAGTACTCGGAGGGCCTGTTTAAAATTAATGTCTCGACTAAAGCTCCATCGCATTTCAAGCATGAAGTCTACTACTTTTAACAAGGCCCTTGATTAGCACATTTCAAAGCAGGATCAAAACCAAAGAAAAAACCAAATATTTAAAGGAGGCGGATGTCATCTCTCTCCTTTGTACAAAAGAGAAATGGGAAATGTAATTCTCTTTCATTTATCTGAGCATGTACGAATTAGTTTCAGAAGCAATTTTACAGCAATTACAACTATCTCCAATGGATTAGATTTTCAGAAATATCTATTCTGATGTCAGATTGCTCTATTGCTTTCTGATTTTTTCTAATTTGGTGTTCAAGCAATTTATGGGTCCTCAGCATTAGCATGTGTGATTACACTCATACAGAAACACGCTTTCAAGTAGTTGATACAGATCATTGTACAGGAAAGTCATGGTTACCTTTGGAAGAAAGGAAAACATGCATAGCCCAGTCCTGAAATCCCATATGCTACCTGATAGACAACGATGGCAAAAGTGCCGTAAAGCACTTTGGGTTGGCCCCGCGGTAGTTGCCGCTTGCACTGATGCCTGCTCTGGCAGGCGCTGGCCTATCACACTAGCAGGAGAGAGACCAGCTGCAAGATGGGGTAAGTGCAGCACCTGGTGGGTGGGAGGCAGAAGGGGCTGCAGTGAAACAGGGCAAGGGCGGGTGGGGAGCAAGGCAGTTGAGATTCTGCACCAGCTATTGGGCTGGTATGGATCCGAGTAGACCCATAGGCTTCTGGGGCTTGACATGGGGTAAGGGAACATTTGTTCCCTTACCTTGAGGTGACCTCCACGTAGGATACAGCAGCTGCCGTTTTGGTGCCACGGTATTGCAGCACGGACAGTCCTGTTAGGATTGGGCTGTTAGTTGTAGCATGTGCTTGACTTGACCACTATAGCATGTCAGTATGGTGGGTCACTGAAGATTGGGTTCCATGATGAACTGCTGTTCTCCGTTAGAACTATCTGAGGTGTCTTGAAGCCCAGATCTATTCATCTTTTCTTCGAGGCACGTCCTATTGAATTCTGTGAACTTTGCTTCCGAATAAACATGCATATGATTGCAGCCTTATAGGATTTCTTTATGCCAACACCGATAATTGACACTATACTGAACAATTCTATACATGCTACTGTCAACATTTCTAATAATTGTGTGTTTCTGAAATATAACGATGGAGAATAGGAGAAGTGGACCAATTTAGCTATGGAAAAAAATCTGAGTGATCCTGTCATACAGACCTCATTGTTCAGTGCCTCATTGCTTCATGACTTACAGCACAATCCTACCCCTCCCCTTGTGTCAACGCTACGTCATAGCGTCAACACAAGGGCCGGACTGCCGGTGTGCAGGCGGCGAGCAGCACCCCCACGTCGGCGCCCCATGTCGGCTGCCAATCGTAGTGTCGGCTTCAGAGCGCCGACAGAGAGCCTCCCTTGTGCCAACCGAAGCTGGTTGGCTTTGCACTAGACTCCTCCCCCATGCTTACCAGCAAATGGTGATAGGTAATAGCAAGAGAGAACTCCTCTCATGCTCTCTAGTGGTGAATGGGAGCACAATCCTATCCTGGAGTTAGGCCAGCACAGTTAAGCCAACAAAATTTGGCTGGCACAAGGGCAACGGTAAAGTATGTTTGGACTACTCTTGGAGTCAGAGGCCAGCACACAGATGTGCACCATCCTCCTGGACTCTTGAGAGTGGTCCAAATGCACTTTACGGTGGCCCTCGTGCCAGCCAAACTTTGCTGGCCTTACTATGCAGGCCTAACTGCTGGTTAGGATTATGCTCTGGGAAGAATCGGTGGTAGTTGGCCAATACAACAGGAGTCAGAGAGGTGGGTAAGCTGTGTGGTCCTCTGGCAATCATAGGTCCTTAATCAGTAACCAACCTGGCTGACCTCTTATGCAATCCCTAATAAGACTCAAACAACGATGATAGACCACTCTTATTTTGTGCTTAGACTTGCTTAATAATGGCCTTTCTGAACAAAATTTTGGATCTTGATATTTTTGAAATTTAACATTTTGGTTTTCAGTCATTTAGGAATGAAAGAGTTATTATTCTATGATACATTTCAGACATCTTTCCAAGTCTTTGGCACATTTCTTATTATATAGTGATGAGCTATATTTAAGAAGGCGTTCACCAGTTGCTTTCCCATCATTGTTTCACACCAGGTGGCTCAAGAGTCTAGTGAATTACATGATGTTCGGAGACGCTTTTTCAGAGAAATATGTGAAACTGTCCTGCGGTTATGCAAATGTTACAAATGAACATTTGAATAAATAATTGCAAAGCTATTAATATTGAAGTCGGTTCGAAGAACTGCAGGGTTGTCAGTCTGCCACATGTTCAGTTAAACAGTTGTGCAGTATGGATCTCAGACTTTGCGTTGCATTGTAAAGATGACAACATGTTGGATCTGCACTTAAGTACAAAGGAAAATGCTCAAAGAAGCTGTTGGATTCCTGTGGCACTGAGAAAGGTTATCCATTACGCAATGCATCCATTTAGTGTTATTGTATTAAATAATTGCATGCTTGCAAAGATCTAAAATGTGACATGCATGATTGAAAACTGTCCTGTGCTTTTAGAGATGCTATCATCTATTCGTATGTCTGATCAGATCAACACATTTTTCCACAGTGAAATTAGTATTATTCTTCAGATAATTTGCTATGCATTTTTCTGTGGTTATCGCATCGGCAGTGCAAAGAGAAACAAAGGTTTTGCAGTGGAATGGGGCTCTTTAGCGGGCGTAGATCCGAGGAGCACATAGTAGAGGCTCCAGCCCTTCGTAAGCAGCGCTAGATTTGGCGCTGGCCTGCCTGCCTTGCTAATCCAGCGCTGTTTAGGATTGCGCCCTGAATGGAAGTTTGCCTTTTCAGCTTTGAGATTATCCCTCTGATTCTCTAACCTAATATTTCTCAAACTGTGGGCTAGGACACACTAGGTGGGTCACGAGCCAATCTCAGGTGGGTCACGAAGGACCTAGAGCAGCCATATTGAACATATGGGAAGATGAGATGCTGGAAAGGAGGAGAGCTGTGTAGTTGTTTTGCTTGTGTCATGGTTGTAAATAGGCTTTTTTCCCTTTCTGATTCACTTTGCTATTGGAAAATGGCTGAGAAATAATCCAATTTATTGCTGTATTCCCAGGAAAGCAACAGGCTCTGGTGTCACAATGATGGCATTTCCAACCACGTAATCACTTCCAATGGGTCCCAGACAGATTGTCATTCTAAAAAGTAGGTCCTGTGCTAAAATGTTTGACAACCACAGTTATAACCAGTTCAGGAACTTGGGTAAAATGAAGATTTTTGTGCCTGCCATGTGTAGTTCTGTTGGTCAATAGGACTCAAGTTGGCTTAATTAATGGTAGTTAGCCACTGAGCACCCAAGTGCTCTGATTTAACTGGTTTGTGGATGACAATGTTGTCGTATTTGCAAAGAGAGAATAATACCACAGCCGGCTATACTGAAGAAAAGGCTTTGAGCACTGCTATTGATTTGTTAATGTTTGTCAAACAGTCTGAACTACTGGCTAAATCGCACGACAGAATTATGGAATAATAGTCATCATCTTGATATAGCAATATAAGATACGTATGAGAACAGCACTAAATTCATAGTGCTGGCCTTCTAGATGAGAATATTGACAAAGCAACAGCCGAACAGATGAAAGAAGAAAAAAGGCAGAATTGCCTGTCACACCATGCAATATATGATGTATGGAAAGTCTGAGTATTTTAATGCAGGTAGTGCTTTTCATAGAACATTAGCATGGAATACATTGCCGAAAGCCCGTCCCCTCTACTGTCTTGAACAGGAAGATGAGATATTAGAATGTCTAGTATTAGCATTAGGTTGACACTAACACTAATTGACATGAAATTCACAGCCTACGACTGCTTCCATGGTGGAAATCCCACTGAAATGAAATATAGGAGGATATTACCAGCTGAGAAATTAATGTTTGAATCGAATCTTACGCTGTTTGGCATGTAAGCGTCTTCATGCAGCAGGCTTTTTCATCATTTAGCCTAGGGGATGTTGAATGAGTTGAAAGTCTACTTTCTTCATGAGTTGAAAGTGTACTGTAAGAATAAGTACACTTTAATGAAAGCATATTTGGATCGCCGTCATCAAGACGTCGTCGTCGTCTCTCTCAGGGTGCAATCCAACGTTGCCTTTAGGCTGACACAAACTGCTTGCATTGGCCTTGTGCTGTTGCAAATGTGCCGTAAAGCATGTCCGGTCAGCGCAAGTGGTGTAGGGCCAACATAGGCAGTAGCTTTGGCCCAGTCACACTGAGGAAATGCCCAGGTAAGTCACATCTCCTGCCCTCCCCCTGGTCCACCCAGGAATGCCCTCTCTCCACCAACAAAAGGCCCTCCTCATGTCCCAGGACTGGTGGAGTCTCTCTTGGCAGTTGGTGGACGTGCGATGCTGCTTGCCTGCTATGGCAGTGGCCCAGATACATGCAGCAATGAACTCCAATGCAACAGTGTTTGGGACACCATAAAGCACGTTTCACTGCCAGAACACTTGCCCCCACCCTTAGGACTGGGCTGTAAGTCACAGTGCAATATTGGGACCAAGTGGGCTGAGTTTATAGAAAATATAGGTTTCAAGGAGAATTTCAAGGAAAGAAGAGGGGTAGTTCTGGAAGGTGTTCTGGAAGGGTGTTGCACAACAGAGTTTGTGCAGCCATTGAAAGTGAAAGAGCTGGAGGGAAAAAGTACCTCCATGTATGCGCGCACGCACCCACCCACCCACCCCTTTCACTCTCTGTAAACTTGCAGTTGTGAGAACTGACCTTTCAGATTTGAATAATAATATCAAAATACAGAGGTTGCATTGAGACTCCTTCACAATAGAAGTATATTTCTTACCGCAGATAGCTTGCTATTTCTGGCTTATCCCAGGAATACACTACTTTATATGCATCTGATAACCCAAAGAGGGGAAAGTGGGAATGAGTTGGCAGGTGGCCTTTCAGATTTAAAGGGCATATGGCATACTAGTTGTTTGCTGCTAACTCACTCTGGAATACTAAAGACGTCATACAATATGTATATTCACTGCAATGTTTCTTTTTTTCATTTTGGAAAACATTGGATCAATACGCAAAAACACAGCTAATAATGGATAAAGCAGCTTGAATGTGAGATCTCAACTTGGAGAGTTTATTACATTTATGTTTGCATACTTACATGTCTCTTAATGTGCTTGTCAAAAATGGAACTGGGAGTACCATCTTAGCTGGTTTTATCACTCTGTAGTGCATAAAAGCAGTCATTCATTTCACAATGAAGTCCAATGTTGGGTGTGTTTTTGCAAAACATACCTGTGTCTGAAGACATAAATGGAGTGGGATGTGTGAACTAGTATACATGGTCTTTTATCTTAAGGATCACTCACTCATCAATACACATTGTTCAGTGCATCATGACTTAAGGCACAATCTAATCAACAACAAATATTCATTTACCTTGAGGAGGCTTCTGTGACTGCCCCCCCCAACTGCAGGATGTAGTGCATGTCCCATTGGCTCAGCTATGTCAGTGCTAGGAAGTTGGTTAGGATTTGGGCTTTAGTAAAACATATTGCATGAATTTCCTCCAATGGAAAGCAGTGGCGTCTCTACAGGGAGGGCAGAGCTCTAAGTTTTGCATGGAGCCTTACTCTGTCATGTAAATCCCGCCTCTCCCTTGCTGCTGTAGCCAGTAAGCAACGCCAAGATATTGCTTTTCCCTGTGAGGATTGGCTAAAACAGTGCAGAAAAGGAATGATTTCCACTGCAAGGTAAGGCTTCTTGCAAAACTTAGAGCTCTGCCCTCCCTGTAGAGACGCCACTGATGAAAAGTAATGGCTGAGTCCAGATGTCATGCTAAACCTTGTGTCCACTTGCAGACTTACTGGGAGGCTCTGGTTCACCCCTGCGCTTGGTGGCCAACTGAAAGCGCAGGATAAGGTATTCAAAGACCCCTCCATGTGACCACTAACGTGGAGGCTTAGTTCTTCACGATCCCTGCAGAGTAATGGCAGAAGGTCCAAGCCTCAGTGGCCCAGCCAAGCACAGATGGAAGGAATGGCCTCCAAAGCAGTTCGTAGAGATGGGCAGCCCAGTTCTAAGCTGCCTGGGTGCCAGAGGCACAGGTAGGCAAATGGCTACCATTGCATCCTACTAGCACTTGGCAGGCACCAGAGGCACCTCAGAAGAGGACATAGGAGCACAGGGCTGCCTATAGGTCTCCTCAAGTCCACAGGAGCTATTTTTCTGGTGCAGGCTTGGCCTCTAGGATTTGGCAGTGGAGGCCACTACCAGTCCCACCCCCCACACCGACCTTCCCTACCCATTTCTGCTCTCCCCAACCGCTCAGAAATGCTGCACTTTGAGCAGCAGTTTCATTCACTGTTGGCTGGCTCTAAGTGGACCCCTCCTGGCGCTCAGGACCAGCAGTAAGGCCTTGCTGGATCAATGCTGGAAGTGCCTTGCAGCACCTTTGTGACACCAGTGACGGCGGTACGCTTGGAAACAGAAGACTAAACTGGAAACTGAAGGCTACTGTCACACAAATTTACTTTTTGTTTTCCAAAAACAAAAAAAGAACACTGAGATTGTGAGGGTGCTGAATGCAGCACCCAACACCCAAAGTCTTTCCTTCCTGACTTGCAGGATATCATAGAACAGCCAGAACTATTAATTAACAATGACAGTTCTTTTCCTACAACATTGCTAATGGAGGAGCAATTTCTGGAACTGATTTGGAGGGGTGCTTCAAAGCATAAAAAGCTCTTTATAAAATAAGGATCTGGGCAAATTAGACATATAAAAAAATTAAGCAAGCAATCTTATGAAATATTAATCATAAAATATTTGGCCCTTAACGCTGGGTAACATAAAATGCCAGACGAACATCTGAATTACTGGTGAATGTGAAAGGGAATTTGGATTTCATTTTGGAGCAAAAACACATTATGTTTATTCAAGGCTCTTGCTATTATGTTTGATGCTGGCTCTTCAGAAAATGAGTAATAATAGCTTCTAGTAGTGCCCCATTAAAAGTGCATATGTCCAAACCAGCTCAATACTTCCTTCCATTCCTGATACTTCAAGGCCAGTAATTCTTTTTCTAGGGCCTATTATCACCAGAATTCTGAAGGCTGTGATGTTTGAAGATCTCTACTGGGCACCTATCCATGTGTACGGTACAGGTTGAGTATCCCTTATCTAGACTGCTTGAGAGGGGAAGGTGGCTAGATTTCGGATTTGCTTGGATTTTGGAATAATTGCATACATATAATGAGAAATGCCTCCTCTTGCTTTTTTCACTGTTGCCCATTTGGGTGTCTGCTGGCCTCTCTGACATTTTTCAACAATGGCACACACCACAGAGCAGAGAACAGAACTTACAGCCTGTACGTGGGAATGAACATAAGACGTTCTTGTGTTCACACTACAGGAAAAAAAAAAAAAAGGCCTTGGGCAAAAATGTCTGGATTTCAGAAAAGTCTAGATCAGTGGTTCCCAAACTATGAGTCAGGACCCACCAGTCAGGCCAATGTCAGGTGGGTCGTGAAGCACCTAGGGCAGCCATATTGAAAATATGAGAAGATGGGACACTGGAAAGGGGGAAGGCTGTGTGGTTGATTTGCTTGTGTCAAGGTTCTAAATAGGCTTTTTTCCCCTCTTGGATTCACTTTGCTATTGGAACCCAACTTATTGCTGCATCCTCGCAATATTTTTTTAATGAAATAACTGAGTTCCTTTCTGAGCCTTTCCATAACTACCATTGGGAAGCATACCTATCTACTAGGCTCTTTAAGCTTTTGACTGGATTATTTGCAGTAGTTTTGAGCTTGGGAGGTAATAGAATAGGTTATTGCAAGGGGTGTCATTTTTTGGTGTTTTCCCCAAAATTTCTTGATTAAAGTAGCAAATTGCGGTGTTAGGTGTTTTTATTTGACATTCTCACCCCAAGTTCTCATTTTATTCATTTTAAATGCTTTAAAAGTGTACTAGGTAGATTATATAGATGATATAGTGTCAGCAGATGCAGCCAAAGTATTATTTCTAATTGGAAAAGTATTCTATTTTCATTTCTGGGAAATATCTTAAACACCAAAATGCTGTGTTTTGTGTTTTTATTCAGATGTTTTAATCACCCAAAAACATTTTTCAACCCAAACCCCCCACCGCTAGTTATTGCGCTTTAGGTTTTGGGGTGGGGGGAACAAGCTAGTCAGATCACTCCCTTGAAAAAGCTGCACAAAGTTGGGGCAAAACATTGGGAAACCTTTCAGCTTTTGGGGACATGGCCTGAGATCCTTTGAATTGAGTTCAAAGTATAAGCCATGGAAGAATGCAGAGGTGTCCCTGGGGTAGGGCCACCCACTCTGGAACTTGGAAGAGCTCAGCATTCTGGAAGTTTGGGGGTGACGTAATGACATGATAATGTCATCCTGATGGCCCTGCTGCTGCTTTAATGTGACAAGCCTGCCTCCAGACTGCCTCTGTTCAGCAATCTTCAGCCTGCTTCAGCCCAGTTGCTCTATGTTCTTGCCAGCAAGTGATGAAAACACTATCATCAGCAAGAGCACATGATAGCTGGGGCAGAGTGGGCTGAAGATAATCAGAGAGACTCAGGCTTGGGCCCTAGGGGTGACACCTGTCGCAGTCCACACCCACTGCACCCCCCCCTTGTGACACCCACCGGATGAATGACTATGAATTACTGCATGTTTTCTACTCCAGTTAGATAGGAATTTTGTTTTGGAACGAAAACACTGACTTCTTTTTTAAACGTAATGCATTCAGAATTTTTCTGTATCTCTCATGGAAAAACAACTCTTGGAATGAGTAGGATAGGGATAATGGCAAAGAATACCCATGCTTGAATAAGCAAAGAAGAAACGTTGCGCAGGGTTACTGTGATCAATTTTCAAATACTCCCCAACAATGTTTTGACAAACTTCTGGATGTGGGTTGAACAAAAATCAAACTCTTCGTTGAGCAAAACAGGGAGGGAATGAAGTGTGGGGTTCTGCTCCAACTGAAGCATCGTCAGAGAAACAGGTGACAAACAGCTGTACAAAGTCAATAAAACAAATAAGATAGGGTGCGATGAAGCACATAATTAGTGACAATAAACATCAGATGATAAAACCAAACCCTGAAACCAGCAGAGTGGATGCAGAGCAACAGACCTTTGGAATGGGTGACGTTGATTAGTAGATATTGTTAAAAGCAGAATAAAGCCATTATTCAGAATATTGTCTAGCAGGCTCTCCCTTTCTTTTTATGCATACTGTGCCTTTTTTTGGTCATGATGGGCAGTACACACTCCTTTGATGTACGCCTTTGATGCCATGTGAATGTATGACGATACCAGTTGACCAGGATCCTAAGGGGAAGACAGTATTTGTGCTAGGGAAGGCAAAGAAATGCAAATCTCTTCACCCCCATCTCATCTTGCACAAAAAGGTCATGCCTCACTGTGTTACTGAAGTGGTATGTTTGTTCTCTTACCTGGGAGCAGAGGCGGATCTACAGGAAGGGCAAAGCTCTAAGTGTTGCAAGAAGCCTTGCCCTGTCATGTAAATCCCTCCTCTCCCTTGCTGCTGTAGCCAGTAAGCAATGCCAAGATGTTGCTTTTCCCTGTGAGGATTGGCTAAAACGGTGCAGGGGAGGAGTGATTTCCACTGCAAGGTAAGGCTTCTTGCAAAACTTAGAGCTTTGCCCTCCCTTAGATCTGCCTCTGCCTGGGAGTGCATGGCAGCTGCAGCAGCCCTGGAAAGTTGGCTAGGATTGGGCTGTAGGTATGCTCTAAGATGCTATACATCCACAGAGGGGAAATTCACAACATGTGCAGGACCCAATTGCAGCAGTTCCTATCAAAATTCAGTGACTGGCATGAAATGAGGAGGAAGGGAGGCTATAGGTGCCACTATATATAGCTTTATTGTGAGGATAAAAGTACTATAACCAGAATGGGGAAATCAAAAAGATAAGGTGCTGCAATGCTCACACACAATCACACAGCTAGGCCATAAATGACTGCAGTGTCTAGGCAGGTAAAAAGAAAAAAAGGACATCCTTACAAGGAAAGGGGGAGCATTTTGGCCAGTGGTGTCATCCAAATGATTTAGGAACAGGTACTCACTTTTGATTGGCACTTGTCGGGGTGCGCCCACCGGAAGTGACGTCATAAGCCGGAAGTGATGTTGTGGCAGGAAGTGAGGTCATAGCCAGAAGTGAGGTCATGATTGTTGCCATGGATGTGATCATGTTTGTAATAACTTCAGCTTGTGGTTAGTGTTGATTTAACTTCTATTGCTTTGCTTTCTAGAGATGTGTATATACAGAGTTTGCTTCAACTGTCCCCTGGTTAAATAGCAGCCTAGACTGTATTAGATTGTGAGCCCTTTTGGGACAGGGAGCCATTTAACTTTAATGTTAAACGCAAGGAGCCGGCAAGGAGCAGGAGGGGGAATGGGCGCCCACCGGGCCGCATGACCACGTGGGCGCCCGACCGAGCGCCGGGCTGGCCGGCAAGGAGCAGGAGGGGGAACGGGCGACCAAAAAAAGACCATGTGGGGGCTGGGGCTGGGGGGAGGCTGCAGGAGGAACCAGGACGCTGGATCTGCATGGCTGGAGGGAGCGGGAGCCCCAGGCAGCCTACCTTCTCATGCTTGCTGCCTTATTCCCGGGTCTCCCTCGCTGCTGCTGCTGCTGCCGCCTCCGATCCTCTCGCTCCACTGCTGCCGCCACCACCACGCTGCCTGCCTGCCTCCTCACAGAAAGTGCAGGCAACAGCTGCAGGCATGCAGTATGCATGCGCAGCTGCTGAGCCAACCAGCCGATGGGGCCAGCTTTGAGTGGGCGGGGCCAGCTCAACTTCTAGGAACCGGTACTCGCATAGTGGTGTGTAGTGGGTGCATGACATCACTGATTTTGGCACAAAATGGTGGCAGGAAGAATATGGATGCCTTAAGGCAGCATTTTTCAAACTCTCAGGGAGAATTGGGGCTGCTGTAAGTGTTGCAAGGATGGGTGACGACAGGACATGATCCCCAGGTTTGCATCACTGCCTGGCGTGACAGGGGCTGTGATTGTCTTACCTGTCGCAGTGCTGGGCTCTGGGGGTGGGGTGTTGGGAGCCCTGTGGAAGCCTCCCCAAATGTCAGAAAGAAGAAAAAAGTGATAGCTAACCACTTCCAGGTTGTGATCATGAAATCCGTAGTGGGTCGTGACAGCTTTTTTTTCTCCATTCCTTATTCTCAGGGTCCTTGGTAGATCAGGTAAGGGAAACCAAGCATTGGATGACTGGGACTCATCCTGAGGCCTCCCCTTTAACATAATACGATACACCAAAGAATCCTGGAGTCCAGCAGAGACTCACAACATTCAAACCAAATCATAAATAGAAGTACTAAGCATGCTGTCAATGTAATGGCGAACAAGACACAAAAGATAGTGGGGTTTGGAGGCCATAGGGTTGTGTGTTTTTTTTCCTCCAAAAGCCAGCATTACCTATCCATATCTGTGGGGATGAGGCAGACATTGTTCACTATATTCACAAATGTCCTACACTTTCTCAGTCCTCCCCCCTTTCCCACCCTAAGGACTCTAGAACAGCAGTTCCCACAATGGTAGGTCGAACCATAGGGAACCAGGACTGGGCCATTCCCCCTTAAGGGGAGTAGCTAAGTAATGGATGTCCTGATGGTGTAGTAAAGATTGTGGAGCTTTGGTCATTCAGGGGCTTTTCCACATACCTGGGGCATCGCACTGGCTTTGGTCGGCCTCCCTGATGCTTGAAATAGCTCCCTTTGGGGACTGGAGTGAACTTCCAGTCAAAATACTGGAAAATACTGGAACTTCCAGCACAAAATTTGTTCAATCCACTTTTAAAGGCCTCTAGGTCAGACGCCATCACTATATCCTGTGGTAAGGAGTTCCACAGGCTAGTTCTGTGCTGACTGTGTACAGAAATATTGTCTTGTGTCTACTTTCCCAGCACTCAGTTTTAATGGATGTCTCCTGGTTCTGGTGTTGTGTGAGAGGGAAAAGAACATCCCTCTATCCATTCCCTGCATAGTAACCTCCCAGGAAATGTGGAGTGCATTTCTAAGTGATGGTCTGCGGGAGAAGAAGCGCTCTTTCAATTTTCTTTTCATTCACTCAAAAAAAATGTACAACGTTTGGCACCAAGAACCGCGAGTGAGGATGGCAATTTCATTAAGCCCGTTATGCAGAGCAGGCCTCGGTTCCAAGAGAGTTGGTGAGTGACACAGGCCTCATGTTTCCAAGCCAGGATATGTATTACACACACGAGGCTTGTGGAGACGTGTTCCAGTCAAGGGAGAGGATTTATAGATAGTGCCGAAACTGAAAAGAGATTAAGCAGAGTGGAGCCAAGCAATGGGCTTAGACTATATCAGCCATTCTGATTAGAAAAAGACAGCCTGACAGGAGGAGCGGCGGAGATGGGTTGTAAGAACCTGGCAAAACCTCATTCTTTTAAAAAACAGAAAACATGGACGCCTCTAAAGCGCACAACCCTTTTGTTGAAAAGCAGCGTGTAATCCCGTATCATCCGTCCTACAATTTTCCAGCACCGTTGCCTCTATGCAGGATTAAACTTCCCTTAGCCATTGCTAAGTCATCCTGTGCCATAGAGTATGTGTTTTCCTAGTTAGCGGGGAGATTTCCATGGTTTCTGAGTTTGGGTCTTGCACAAAATAGATGTGGTCCAGGATGAGAAATACTTTGCTGCACCCATTCCTGGAAGATGCACATGATTCTCCATAAATGGGGAAGTGGATCCCTTTCGACTTGGTATCCTGCCAGAAGCTGGCCTTGTGGGGGTGGTCCAGGGGGCCACATGGGCTGTAGCGGCATAGAGCAGCGGCTGCCGAAGCTGCAGCTCACCTGCCTGCTTGAGCCACCGCAGGCGCAAAGGTGAGCAGGATTCGGCCCATCTGCCCCATGCTCAGGGCACTCCAAAATAGAGCACAGCGTGGTGGGGTGGCACAGGAAGTGGGGAGCTAGCAATGGGGTGGTGGCAATCATCAACCCAACTGGGGCAAACCCTCAGCTAGGTCCGCCACTGTATCCTGCCATTCTGCATGAGGTGGTCAAGAGATAGTACAGAGCCCAATCCTAACCTGGAGTTAGACCGGCACAGTTAGGCCAGCAATGTTTGGCTGGCACAAGGGCTCTGTAAAGCATATTTGGACCACCCTTAAGATTCAAGAAGGATGGTGCATGTCCAGTAGTGTCATTCATTAACCAGGAGACGGAACGCGAGGCGGGACTTACCCCTTGATTGACAGGGAGCCCGTGACGCGTCGCCGCCTGCCGTTCCGCCGCGGGGACTCCTTCCAGGTGGCGCGCCCCTCCGCGGCTTTCCTGAGCACCCAGCGCGCCACCCAGGCAAGCGGGCACCCCCTCCGAGGCCAGGGGTGCCCGCGCGGCACTCGGCAAGGCAGCGATGCATCAGAACCGAGCAGCCAATCAGGCGGTATGTCCCGCCTCGCGTTCCGTCTCCTGGTTAATGAATGACACTACTGTGCATGTCTACGTGCTGGCCTGTCTGACTCTGAGAGTGGCCCAAACATACTTTTCGATGTCTCTTGTGCCAGCTAAACTTTGCTAGCCTAACTGTGCCGGCCTAACCCCAGGTTAGGATTGTACCCTCACAGAGAGATCTGAGCATCCACAGGACACTAGAATTGTGCCCTTGCCCTGAACGCAAGAGGTGGTCTTTGTCTCACCTGCAATATGGGGACAGGCATATTGTAATGGTTGATGCAACTTCTGTTTACTTTAGCAACTTATTGTCATGCTTCAGAAGCAGCCTGCTCTTTTTGGGGATAATTTGTCAGTGTTTTGATTGGAATCAAAAGCAATCAAAGCACCAACTGCTGTGCAGTGTGTCTTTCATGCACATGGTGAGGCTACGTTTACTTGCTGCATTGAAATCCTGTCCTCCCTCCAAGGTGCTAAAGGTAGTCACATTCCTCCTGCTGCCTTTTAACATCACAATGACTCTGGGAGGTGGGTTAGGCTGAGAGAGATTTGGTCCAGGAGATTTGGTTTCATCAAGATAGCATATGTGAAAGGCTTTACACACTCAAAAGGCATGATACCATAATAAGCACCGTTGTTCTGGTCGAATCTGTAAGGTTAAAGCCCTGTTTTCACAGCATATCTAAGGGAAAAGACTACATAGGGAGTAGAGAGGGATCCTGGTGGTGGGCCCCTCCCCACTACATACATGTTCTGCTGATTGTTTGCATACAGCTGAGCCTGGACACTCTCCACAAGATCTAGAACCCTGAAAAATCAGAGTTCCCAACTAGAGGGAGAGAGCCCTATGTGCTTCTAGTTGCATGTGCACATTGCAGGCAGTCACCTGAATGCACGTAGGTCACCTCTCTGTGAGTTCATTCACCCTGGACTTGACATGAGCAGAGGGCTATATTTGGTGGCGATTGTAACCCTATTTGGATATTCTATGATGATTGTAGGCTCTACCCAGGCCCAGCCTGAATGGGAGAGGGCCAGCCAGTTCTGTGCCCAATCCCAATGTGCTTCCATCATCCCACTTCGGGATAGAGTTTCTTTTTTCATGCTTTTTTTTTCACATGCTTCCAGCATCCTAGATCATGGGGAGAAACTCTGTCTTGATACAACATTTGCTGTTGCTGACAAATGCTGTATCCGGGTGCAGGGCTATGGGAATGCATTAGAAGTAGGACTTGCCAGCATGCTACCATTCTGGCTGGCCAGGGTTTAGCCTACAAGCTTTCTACAGTGTCCAAATAGAGCTCGAGTGTTGCACATCCAGCAATGGGGATGATGCAATCACTGATGTCACCTACTCCCCAGTAGACGGTTCACTGGGCGGGAGTAGGAGTGATTGACAGCACGTCGTTTCACTTCCGGTATCTTCGCGCGCCCCGCGCGGCTTTCCCTTGCCTCGGAGGGGGTGCCTGCTCGCCATGGGGGATGGGTGGGGAGGGCGCCGGGTGCCTGGGCGAGCAGGTGCCCCCTCCGAGGTGAGGGAAAGCCGCGCGGGGCGCGCGAAGATACCGGAAGTGAAACAACGTGCTGTCAATCACTCCTACTCCCGCCCAGCGAACCGTCTACTGGGGAGTAGGTGACATCAGTGGATGCAATCCAGAATACTGCCCGAGGCCTTCTCTGACCTCTTCACTACCAAAACCTCCCAAACGCACACCAAGCTCCAGGCCTGCTGTGAGCAAACCCTAGAACTCCTCTGGGTTTGATAACAGTGCAAGGAGAGGAGCAGAATAAGTTGGGGGATGATCTGCTTCTCACTTGAGCAAGCAGGAAGCAGATCATTGCAGCTTGCATCGGCGCAGAAGCGTAGCCAGAGGGGGAGCAGAACAGCAAGTATGGAAGGAGCGGCAATGCACCCTTCAAGCAGCCCCTCCCCCTCAGAGCCATTCAGGGCAGTGACTGCCCAGCCGTCGCTGCCCCAAGTGGCTTTGACGAGAAAGGGGAGGGGCCGCTTATATAATACATTGTTACATCTGCCATACTTTACTGCACTGCCCCCCTCTGGCTATTCCATTGCATCAGCAGCTTGCATTGGTGGCAGCTTGGAGGGAAGAGGTGGCGGCAGGCTCAGAGTGAAAGGCACCCAGAATATACCACCCTCTCAGACCCCTTGCAATCTACCATTGATACAACCCACCTCAGCTGGCCTCATGGATGGGTTGGCCCAGTCTAGCCAGGTCTCAATGCCAGGAAAACAGGGGTTAAAAACCAGTCCAAACAATGCCAAACAAAAAGCTTTCATTTACCTTCTTTTTTTTCCTGGATATGGCAGGATGTGTACGCACAAAGGAAATGGCAGGAAGCTCGACTTCTAAACAATCCTGGATTGACATCTGTTGATCGTGTCATGGCACAGTCAACACTTCCCCCGTTAACCTGCAGATGCTCTGCCGAGTTCCCATCCAGATGGCACTGGGGCCAGGAGGACACACTTTAATACTGCTGGAGATAAATAGCAGCCTATTCCAATTAGCAGAGTATTCCAATTATTACGGCAGGCAGTGTTGCTTTATGAAGGTTCCCCGTTTCCCTGACTGCTGCACATTTATCCCTGTTTAATTGCAAGGCGCCTCACTGGTAGAAGATTCAGTTTTACCCATTCCCATGTTCAGAACACAAATGATTACATCTGACAAAAATGCAGCTTTTCAGAGAAAATATCTATTGCAGAAATATTTAATATCATATTTGAAATCGCTTTTATTAAACCCATCTGATGTCTGTTTTGCAGCATTGCCACTGACTCCTACCGGTGTATTTTTTTCAGATCTGGTACCATATGATGTGGACTACTCAATCCCTTGCAAAAGCCATAACAGCTAAATCACTTGCTGGCTTTGGGGTACTTTTAATATTTATCTCTAATATTCAAAGCAGTTATTTATCAGGTTTTCCCAGTGATCTGCTACCACATATCTATTCACAATCAGTCTTTGCAGGATGACGAGGACCCACAGAAAGAATAATATATTCAAAGCCATTTTCCTGGTTTATAGAGGAGGATTTCTTATGAGAAAAAAAAATAAATCTCTTGATTTCAATTCTGGCACAGGTGCCGTCATTCAAAATTATCCACAGCTTTTTTGCCATCCCACTTTGAGAGACTCTGCCTGATTTGTGATGGTTATATTCAAAGAAACTTACTCATGACTAAGCACCATTAAAATCAATGAGACAAATTAGTGTGACCAGCCTAAGTTCCATTAATTTCAACAATTCCATTAATTTCAAAAGTAATTGCCATTAATAATTCCATTAATTTCAATGGTAATAGACATAGATACAGTGTAAGATGGTGGAAGGCAAAATACCGTACTCTAGAATTACTGAGGCTGCAATCCTATCCACACTTTCCTGGAACTAAGCTCCATTGAGTGTAATGAGACCTACGTCTGAGCAGACAGGCATATAATAGGTTTGGGCTCTAAGTTGTATTGGGTTGGTTTTCTTGCATCTTAAGAAAGCTAACATGGTTCCTAATTGTTGATAGCATTGCTTCTAAGGCAATGTTCCTCAACTGTGGGTCAGAACCCACTTGGTGGGTCACGACATGATGTCACATGGGTCGTGGAAAGCTGGGAGCAGCCATCTTGGAAGTTCAGACCTCACTCTTGCTCTTTTCCTTTTGTGTTAACAGCCTGAATTGTCAAGTGAGGTTTTTTTATATATATAATTGTTTTAAAATCAGTGCTTGTACATTATATTTGGTCCTACTCCTGCTTTCTGTCAGGGATGTTTCATGGTTGTGCAATTGCTGCAGTCCAAGAATGCCAGTTTGTATTCCAAGAGTGTGTCCCAGAACAATCCCTTGCCAAATCCAATGCATGTGTTGTTTTTTTCCTGGGAGTAAGCTAGCCCATATTGACGTGTGTGTGTGTGTGTGTGTGTGTGTGTGTGTGTCTGTGTCTGTGTCTGTGTCTGTGTGTGTGTGTGTCTGTGTGTGTGTGTGTGTGTGTGTGTGAGAGAGAGAGAGAGAGAGAGCATGCAGGCATTCATGTGTGCCTCAGTGCATTAGTACACCCAGACTGAATGTTTATGTCATGTCCTATCTTTATTCTCTCAAGACCAAGAATTGGATGTTTGGCTCAGATAGGAATCTGAACCAATACTGGATTTGTTTCTAACCTCTTGATATATTTTCCCTCCTCCTCCTCCTCCTCCTCCTCAACTGGTAAAATGCCAAATAGCTCTACATTAATCTAAGTATAATGGCTTCTGATTTCTAAGGCAGAATGGCACATAGTAACAACACATTACAATAGAACTCACTGCAGTGCCCACAGACCACCAACCTCTATTTTATTTAGGCACCCTCTGTTTTCATAGCAAGCTTTTCTATTTTGACAAAAAAAAAATCATGCTGACCATTCTTTTTCCTTTTTTTTTTTAAAAAAACGTTGGCTGGGATTTACAGAATTTCATTCTGCAGTTTCTAAAGATGTGAATTACCAAGTGACTGAAATGGATGCAGGTTCCACAAGACTCTGCCAGAGAGCCTTTTAATTCTATTCCTCTTTGGAAAGAGGAAAGCTCATGCCGCAGAATGTTCCGCCAGACGATGGGACATGTGTGAATTGGTATGGATCTATTGTTGCAAATAATAAAATTCAAGAAAAGCCAGCGGGGGGGGGAGGGGGAGGGAAGCACATATTGATTTGGTGCGCTTGAAGCTTTGATAGCGGTTTGGCTGCTCTTCAACATGTTGCGAAAGCCAAAGGAGCAAAGAGCAGTTTGATTTGGAAAACCATTCCCGGTTATCTGAGGCAATTGCTTTTTGGAAGAATACCCAGTGAGCCATGACACTTGTGAGGACAAGGATGCTATCTAATGCTCTTTGTTCAGGGGGAGATGTTTATATCCTGGCAATGTCCTGGTATGATTTGTTGACTTGTCACTTTCCATCGTACACAAGTGTGCTGTGGCTGGTAAAAATTAGGTTCAAATGGTTTGCTGGCTGTGTTGAACAGAGAGATCTGGGACATTTCTATGGGCATTTCAGGGCTGAACTAGCTGGCCTGATGTCTCCAAGGCCCTCTGGAGAGTCCACCCATCCTATCTTTATGCCTAGAAGGAACTTCATAAATCGGATGAAGCAGGCATCTAGTTGCTCCCACTTTGTTGCTGGAGCTAAACGCATCCTAAAACATACAACATATGATCAGCACCTGCCACCATCTTACCGGCTGGATTGGACATATTTAGACGTAGAGAAGGTGATTTGGACATGCAGTGGGCCACACTTTGGAGCGGGCCTAGAACTTAATATGCCTCGAAGGCCTAGAGTTTAGGCGAATTTCTGCTGAGCCTCTTTCCTTTTGACTAAGGAAGGACCCTTGAAAAAAGTTTCAAAGACAGCACCTGAGAGGTCTTGTGGATGACATAACTGCTCCTGCTATAGAAGAAACCCTCAACTATGCCCCAATCCCATACTATCGTGGGCAGCGGTTACAAACCTTTTTGGGTTTGCATGAGGTTGGCTAGGGCGGTCAATGAAACAGGGTGGAGCTAGGCAGCCCCAAGTGTACATGATGGAAGTGGCCAGCCATTCACAGTGTGGGGAGTTGGAGCTACAACTTTAAGCTCAAAGAAAACCATTGAGCTGTAGCCCTACTGAACTGCATTGAGAGAAAGACTGCTACCAAAGCTTCCTATGTCAATGAAGCCAGCTTTGTTGGAAGACCTGTACTGTGTTGTCTCTGCTTCAGTCCTACATTCTACTGCCTCCTTCTGAGCGCACAATCCTAACCTGGAGTTAGGCCGGCACAGTTAAGCTAGCAATGTTTGGCCAGCACAAAGGACCACTGGCTCCTGGACCACTGGCTGTGCCCTATGGAATAGGCTTTGGGAGATTCTTCAAGCAACGGAGGGAGCCTTCTGAAGATGGTGTCTCTTTGGCTGGCTTTGTTTTCATGAAGGCAGCAAAACCACTTTTGGGCCCTGAAATGGGGACAAATCTGGAGGAAGAAGAGAGGCACCAGCTTAAGAGCTTCTGCCTCTTAGGTAGCCTGCTGTTTTATGTAGCCTGCTGCTGTCTGCCTCCATCTAACGTTCATGTTGTATATTTGAAAATAAAGCCAATATTATAAAGATACCATACGCCTTCAGCGATCTCTCCTCTAAAGAAGCCAGAATCTTGGACTGGAGGTTCCTACTGCTCAGGGAGATGGGGAAAGTGTGAAACAATACTATTTAAGGCCGATTCCTAAACTAGAAAATGTATTGATCAGATTTTGTAAGGTTTGTTTTGGGCTCTCAGTCTCTTTCTTCTCCAAATTTGTGACTGGACTATGAAATTTATTGTGCAGGCTTCGCTAGATTAGCTGCAGAAAAGTTTGATGAAATATTAAAACTGATGGAACTTGAAGACTGCTTGCCATTTCTTTCCTTCAATTTTACTTTTTTATACCAGAAAGGCTTTTGAGTTCATGCATTTTTACTCCTGGTAGTTTTATGGCAGTTACTCTCCACAGGAATTTGTACATACATTTCTCTCAATGCAGATTAGAGAAAATTAGGGAAAAAACAACCACCAATGCAGCACCCAGCATTCTGTGAACCACCATCGTAGGAAAGATTTGCTACAAGCAAATGTTGAGTTTGTTTTGTCCCCACACCAAATTGGTCTACTCTTGCCATTAAAATAAACACACAACATCAGACGTGCTCAATTATGAAGCTTCCTTCTTAAAGGAAGTAAGTGTGTGTGTAAAGTTGCTAGATTTATGACTTGCAACTCTGATTGAACTCAGACCCTCACTGGAGTCTCAACTCTACTGTTCTTTTCCCAAACTTACTCATTGAAGGGCATAATAATTATTATTATACCAGAATAATCAGAAACCACTTGTGTCGTGCTTTCTGAGTGTGCAACAGCCTCACCTATATAAACTAGATCTAATTTTACAACAGTCTTATAAAGTGAGTAAGAGCCCAATCCAAGCCCAGGCTAGTTTGTCAGTCTCCCATTGATCAGTGAGTGTGTCAAGGAACCAAAATCAATTCACTTCTTGGATCTGTATTTCAGATTTAGGAAGTGGAGCTGCCAAGTTGTAAAGATGGTCATAAAAAAGGACTTGGTCTTTGCCAGACCTTTGCTTCTTCCCTTCAATAAGACTTTTATGCTCAAAGAATTTTGTTCCTCTTCTACTAAATCCCATCTAAATGGTTCATTCTTTTTCTTCCCTACTGCATGTATCTATCATTTACAGTCCAAGCCTATACAGGTGGAGCCTTCTCATCTGCGGTTTTCCCAAACAAACTCTTTGTTAAATAAATATGTGCTGTTCATTAAGCATTTTAAAAATAAAACTTTTCTTACCACTGCAGTGCAGTTGCTGCCATGAGATCTGCAGCCAATCTCATTACTCTGAGATAAGACCTCATCCCTCATCCCAGGAAGTGTGATTAATCACTTCCATTTTGCATTTCTAGTCTTGCTCCAGGGCGAAGGGAAGAGGTCTTTGCTAATGAATACTAATTACTCTAAGCCCCTGGAGAATGGCTACAGCCCTGTTGTCATGGTAAGAGAAACTTTTTAAAAGGCTGAATGCTAATTAACAGCAGGATTTCATTTAGCATGCTTTTTTGCATCCGCCAGGGAAAGACTACACCTATTCACAAGTGAGCCCCATTGATTTCAGTGGAACCTGCTTCCAGGTAAATGTGTATAGGATTATACACATTTACCTCATTGCCTCATTAGAGACAATTGCCTCATTAGAGACAATCCTTTATTTTCATATAGCAAACAATACAACCAAGGGCCCAATTCTTCCCTTTCCTCTATTTTGCTTCCGGTCCTCTGTTGCTTCCTTTGCATCTGTCTAGATCAGCAGTTTCCAAGCTGTGAACTGCTGCATTAGGAAAAAGCCTCCCCCCCCCCCAAATGCAGTGCTTTCTGTTCCACACCACAGCCTCATATCTTTCCACCCACTCTGCTCAGAAACTCATGCTGGGCAAGTGCTTCCATTGGCCATTGCCCCAGCAGGCTCTGCACCCCAATTTCAATGGCAGAAGTGGCTACTTGGCTACTCGTTTCTGAGCTGATCGGCGGAAAGATAAGAGCTGAGGTGCAAAATTGAAAGCACCACACAGCAATGGCTTTTTCCTCATGCTGGATCCGGCCTGCAGGTCATGATTTGGAGCCAGCTGATCTAGATTGTAAGCTCCTTGGGGCAGGGATGTGTTCTCTTATTCTGTGCACATCATCGATTGTGCTGTACAGATAATTAAATTGACAGGGAAATATATGGAAAAAATGTTTTTCAGCAATCCCATCTGTTTAAGATACAGCATCTTCATATTGCTAATATTAAGTGCAAAGGGAGTGGCACAATCTGAACATCATTTTAAAAATGATTTTAATTAAAGATATTTTCATAGCAGCTGGCATGCACATCCAGTATCTGAAATGGCTACAACTGCCTTGGCAGGAACATTGAAGCATTTTATTGTTCTTCCTGTAAATATACCCTGTATCTCCTGTGCTCTGAATGAATTCATTATAACACTGGCATTTGGTATTGTCAGTTTAAATGCAGGGTTAGGTAAACTCTGGAAATGAAAATGCAGTAATTAGTTACTCCATGTCTGAAAATCTGCTTCTCCAACTTGTCTTCCATATTAAGTTATTTTTTTTCCACTTATTTACAGAAAATCTTCCAGCTGTCAGTACTACTTCAGCACCTGTTTTACAGATATAATATTAATGGGACTTTCCCCTTTCTCTTGAGTGACATGCAATTTCAGTTGGCACCACACACCTTACTAGTTTCTGGAGTTCATCTTGGTACACTGTGTCAATACTCAGCATAAAGCACCTTGTTGGTTTAGGAACTCCCCCCTCTCTTTTTGGCCTAATAACAATACTTTGCACCAGTGTCACATTAGCAGACATAAATTTTACACCCAAATTGAGGAATCGATAAATCAATCTCGATTTGCCACGCTGCATCCAGACAAATTACATTGGCCAGTCCTATCTTTAAATATGTTACGTTTTTAATGGAATTGCCAGGTCAGCCTTAGCTTTGGGAGAGTCTCAGACAGCCGCTTGAACTCCTCTTACTATTGAAATATCGGCACACAGGCATACCCTGTGCACAGTCTCGCTGAGCAGGCCCTTGCCAAGAAGGGCATCCAATTGCAATGGACACCCCTTTTGGAAAGATGCTAAAAATATAATACCTCACATTTGCGTTAAAACATACTTCTACATAATTTAACTTCCAGCTTTGTTCGGCAGTAAATAATAGATGATCCAGAAAACAGAGGTTTCGTTTGCTCCATCGCAAATGTCAGGAGGCAAAGGTGATCTGCAGTCTGTATCTCGAGGAAAACTGTGCAGCAGGTA
The DNA here is from genome assembly GCA_029204185.1 of Lerista edwardsae. Classification (NCBI taxonomy): domain Eukaryota; kingdom Metazoa; phylum Chordata; class Lepidosauria; order Squamata; family Scincidae; genus Lerista; species Lerista edwardsae. The sequence goes on along the minus strand of JAJKFI010000028.1, from coordinate 13,319,642 downwards.
GCTTTACACTGTTATTATATTATTACAGCCCAATCCTTACTGGGCTGCCCCTATGGGGCTACTTGGATCTGCGCCAGCATAATTGCTGGCACAAAACTGAGTGGGCCTGTGTAGGAATTGGAGGCAAGAGAGGAAGGATAGGATCCAGTGACAGCCTCTGCTGCCATCCCTGGTCCACCTCCCAGCCCTCCTCCCCATCCTCCCCCTGCCCAGTTTAGTTCCCTCCTTCCCCCCTCCTCCACCCCTGAATGCCTACTTGCCACTTGGTGGGGCAACTTACCGCTGCTGTCTCCCAGCTGCCTTCTGACTAGCACCGGGGCCCACACCAAATGGCCCTGTAGCCTCCCTTCTCCCTTCTTGAATGAGAGTGTAATCCTAACCTGGAGTTGGCCGGCACAGTAGGCCAGCAAAGTTTGGCTGGTACACTGTAAAGTATGTCTGGACCACTCTCAGGGGCAAAGAGGCCAGCACCCATACGTGCACCATCCTCCCTGACTCCAAGAGTGGTCCAAACACGCATTACGGTGGCCCTGGTGTCGGCCAAACTTTGCTGGCCTAACTGTGGTGGCCCAACTCCAGGTTAGGCTTGCGCTCCGAATGTGAGATTTACTATGATTGCCCATGATTTGTAACGCGGTGCCCAAAGAGCCATGCTCCAAGCTGTGTGTCACATTGGGGCTTTTGAAGCCTCCCACCGAAACAAAATTGCAGTCGCCCCCCCCCCCAGCAAAACCACTTCTCAAACTAAAAAACTGAAATTGTTTCACAAGCTCTTTCCAGAGCAGTATTATTAGAAGCTGTGATGGGGGTGGGGTGGGGACCCTGGCGGAGGGGGTGTTGTTGAATCCCAGCCTTGATGTTTGATAGACTTGCTGCCATGTCGGGAAAATTGTTTTAGCAGCTTAGAAGGTCAGAATAAGCTCATTAGCTGAAGCACTGGGGGAAAAATGTACCCCTGAAAGTGACCTACTCAATATTTGTGCCAACATACACAGCCAGAATGCTGGCACAGTGTCACGGTTTGTAAAACTTTGCTGCTGATTCAGTGAAGTCTACGAGCATGTTCCTAGATGAGGATTCAATCATGCTGTTATATTGTTTTATGGGGACTGTCATCATTTGCTTCACACAGAAAGATACACATTTTATCATAAATGTGATGGATGTCAATACATTCCCTGTTGGGGACATCTTGTGCCACAGCAGTGTTTCCCAAACTGTGGGTCGGGACCTACCAGTTTTTGAAACATTAAGAAAACCACACTTGGCAAGCACCCTTGCCTAGTTTGCGGTGGAGAAAAAAACATTAACTGGAATGCTAACCTGTGCTATGATCTTCATAGCCCCAGATTTAAAAAGTCATATTTTCCTATTTTCTCTGGTAATTGGCAAGCAGTAGATCACATGGGAAACCAGTTTCAGCCTTTTGTCTGGCCTGGTAGTCCTTAACTCAGGGCCGGCTTTAAGCCAAAGTGACCAATGTCATCATTTCGTATGTAGATCAGTGAGGCAAGCAGAGCAGCTTTACCTTGGGCCCTCTCGGCTGCCCCAGCTTCTGAAGTGCCCAAAACGGGCTTCCTGAAAGCAATTGGCAGTGACGTCATCCTGTCATCACCAACTATTTTCAGGTGCTCCATTTTGTGTATGGCACCACAAGTGCTCTTCTTGGTGAGTGGGGAGCCCTGTGGGGAGTGTGGGGGCCCCCACAGGAATGCCCGGCATTGGGCCCCACCACTCCTAGAGCCGGCCCTGCCTTAACGGCACATCTTCTTCTCCAGTTCAGCTTTCTGATTACCCAGGAATGGCTGTAAAGGTTTGGGGGACTCTAGACAGAGCCATAGCTGGCTCTGAGCATGCCCAGGGGTGAGGCAACGTCACCGCATCCCCAGCATGGCGTCCCATCCTCATGTGTTGCCCAGCCACCCCTCCATGCACCCGGAATTGCTTCATTGAGGAGTGATACGAGCACAAGGGAGGGCAGGGGGGTGAAAAACCTGCAGATTCTTCCTTCCATGAAGTGGTGCCTCACCACTGCCGGTGCCCATTGTGCATGCCACCCCCCGCTACACCCTCCCTCCGCCTCTGACTCTAGAAAGAGTTTAGCAAATCTCTCTCTCTCTCTCTCTCTCTCTCTCTCTCTCTCTCTCTCTCACACACACACACACACACACACACACACACACACACTATATGTAAGTTCTCTAGCAGACTCAGGAATACAGGGCCCAATTATTAATAGGTTTTTTTTGTTATTAATAAGTAAAACATTTCTTTCTAGATCTAGTTTTTTGTCTAGTGGGTCATGATAGTTTTTCATTTTTAAAAGTAGGTCCTGGTGCTCAAACGTTTGGGAAGCACTGCACTCTATAATGTTAATGCAGAAGAGAAAGTGAAAACGTATCAATGGGAGACGTTTCCCCTCTTGTAAAATAGCACTTTTGTGGACCTCTGATCTGGATCAGGATTATGGTAGGGTAAAGCGTTAACGCCTCCCATCATCTCTGCCATTTTTGCAGGCCTCTTGCCATCAGTCCTATAAATCGCTGCATTAGTGGTCTACACCTTGCGCTGCAGATAGGCACCCAAAACCATGTGTATAAATATGTGTCTCTTGCACACCTCGAAATAAAGAAATAAAATATTGACGCTGTAACATGCTCCACATCAGTGCATGGAAATTGGTCAGGGAAGCAGTGCTCCCTAGTGAGCACAATCTCATTTTCCTTCTGTTTGTTGGTATTTCCAGAACTGGCCTCTGTGCAGGGCATGCTAGTCAAGTTGTTATCAATTTAGGCTGCAATCCTATCCACACTTACCTGGGAGCAAGGTAAGTGCTTACCTGTTGACGATAATGGGACTGGCTTCTGAATAGACATGCATAGGATTGGGCTGTTTGAAGGGGCTAATAGACTGACTGGTCTAGCTCCCTAGCCGTCTACTTGCCATGTCCTTTACAGATCAGTCCATATGGTGCAGACAGCAGCATGTCACAGTCAAAGAACAGACATTCTGCTTCCAACAGATGCCCACAGAGGTGGTAACTCCAAATAGCTCCTTATCATACATATCATGTCTGTCTTCGTCCACCTACATAACCTTCCGCTTTATAGAGTTTTGACTCTATCTGTTTGCAAGGAACCAAGAAATGAAAAATCAACGGGGGCATTTTGAGGGAGGTTTTGTGAAATAAATTGTGAATTATAGCTATATTGTATATATTTTGTACAGTTTTCACCCTAAGCTGCAAAATGGGGTAAGCCACGGCTCAACAAGATTACATGAGACATACTCTGGATAGAAATAAGACGCTATAGAGCAGTTTTGGAATTCTTTGCACTATGAATACTTCTGCATTGTATTGAAAGTGTTTTATGATAGTAAGAATATCCTGTCTTTCTCAATCTAGGGTTGCCAACGTTTCAGTTGACTGCAGTAGCCATGTCTTTAGGAGCTGCTTGACGAGTTAACATCAGCCAGTGATAAGCTTTATTCTTATGCTGTCAAAAACTTCATCTCACCTGACTTTGGCATGTCAAGTTGCAATTTAGGTATAGGGGCAACCACTTGCTTTTTGTCTAGTCAGTTGGCAATGCTGTACTAGTCCTGGTTCTAATGGATTTTCCAGAATTTCAGCTTTGTGTAAAACTAAGGACACAATTAGACATGTGCTTAATCATGCAACTTCTCCTGATGGGGTGTGAGTCTTAGAAATAAATGGCAAGTGGGGTCTACAAAACAGAGTGAGGGTGCAATCCTAACCTGGAGTTAGGCCGGCACAATTAGGCCAGCAAAATTTGGTTGGCCCAAGGGCCACCATAAAGCACATTTGGACCACTCTCAGAGTCAGGGAGGATGGTGCACATCGGTGTGCTGGCCTCTCTGACTCCGAGAGGTGTCCAAACATACTTTAGGGTCCCTTTTGCCGGCCAAACTTTGTTGGCCTAACAGTGCTGGCCTAACTCCAGGTTAGGATTGCGCCCTGAAACTGTGGCGGTGTGTCAGGGCACTTCAGTAGTTTTTCTTCACCATAGTTTTGATCTCATGTGTACCCCTATGCATTCTTTTTCAACAGAGAACAATTTTTGATGGAAAAATGGGGAAAAAAATTAACAGAACAAAGACTCTTGGATCTGCCATTCACCCAACAAACTCCATGAAACTTGATGATCAGTTGAACTCTGATACAATTGTGGGCACAACCCATTGTCGGTACTGCACTAGATTAGTGTTTCTCAAACTGTGGCTCGAGAAGTCACGAGTCAATTTCAGGTGGGTCGCATAACACCTAGGGCAGGCATCATTGAAAAAATGAGAAGATGGGACTCTGGAAAGAGGGATGGTTATGTGGTTATATTACTTATGTCAAGGTTGGAAATAGGTTTGTTTGTTTTTTGCTATTGGAAAATGGCTGAGAAATAACCCAACTTATTGCTGCATTCTCAGGAAAGCAGCAGGCTCTGGCGTCACAATGACGGAACTTCCGATGGGTCCCGGACAGATTGTCATTCTAAAAAGTGGCTCCCGGTTCTAAATGTTTTGAGAACCACTAAACTAGATGAATGATGGGGTCACCAGCGTTCAAAAAATAATAAAATAAAAAAGAATATTGGGCAGGTTTGCATTTTATTTGACTTTTTGCATGGGTTACAGCTGCCTGCAAGTGACTTGAAAACTGCAAAAGTCAGCAGCCAGGGGACTGCCCTGTGCACTGTGAAAGGACACCTCTGGAGAAATGAAGGTTTCTATGACATTTCTCATAGAAAAATGTTGGTAAAAACCTCATTTTAAACAATGGATTTATTTTCAGCCTGCCTATGTAAACCGCCTTGAGTCTACTGAGAAAGGCGGGATAGAAATACTGTAATAAATGAAATAAAAGTCAAGGTTTTGCCTTTCACCTCTTCGTGCTACAGAAGGCTTCCTGCTGTTGAGACAGTGAATGAAGTAATGTCCCCAACTAGCTGTCAGAGAAGATGATGGCTGAATTGATTCCATGTCCACAGCTTCCAAGGATGGGCTATCTTGTATGAAAACCACTGTCCTGTGACTGATCTACAATGGACTGGTGAGACTCTAGCAATGTCCCCAAACTGTCGGAGTTGGTAGAGTTATTGAACTGCAGCCTCAATGACTGTGACTTTCCCCACAAAGCTTTGTTCTCTGCAAGCTCTCGTGCAGGTTAATCTGCCCTGTAACAAGGGATGCCTGTGTCGTAAAAAGTGTCCTTTTGAGTTTCACATTCAGTAGTTGGAACTGCATTAAAGGACATGCGATTCTCGTATACAGAAAAGGAGGAAAGATGGTTTCCTTTATTTGGTGGCTCAAACAGGGCGATGATTTGACATAAACATAAATCTGGTTTCCTTCTCATGGAACTATTAACTGTTCTGCGTAACCATTATCATAAAAAAAATGCCCTGATAATATGTGGCTGACAGATTAATCAGGTTGTCATTGCCAAGACAGTTGAATGACGGAGATGCATGAAGATGACTGTTTAGATCTACTGTTTTCTTTTCTTGGGAGACCGTCTGCTTTTAATAATTAGGAGAGTAGACATAAATATGACCATTGCTGCTTTTCCCAGCATCAACTAGTAGTGATAGGGAACAAGCTGCACTTGTTGAACTCCTGACTGTCACACAGCTGTTGAATCATAGACACACTGGCGGCAGGGCCAGATAAACCAAGTAGTTTATGGATGCAACCCTAACCCCAAGCTGGAATAGGCAGGTCAACCAGCTGGTTCCATATCCAGCTGGGGTTGGGGCTGGCTTCAGCACAACCTGGGGCAAGGGGAATTGATTCCCCTTCCCCTGGATAACATGGCAGTGGCCCAAATGGGGCTACTCTGATCTGTGCCCCCCAAATTTGTCGTGCAAATCTGAGGGCCAAGCAGGTCGGGGCCGAGGATGCAGCCCAAGTGGCGGATCCTGGCTGCACCCCCTCCCTGGGCCGGTCCACCCACAGGCCCACTTGTCCCCCATCTTCCCCCACCCTATTCCATCTTCCATGCCCTGTTCCATCTCCACTCCTTGCCCTCCCCACCCCTTACGATGCATTTGCGCCAACACTAGGCAGGCACAGGGGCCTTGTGCACACCCATTGAGTGCTCTGGATTTAAGTAGCATATACTACGGGCCCAGCATTTTCAACACCCCTCACCAGCGATGGGATTCACAAATTGACAAGGGGAATGCTCGGCGGGACTTAGGCGGGTCTTCCGCTTGAGTGGCAGCCCATCGGCAGCGTTCCGCAGCTGTCCTGGCCTCAGGGGGGCTCCCGCTCACCGCGGGGGACAGATGAGAGTCGCGCCGGGTGCCTGGGCAAGCAGTGGTGGGGCATGCTAACCGGGGGCAGCCTCCCCGAGGCCAAGACAGCTGCAGAATGCTGCGGACGGGCAGCCAATCACGCGGAAGCCCCGCGTTAGTCCCGCCCAGCGTTCCCCTTGTCAATCTGTGAATCCCATCGCTGCCCCTCACCCCTGTCTCTGGTGAAATTGTAATCTCTTAATCTGGGAACCCTGTTTACATATCAGGGAAGCTGCATGCTGCATGTTACGTAATCGTTAACAACATGATATGAATACATAATTTTGTTCAAATTTAGCTTTACTGCAGGCACAATAGCCTCCGCATCCGTATCAGCTGACCTTGCGCTCTGCTGGTGCTGGCTGTCGCAAACATGTGGGGGGGGGGCGAAAAGATGTTTACCACAGAAGAGTTTGAGGTGCTGGCGGGAAGAGCCTTGCCAATCTGCCAGCATTTGTCAGGCACTGGTGCAGGTAAGCTCCGCCCAGGCCAGCAGAGGGATGGAAGAGGGCGGAACAGGGAACAGGGCGAGATGGGGGTTTAATGGGGCAGGGGGAGGGCCCCTTTATGTCATATGCTACAGGGTTAGCATATGATATAGCTTGATTTGGCCCTGTCTGTATATAAACAAATAAAAGGTACAAAATAAAAGGTAATCAAAATAATATTTTGAAATATAAAAATATGAAATAAAAGGTATCAAAAATGACCCCAGCACCCTCATCTAAAAATTTTTTAGTGTGCAGTTGGTCTTATAATCATGAATGACAATATAAATGAAGATTATTCTGATCCTTAGCTTCAGATCTGGAATTAAGATGTTTTATAGGATCAGCTTGTTTACCTGCATTTACATTTCATGTGGAATAACCACAAGACAGCTGTTAACCCAGTTGGCCAGTTACCAAAGATGTGGTCTGAACTGAGTTCAACCAGGGAAGCTATGGAGGTGGGAGAAATAGTACTGCTTCAATATTAATGGATCTGTCAACATTTTGGATAGGAAGCTGTCCTACACTTAGGCAGGCCATGCATAGTTTTAGTTTACTATTGTCTGCCCTGACTGGCAGCAATTCTCCAGGACAGGATATTTCTCTGCCGTATCTGGAGATGCCAGTGACTACACCTGGGACGTTCTATGTGTAATGCTTGTGGCTTTCCTATTGAAATATGATGCCATCCCTGATTTATGTGTGAATGTACTGTATTATATGTACTCACAAGAGTTGGGGCTGGCATTGAGAAATGTGCTTAATAAGGAGCTGGTTAAATAAGAGCCCAATCCTATACTACACTTGCCCCAGGTTACTGCACAGGCCCCGGTATTTTGCTAGCACAAATCCAAGCAGCCTCATAGACCCTTATACTGAGGTAAGCCCCAGCTGCCTCCTATACTTTTCTCCTTACCCCGGGGTAAGCTCCAGCCAGCCCTATGGGGCTGCTCAGATCTACGCCAGCAAAATCATTCACTCGCAAATTCGAGCAGCCGGATCAGGCCCAGAGATAGGGGTTTGGATCCCAAGCCCCCACACCGGCAATACTCGGCCAGCATGGGAGTGGTTTACTAGTGCTCCACATCACCGTCCCTGGGCCAGTGCTGCTGCCTGCGCTGGCCAGCAGCTCTGTATGTGGTGCAGACATGCCCAACAGCACATTTGCAAATACACTGGGCCAACACAAGCAACATGCATTGGCCCAAGGGCGCATGAGGATTGCATCCTAAAATAACTATTGTGCCCTCAGAGGATTTTCTCAGGATCACCAGCAGTTCTATAGAAGCCCTTGCCACTAGCATTGAGCTCTTCCTCTCCAACGTCCCCTGTCTTCAGCAAAACCTGCTGGTTGCTGGTGAAGTGCGCAACACAAGGCTAGTTGTGTTGAACACAACCAGAACACAAGCTGAAGTTTGATGTAAAGCACGAAGCAAACTTAAGTTGTGAGGCTTAGGAAAGTCCCAAGGTTGCAGAGCTCAAGTAAGGAATCACTCAGAGACTTGAGTTGGCAAGAACTTCTATGTTTCCAGAAGTTGTCTTCTTGCAACAAAGAATAGCAAACAGATAAGACATATAGTAAATGCTTCTCAAATATCAGTTGCAGCAGTGCCTGTAAACAGCTTCTGTAAATCCAGCAGCAGCAATACTCAGAGAGAAACAGAAAGTAGAACAGAACAGCTCTCTGATCAGGACAGGACTGAACACACATAACACACACACTCACTGAGCTGAACAGACAAGCAACCGGTGTTCCTGGGATTGGCTAAATAGCTTGCAACATTTACCCAGAGATCACATGGTCTTGTTACTGGGCAGAACCTAAGCCTTACCATTCAGGCCTGCAAATTCCCTGGGCCTTACTTTAATATCCCAACAAAGTTGGTTGCTTGGAATGAGCTCTTCCTCTCTGACATCTCCCATCTTCAGCAAAGCCTGCTAGGACATACACAGATGACTGGTCCGCCCACATATGCCTCTGCTTATCTTCTCAAAGCATTTCTTCCAGCAGCTGGTTGCCGATCTGTGGGCTTATCTGCTATGCCTTCATTGCTGTGAACTCAAGAAATGTGTGATGAAAAAATAAGCAAGACATCTGCTCATGAACATAGAACTGTATGGCTGGCACACTCCGGAAAGCTCCCAGCTTCATTTTTTAACTCATCCTCCATAAACTGAGTAGTGAGCGGTACTGAGATCTTATTTTCCTGCTTCTGTTTTTAAAGTAATTGAAAACTGTAGTATTTTTTTGCCTCATGATGGCCACCAACATGTAAATTCAACTCAAAACAGTTGGATCACCCACCGCCATAGCAGTAGCAGCGATCAAGCACCGAGTTTACACTTGCAAATGCAGATTGACAGACATTCAAGGAAGAGCTTTCTCCAGGATGAAATGACTGCATAAATACAGATGCCCAGATTTGCAATTCTGAAGCAAAAAAGTAAAAAAAATAATGCTTGCGAACACATTCCCATATGGAGCCAGACAGACAGACATTGTCTTAGGTTCTCAGCTGAAAGAATATGATAAGATCTTCTGAAGTCTGTTTGCTGCATCTGAGGATATTGTAACAGAAATAGAAAAGCTGAAAGCAAAACTTCTGAGGGGTGTAAAAGGATTGGACTCTGGTACGTTCACGAGCTTCTTGAATCCCTCTAATAATGGCTCAGCTGGTTTACAATTGTAGCGAACAGTGAACTTACAGTGCCATCCTATGCATAAAATATAATGGAATGAAGTTCCACCAGGGGCGTATCTAAAGAAGTGCAGGGGGGTACAACTGCACCAGGCAACAAGCTTTAGGGGGACAACAAGCTACGCTTGACACTAGTGGCCAAAACTGTGAAAACCTTGGTATGTATGGATAATACCTTTCTGTTATATAGCATTGGAAAGCCAATTTAATGTAGAATGCAATGAAACAAATGAGGTTGGAATATCTGCATTCTGTCAAAAGTTATGGCCAAAAAACTCAGAAAACAAAAATACAACTGTGACATCACTTTTTGTTGTGACGTCACTTCCGGGGCATCATGTTGCCCTGCACCGGGCTACACTTTCATTAGCTACGCCACTGAGTTCCACTTACTTCCATGTAAGCGTGCATAAGATTGCAGTGACTAATGTCCTGCTTCAACATCTTTAGTTTAAATTCACTCGTGGGCAGGGCCAACCCAAGACGACCGGATGGCTAAGGTAGCTTGCCAAATTCTGTCCCCCCTTATCCAATGAGGTGGTATCCTCCTCCCACTGTCCATATTAGTTCAGCAGTCCCCTCCACTTTCCCTCTCCACTTTTCCTTTCCCAGCAGCATACCCTCCAGGCTCTGCTGCTTCTCCTACCCTTCCTGACTTAAAAAAAGGAATAGGAGAACAGGTTGCTGCAGCTGGACTAAGACCAGAGAGAATGAAAATGTGCTTTGAAAACAGATCTTTGATTCTGTTCTTGACGCTGCTACTTGATATGATACTGCTGATGTTACTGGATGCTACCAAGAGAAAAGGGAGCACATGGAAGGCCACTGGTTTCTGCATGAGCCATACAATCTCCCTATCCTCTACTCCAGTGGTTCCCAAACTGTGGGTCGGGACCTGATTTTTGGTAAGATCAGATAACTAATTGCCTCAAGCCCTAATAAAACAATCAGATACTGTAGCTGCTAATTCCCCTGCAGAGTTCATCTCCTGCAGTTTGCAAGGTAACTACACTGCTAACTGCCCTGCAAGGAGCTGAGCTCCTGCAATTTGCAAGCATGGTAAATATAGGGAGATAAATGTCTGAGTGATTTTTTTTCTGGTTATTATAAATCAATATAATATGATTTCTTTCTAGATTTTTTTAAAAGTCTAGTAAACCTAGGTGTGCCCTGATATAGTGTCATTTTAAAAAGTGGGTCCCAGTGCTAAAAAGTTTGGGAACCACTGCTCTACTCCCATCTGCCCTAGGAGTTTCAGAAATACTACATATAAAGGTAAAGGTTAAAAGGTTTCCCCACAACCAAATGGTCTAGTCATGACCGACTGTAGGGGGCGGTACTCATCTCCGTTTCTAAGCCTGTAGAGCCGGCATTTTTCCGAGGACAAGCTTCCTTGGTCATGTGACCGGCATGACTATATGCTGTAGTGCACGGAACACCGTTACTTTCCCACCAAAGTGGTCCCTATTTATCTACTTGCATTTTTACGTGCTTTTGAACTGCTAAGTTGGCCGGAGCTGGGACAAGCAATGGGAGCTCACTCCATCGCGTGGTCTTGAACTGCCAACCTTCCGGTCAACAAGTTCCGCAACACCAGTTTAACCCACTGCGCCACCACTACTACATATAACCGTGTTGAATAACGCTGTCATACTAATACCTTCATGGAGCCTGAATGCGTAGTGACGATTCAACAGACAGCACAGGCAGTAACATCAGTGGCATCCCTACAGGGGGGGTGGAGCTCTAGCTTTTGCAAGGAGACTTACCATCCCATGTAAATCGCTCCTCTCCCTTGCCGCTGTAGCCAGTACACAATGCCAAGACTTTTTTTTTTGCTTTTTTTGCTTTTCCCCCTAAAGTGGCACAGGAAAGGAGCAATTTCCATGGCTAGGTAAGGCTCCTTGCAAAACTTAGAGCTCTGCACCCCCCTGTAGGGATGCCACTGAGTAACGTTACTACGTTACTGTCAAAGCAAACTGTAGAGCTAAAGCAAGACTAAACAATTTACTCAGTAAATGATCTGAAAGAGACTTTTCAAGATTTCATTGGATGCACAGAGAAAATAGTTTCTTCTGAATATATTTATAATTTTCACTGGCTTAAAGCAACTCTAAGATAGAAAGATGGCTGTAAAAGAATGCACAGTACAGTGATGACTTGGTAGGCATAGAATATGTTTGACTAAGACACTAGTTTGTGTCTGCCAGTTTGATATCTTGGAAGGAGAGCAATAGGCATCATCCCATGGTATGCGAGACTGGACTTGAAAGTCATTTCCCTTTGCACTGAATATCAAATCCTAAGATCCAAACTACAGAAGGATCTCATGAGTTCTGACATTAGCAATTTAAGTCCCATTGGAATGAGACTGTGTCAAACCCTTAACAATAGCTTCTCAGGTGTTAATGTCCTCACAGTGATGGATGACGGTGATGGATGTCGGTCAGGACCTGATAAGTTCATTGTAACCTTTTCAAATTGGGCCTGAAGGAAGTTACTGAAAAGCGAGCTCTCAAAAGGTCAAGCAACAGGGTCACCAACGATGGCTAGCTGCTACAGACCACTGCGCTGTGGTGAGAAATGTTGCCAATTTGCCCCTCGCCCCTTGCTGCCATTCAGAGCTGCTGAGGGGAAGGCAAGATGGCCTTCAGAGGGCATGCACACCCACCTAGAGAAGAAACCATGGGCCCTGTCACTGAGATTTGCTGCCAGCCTCTCCCTGGAGACTATTTATAAAGAGTGAGCTGCAGCTTTAACAGCAACCAAAAACCTGGTTATTTGGGTTTTTTTTTTTAAATTGTGTGTAAGCTGCTTCTAGAGACCTTCGCCTGAATTTATATGGATAAATAAATAAGAATAGTAAAATTTAGAAATTTAGGCCTCAATCCTTAATTGAAACTCTGCATTGCCCAAACTTGTGTTCTGGCGGCACAGCGGTCTGTCTGGCATCGCAAAACGTTTTGCACTGTTGTGTGCAACTGGGCCACCGCCATAAATGGAGAGTGGTGATGGCCATCCAACAGCAGCCCTCAAAGATGCTCTGGTGCCAGTAAGTGGAATGGCATAGAGTGGGGAAAGGAGGAGGGCTGTGAGGAGAGATGGGGTGTGTTGAGTGTGAGAACAGGATAGTTACTAGTAGCCGTGGCTCCCTGGCAGTGGTGGTCCTACCGTTACCTTGGGGGAGCAAATGCCACCAGGCGCCACCCATCCCCTCCTCCAGAGGGCTGCTATACAATACTTCCGGTTTTGTCGGAAAACTGGAAGTAGTCTAAAAGCCTCTGAAGGCTTCTGGAGCATGATGGAACATTCTGCAAAGTGCTGTGAGCTCCAGGTAAGTGGGGGGCACTAGTTGCTGCAGAGGGCACCAGTCTTTGGGGGTGGGCAGCTGCCTGCGGTCTTGGCCCAAGGGCACCAAATGGGCCAGGTCCACAACTGCTCCCAGGGTCTACTTGGAATTGCACTAGTCAAAGATCTGACACAGATCTGCATAGACCTATTGAGGAAATGAAAGCTTTTCCTGGGAAGGCTTCCCGAACTTTCTGCACAGGATAGAGTGCATGCTCTGTTGGCACAGCTGCATCAACTGGAGGGGGGATTTAGGATTGGGCTATAAGAGTATTTGGTGCAGTTTTATAATGCTATTCTTTAAAAATGACAAAGTTTTAAAATATCACTTTGTACAAGGCAGCCTGCTAAACAGTATTTAATTCAAGAAAAAAACACCAAATTAAAAAAACAACGCAAATGCCATATTCTGATCAGGGAGCTCTTCTCTAGCCGAATCCTGCATGTAGGGACTCTGTGATTCAGTAATAAATGCACTCTACACCTGCTGGAGGGAACTTCCATCTTACACCATACAGCTAAGGTGGAGCCTTGATATTGAAAACAGATGCTGAAGCAAGCCTTGGCACAATTTAATCCCCACTGACCAGCTTTGTCAGGATGTCTGCATCCTATCCAGATTTAGCACCCTTGAGATGTTCAGCAACTAGACAGCAGGCTGAGGTCATCTCTGAGACGATGCCACACCATTTAAGAGCTAAGGAACTACAGGGGTGGTGAATGCTGGATTTTCACAGCACACAGTTAGTGGCGTTATTTCAGCAACCGCTAAAGTGGGAAAATTCACAGCCTTGAATGGTCGGCAAGCTCACACTTCATCATGTGTCACAGTCCAGTGATTGTCAAAGGACTTGGGGCAATAATGTAAAACATACAGGCTGCATCAGGAAACCTGTGAATATTTTTAAGTGGACGTTGTCGGCTTGTTTCTGTCCAGGCAGATTATGAGCCCAGTTGCATGGAAGGAAAAAGTATCTGCTAGCTTAGTTTGAATTCTGTCTTTCTCTTTTTCAACTGGCATCCTGCCCCAGTGGCTGCTCTAAGCCTTTTGCTTTGTATGCATCTAAACTAGGTCTGGTTACATTGATGTGGGTTTTTCAGCCTTCATTTATTTCCTGTGTCAGCTGAAAGGGAAGTAAAAATCCTGTGACGCCGATAGCTAGTAATCTGGCTGAACGGGAACAAAGATCTTTTACGAGGCAAACTATCTGGCCTGATTACCAGATGAAATGTTCAATTGATAAATGTGAGTGGCATTCTGGGATGCAAGAGGCCTATTTGGTGAGAGGACCAAAGCAAGATATGTGGGAGATGCACTATGTAAGTGGGGCTTTGGTAGTCAAGCGGGCTGCATTGAACCAAGCCAAGCCAGAGGCGTAGGAAGGATGCTGCAGGGGAAGGCAGGTGTGGAAGGCGCTCGCTGTGGCAAGGCACAGCAGCGCAGTAGAACCCATGTGCTTTTCAGCCCCCCCTCCCTTACGCTTGGATCACTCCTAAATGGAGTGATTCTGGGCACATGGAGGTGTGGCCGGGCTATGCAGAGGGATGGGGCAGAAGCACTGGGAGTGTGGTGATGTTGCTCTGTCCCCGGGCAGCGAGTATGGCTCTGAGCCAGGCATTGAACGGGTATCTGTACATTCCCTCTTAGTACTAGCAGTTACTGTTGCTCCTCCACACAATTTGTTCTTGTTCTCATTAGTTTACTACACTAAGTACATAGCACTTTACATTAAGTGGGTGGGGAAAAAAAACAGGTCCCCAATCAGAAGGTTCACAATCTTACACAGGTACAAAATAAACAGTGGAAAGGAAGGAAAAATGGATGTAAGGAAAGCCCAAGGGAAAGAAGTTCATTATTTATGACATAAAGGTAAAAGTAAAGGTTTCCCCACGACCGAATGGTCTAGTTGTGACCGACTGTAGGGGGCGGTGCTCATCTCCGTTTCTAAGCCCGTAGAGCCGGCATTTTGTCCGAGGACAAGCGTCCGTGGTCATGTGGCCAGCATGACTACGCCGAAGTGCACGGAACGCCGTTACCTTCCCACCAAAGTGGTCCCTATTTATCTACTTGCATTTAGGTGTTTTCGAACTGCTAGGTTGGCAGGAGCTGGGACAAGCAACGGGAGCTCACTCCGCTGTGCAGTCTTGAACTCCCATCCTTCCAGTCGGAAAGCCCAACAGCAGCGGTTTAACCCACTGCCGCACCACGTCCCCATTTATGACATACACGTATTTATGTATTTATGACATACACGTGGGCTAAGTTACAGTACAATATGTACCAGAAGTTTTCTACTAATAATTTAATATTAAGTAATAATTATAATTAATAAATAATAATAAATAGAACCATATACTCTTTTTCTACAAAAAATGTTTGCAGAGTGGATTGCACAGACAAATCTAGTAACTCAATGTCTCCAATCCCAAAAGGATTCACAATCTAGAAACTAGAAGGTTGCGCCAAAGGCCTCATGAAAAGGTGGATTTAAATGAAATAAGGGATGTAGAATAAGTACTGTATATACTCATGTATAAGTCTAAAAATTTATGCCTGAAAATTGACCTTGAAAACATGGATCGACTTATAGATGAGTCAATACAGTTAATAAAGCTTTTAACAGCAGCTTGGGAAGGGGCTGGGCTGAGAAGCAGAAAGCTGGGGGAGGTTAGAAAAAAATGGAGCAATTTTACTTACCAGTACTTCTCAGGCACCAACAGACAGGAAGCAAAAAAACAGTAGCCATTTTCCTTCTTCTCCAAACAGGCAGAGAGGTGAAAGTGCTTTTGGGAATTGTAGTAATTATGAAGGCTGCTGCTGTGGAGGTGCTGTGCTGTATTTCTCACAAAACCTACAACTCCAATAAGCTCCTTCATCTCTCTCTCCCTTCTTGTTTGAAGAATAGCTCCATTTCTGTGCTGCCTCAGAAGAATGTGAAATAGCTCCTTTTTTGGTTGGCTTTCTGTTGCTGCCTCAGAACACTTACTGTGAAGTCATTTTCAAAGAATTTAATACTCCCCCTAAGTTTCACCCTCGGCTTATGCATGCCATAGCAAATTCTATTATTTTTGGCTTAGAACATACCCTCGACTTATCCATGAGGTTGACTTATACTTGAATATATACGGTATACAATCTAAGCCCAGGGGTGGCCAGCCTTTCAATTTTAGGGCTCCTGGACCTTTAACAGTTGTGTAGAGGGAGGGATTTCAGCAGGTGCAGCTCATCATTGGTGAGATGATAAGCTGCACTTGCTGAAATTCCCTCTTTGACACAATTGTTAAAGGTCCAAGAGCCCTGCCTTTTTAAAGATAGGGGAACATCAGTAGTTTTGCTGCAACAAGGTAAAAAAAGAATTTTTTAAATGTACCTCTATCTTTTTAATAGGCATCCCAGTATCCATG
The DNA here is from genome assembly GCA_029204185.1 of Lerista edwardsae. Lineage (NCBI taxonomy): Eukaryota > Metazoa > Chordata > Lepidosauria > Squamata > Scincidae > Lerista > Lerista edwardsae. The sequence continues at coordinate 13,303,388 of JAJKFI010000028.1, read as the reverse complement.
GTATCTGTGGATAACTGAAACCATGGATACCGAATCAGCAGATACCAGGGCACACCTGTATATTTTCACCAGCTTAACAAAAAAAGTTACCATATGTAGGCTCCTTGATGATGAAAGGTTCAGCATGGTCTTTACCACTAGTTGGCAATTTACAGATTCTGAAGGCACCTTGTAGTAATTTTATGGAAAAGACCACTGTAATTAAGGCCAACTATTTACTAGCCGCTGTGTTGTTAATTGCAGGTTGATCTATACTCTTCCATGCTAGACTTGCGAAGTGATTTCTGCAGTTTAAGGTGTTGCTAAAGGCACAATTGGAGCATCATTTTTTTCCTGATAATATGTATTTGTACAATAAAACTAAATGACACACTGCCTATATATATGCAGACTAACATGCTGGAAGCACAATAAGTTTTATGACAGGATTAATGAGGATTATTTATATTGCATTTTTTCAGCAAAAATAGTCACAAAAGGAAACCACAAATTGGCAAGTTATCATGCAGACAATCACATGACTGGAATGTGCTGCTGGAGAAAAAGGTATTGTTTAAAAGAATTTCAAAGTACAATACCTCATTATCGGAAATACTCATCTTCAGAGAACTGGAAAAAATGGAGATGGATTAATAGTTTAAGAAGTTGAGAATTCCAACTTCCTTCAGCAAAGAACAAAGAAGTCTGTCTTCAAATGCTCCTGTTTTCTACAAAGGAATAAAATTTGCCTCTGTCATCACTTCAAGAAAGAACTTTTCCTGCAATGATTTCTTTGCCAGAGCCAAAAAATTGAAATCTTGCAAGTAGGAGGGAGGGAGGGTGAGAAAAAAAAAATCACTTTTCAGAAAAAGAAAGCAATTCAGACATGTTTGTCATAGGTAGGAATGGCTCGTTTCAAACAAAGCCCATAAAGGGGGGGGGAAGATGTTTCAAATTAACAAAAAAGCTATTACCTCACACACAAAAAGAGTTGAATACATTTCACTTTCTTGACAATGATTTTGTATGACTGTGATGAAAAGTACAGCTGTCGCTTAAAACAGAATCTTTATTGATAAGCATAATGGCTTCACTTTTTTTCTTCTTTTTAATGACAAATAATTGATTGTGGGTTAAAAAATTAAAATACATCATTCTCTTTTATCCCTTTTAACTGTTTTAACTGTTTTAAGTAAGTAAAAAAGCAACAACCTGTTTTTAACTATTGGACTCAGGAAATTCATTTCACAGTCCAATCCTAACCGGTGCTGGAAGAGGGAGGTCAGCTTGCTGCCCTGTATCCAGCAGGGGCGGTGGTAGCCTGTATCCAGCATGGGGGTGTGTGTGGCTGGCTGCAGTGCAACCCAGGGTAAGGGGATTTTATTCCCCTTATCCCATGTTCTGTGGCAGCCATCCCAATAGGGCTCCTCGGAGCAGCACCAGCAAAATAGCTGATGCAACTCCAAGGGACCCAGGGAAAGCCAACTGGGCCAGTGACAGGGATTAGGATCTGGCCTATGTCAGCCACTCCGGTCCCATCCACCCTTTCCCACGCTCATCCAATCATGGTCTGCCCATGATTCCTGCCCATGGTCATCCTCCTCATGCCCTCCCCATGCCCAGTTTCACCTTCCCCCAAATGCTATGCTATGCTATGCTTCCTTCCTATGCTGGCCTCCATATGCTGGCCTTACTGTCCTGTTGCAGGTCCTGAAATCAGCATGAGGAGGACATCACATGTCCATGCACCGATCTCCCTGACATAACAGCACCTCATTGGTTCCTGGAACAATCCGTCTTATTGGTCAGTTTTAAGTTAAGGAAATCCATTTTTTTTTGTTACCTAAGGCAGTTGTGTTTTCCTTTTCTGGTTATTTGGCTATAACATTAAATATAAAACATATACTGCAATTCAATGCCTCTTGTTCCATTGCATTCTGCAATAAATTACCTATAAAATGATACATAATGTGATGGTATTATTCATAAATACCAAGGGTTCTGCAATGTTGGCCACTCAATTTCCTCTGATACCCTCCCCCAAGGCCTGGTATCCTCTATGCTCTGTCACTGCTTCAAACTGCTTTTAGCTAATGCAGCTGCAAAGCTTTACAGCTTATTTGTGGTAGCCTGCACTACCTAGTCGCACTAGTGCCACTGTGGTTTGGGTTGTTAGCGGCACTGCCACAGTGATACAGTCCATACAGATAAAACAGTCATGGGAATTCCAATTGAACAGGGCCCTATAAACAGAGAAACTCGGTGCTTTCAGAAATCAACAAGAAATCTATGAATAGAATCTCTAAGTGCTTGTTTTCACCAGGGTTTATGGGTAAAGTGGTCATCCTTGGCACCTATGCACAATATGGAATCCACACCACCCCTTGACAGCGAGCACCTAAGCAATAGCCTGAGATGGCCATTAGTGACTTGATACTCTGTATATTTATTTCTCATATAGCAAATATTGTTTCAGTCAAGGAACACAATAGAGGACTTTCAAGAAGCCAAAGATGAATAGCCAATGTCACTACGTGTTCAAAAATATCTGCCACTTCTCTATTTGAATTTCTTTTCATAAATGTGTTCAACATTGTGAGATGCAAAAATGTGACTTTTATTCAAAACACAGAGCACTTTTTTATTGCTGTCTCTTTCTCCAGTCTAAGGAGCATACATAAGTACATAAGGATTGATAGGATTAAGCAAATATGAGCAAATTGCAGGGATTTTTCACCTTGTGGTGACATTTCCCTGTTAAAAAAAAGTTGTATAAATGTGCTTTAAGTGCCAGAGTCATGAAAGGGGAAAGCACAGACATAATCTAAGGCATGTTCAATATGTGGACTAAACCAAGTCAGTTGAAGTGTGAACTCAGTGACTCAGGGTTAATTGTATTCTAATTCTTAACAATTTGCCGCTTGTTACACCTTGTTAATGAGGTGTAAACAAGGTGTGATTAGATGTATCAACTCAGTGCAACAAATGTAAATTTTCTTTGCTGCTACAGCTATGCAATTTTAACCAGGATGGATGCTAATTGAGATGGCAACAAGATTTAAAGGAACTCAAAAAGCTCTATAGATTTAAGCCATCGCTAATGCAGCCAGCAGAGAGAATGAAAATATTAAAACGCTGGCAGCACACAATAAAATTACACAGTGAAATGCAAACTGAAACTTCACAATGAGCGTTCAATTACAATTCAAAGATGTAGAATTGTTGATTGATTGATTTAATGTATTTCTATGCCACTTTTTGGTCACAACAAGGCACCACCAAGGTGGCTCACAATAGCAGTCAACAATACAGAAACAAATACAAAATCATTGTTGAAAATGATGAGGAAATGCATTATAAGGAAACTCCATGATTAATGATAGGCACATGTTTCAAAGCATTTTTAAGAACTGGTTCAGTACATTGAGCCATCCAGCACTTGCTCTTAGGCAGCCCAATCCTAACCAGTGCTAGAACAGGCCGGCTCGCTATCCTGTGCTGTATCCAGCGCAGGTTAGGAGGCAATTGGAGATCACCTCTGGTAAAGCCCCAGAGACCCCTATGGGGCTATGCAGACCTACACCAGTGAAATTGCTACCTTAATCACTGGCACAATTCTGTGTTGCCCCACGTTAGTGGATTGATCCCGGGAAGGGGATTAGGATGTGATGCGTGCCAGCACCACTGATCCCACCTCTCCTGGTCCCAATCCACCCATACCCATCACCACCCTTCGCTTGCCCTGTTCCAGCCCTCCTTGTCCCTGTGCTGCCTGGTGGAAACTTACCGCATCTGCCATATGCTGCTCTTTGTATGCAAGCCTTCCAGACAGTGTGGTAGACTGCTCTGCCATCACAACATGCTTTACAGCAATATTGCAGTGGCTAGTACTGGTGTACGGCTATTCACGCTAGCTTGGATTGTGCCATAAATCTAAAGTCCTTCCATACAACATTTCTTACAGAAATTTGTCAGAAGTTTTTTTGAAGCTGGTCATGTTTCCTCTCAGAAATACTAATCTGAGAATATCTAGCATCCTACTTCCTATGGTCATGGCAGGCAAACGTGAGAGAGTTTGAAATGCTTCTTTATTAGGAGCACCAAGAAAATGGGCTCGACTGATCAGAAATGCTAGGCATGTCCAAACATGTCAACAAGTGTGCTGTCAATCTGATACTCGCCTGGCTACTAAGCTGTCATTGCTTGGATTTCTCCTGTAGGAGCCGCTATGTTAACTCATTAATTTGGACAGCGATGCAGTCAGAAATGACATTGTCATCCAATCACAAAACACTAATTAGCTGTCAGTGCCAACAGTATTCTTGGAAGTGCCATTGTACAGAGGTTGCATGTTATGGGAATAACAACAAATTTCATTGGTCACACTATTGGTATATGAAGAAAGGACAGATTGAAGGCTCCATGCCAGAAGCCAGCTTCAGTTCTCTAACTAGGCCAACAATTGATATCTGTATGCCCCTGGAGGCAGAGAACTAATACAGAAACACTTTGCCCTTTTTGCCTCTCCTTTTGGTTGATGAAACACAACTGTTTGTACCAGTCATCCCGGCCAAATGTAGGTGGGTAGGGTAGGGGGAATCCTCACACCACTTATCATTCCTGCAGCTGCTGAACTAACTGAAGTTTCCAAATAGTCTTCAGAGGAAGTTCCATATAAAGTCCACATAGGGATCACACATCTGAAACCTGCATGTTTATAGTTTTTCATGCATGGGTTCTTTAACAGGTTCTGCCAACTGCATGTAGGGACACATGAAGTATAAACAGGCACAATATATTTCCGCTTTCTACATGCTTATAATCAGTGATGTCATTCAGAGGGAACGGACCAGAACGGGCGTTCCAGATCCTAACGGGCTCCGTGGCTGCTTCCGGGTTTTGGGGTTGTTGTTTTTTTTCAGCATTTGAATTTGCACTCAAAAGTGAGTTCCTGTTCCTAAATCATTTGAATGACACCACTGCTTATAATGCAATAGAAGAAAAATCCTATGGTTGCCCACTTTTCTCATGTTGCCATGAAGATCTTGCATAGAGATGAGGTCCTAAGAATATGAGGTCATAAAAATACGATAACAATCAGTGCGCCCAGGGAAGGGAGGATGGAGTACTCGTATACAAGTGGAGTATCCCTCATCTGGACTGCTTGGGATGGAAAGGTGTCTGGATTTTGGATTTGTCTGGATTTCAGAATATTTGCATAAATACAATGAGAAATGCTTCCTTTTGCTCTTTTCACTGTTAATCATACAGGTGTCGACTCGCCTCTGGGACATTTGTCAACAATGCCTACACAGGTACATACCACAATGCAAAAAATAGAACTTACAGCCTTTATCTGCACTGTATGTGAGAATGAGCACAAGACTTCTAGTGTGTTCACACTAAAGAAAGTTTTTAAAAGTCTTGAAACAAAATGTCTGGATTTTGGATCTCCGGATAAGGGATTATCTTCCTGTCCTGCATGAGTGACCCCGTGCATGATTTCTTGATTTCCATGATGAAAGGTAGAATATACTTAAAAAAAAATGTCAAGGCTTTGATCTAGAATCCTGGGAAGACAGGACCACTTATCACTTCCATGAACTTCATCATTTTCTTACAGAGGAGTGCACCAATGTGTGCATTCTCTTTTTCCTACAACAACACAGGAAACCTTGTGCATTCTAGGCCATTTGACAGTAAACCTCATCACTGTAATCTACTAGGAAGGAATGCAATTGGGCGTAGGATTTTATGCCTGAAAGAAACCAGATTGTTCTAACGTCATGCTTCCATAAATGTATTTTTACAATATTTCTGTGTGTACCTTTGTGTTGGGAATACTACACTCATTATCTGCTTTCTGCAGCCAGTAACTGCCAATATTTTTAATAATTGCCTTACCTTGCTTCATAGTAACTAAAGAAAATGAGAAGAAAAGCCGTTAGCGCCTTCGCGCGCTAACGACCCCCTTGCCCCGTCTCCCAATGAGATCAGGGGGGTGATCACTAGGACCGCCACCCCAGGCAGTACCCTGCACCTTGAAAGGGGGAGGTAACCCCCCTTTTCCCTGTCATATTTAATCAGTCCTTGTTTGCAAATCCTTTGTATGTTATCAAATAAAGTGGCCCAAGTTATACCCAAGCAACAGTCTGCTGTCTTTATTGGGAGTGCGTGGGTAAAGAGCCATTTCTGAAGGCTTCTGAAAGATTTCATGTGTTTTTAAAACATTCAAATCCCATACCTAATATTATGGGTCCTTTAAAGATAGTGATAGAAAGCAGAAGGCGATTACAGCATAATCTCAGCTGCCTTTACCAATGTTTCAAGCTTTATTCTCCCGATTTAAAATTTCAGTACTTTGATATTCTAAACCTGTAGAATCAGACGAGTCGGCTGAAGGAGGATGGCTTTGAGACTACAGGTAATAATGCCGTTCCCTCTTTTCTTTTTATTTAAATGCCACCTTGCGCTCTCTCATATGTACACATATTTTCTATACACTTCATCTTGCTGAAGCAATGTCTGGAGGGATTTAGTGTTTCTTTTTTCTTAAACTGCTGGTGGAACAGAGCACTGAATCAGCTCTTTGGCTAATTTATTTGATTTTTGGAATGCTGCAACATTTTTATGAGGAAAACTTCAAAGAAAATTAAACCTTTAAAACCCCCATAAATTTGTGCTGTTTTTCCCCCCTCCCTTTTTTGGGGCAACGAAACAATTAACAAAGTCTACATATTCAACACGGTGAGTAACATTTTCAATAAAGAAAAACAAACGTAACAGAAAACATAACAGGGAGGGGGGACAAATTACCTCACGTTAGAGACAATGTGAGAGCAATATCTGGTGCCTTAATAAGAGACAGAAATTGTTAGAAAAAATATAAAAATTCAAAAGCATCTTTATTTACAAGTTGCTAAGAGTGCCACTGCAAGTATAAAATAATCCCCCCCCAAAAAAGTTCTAAAGGAGCTTGTGTGTGTGTGTGTGTGTGTGTGTGTGTGTGTGTGTGTGTGTGTTTCTCTCTCTCTCTCTCTCTCTCTCTCTCTCTCTCTCTCTCTCTCTCT
>JAJKFI010000028.1:13272731-13289913 GCA_029204185.1 Lerista edwardsae | reverse complement strand
GAGAGAGAGAGAGAGAGAGAGAGAGAGAGAGAGAGAGAGAGAGAGAGAGAGACTAATTGTAACCTATATTCCATTTCTCTACAGAGTGAAGTGAGGAAAATCAAAGGCTGATATACCTGATATTCAATTAAAAATACAGCTTGCATTAGTCTATGACTTCAGCAGATAGCCCAAATGTATGCTTGCAATAGAAGAAACGCCAGTGTCATGTCCTTAACCACAAAGCTCTCATGCCTGAGCCCAACACTGATATAACAGTGAAGATATGGGCCCTGGATTGTGTGATTATTATGGAAGCAAATGCATTATTGAATCAACGTAATGCTAGGAAGACAGTGACCATGCTAAAGAGATAAAGCCATGCAAGCCGGGGAACGATTATGCTAATGCTTCTGTTAAACATTTCAGCATGCCCAGTGCAGACTTGATGTTTGAGAAGGCTAGGCTTGTGGCTTGTGCATTTAAGAAATGTGCTGTGCCTTCACTATAGCCAATTTCCCCACTTCCCTTGTTCTCTTCGCTCAGTTCTGTCTTAACTAGGACAAAAATTGCTCTCTCTCATGCTCACAAAAATTAGTTCCATGATGTTTCAGTCTCTCATACCCTGTTGCAAACCCTACTTCAGAATGACACATCAAGGTAAACAAGAAAGGACCATTAGAGCTAGTAGTAAGAACCTGGGAGAATTACAGTCCAACCCTGTGCATGTCTACTCAGAAGCAATCCGCATTAAATTCAACAAAACGTGATCCCAGGGACGTGTATAGAATTGCAGCTTTAAAGTGTTAAGCTATTGTGACATGTCAAATTTGAGTCAAGCCAGAAATGGTTGAGAGATAGAGGTGGGAGAAAACAATGGTAATGAAATAAAAACACATAACACCACTTTCTGCACTTCCCATTTTTGTAAGAACAAAATAAAACAAAATCGAAACCTATGGGGAAAAACTGTTTTCTTTAGTTTTTAATTATTATTAAATGGGGGGGGCATTTTCATGCATAATGATTGTCGCTTTATCTGCTGACACCATGCCATCTATATCATCGACCTAGTGCATTTTTCAAGCAATTATACTTTATAATTATGTTGGCACCCACCAATAAGCACACAAGACAGAGGCATGGGATGATAAATTAATTGATATAACATAACCTGCAGCAGGGAAAAACTCAACTAGGGAATAACCCTAAGTGTGCTGGCAGCTAAATTGGGGGAAATGCCCTGGCCGTCTATCTCCCCCAGCCCAATAATGGGCATGACATCCTGGCTTCAGGCACCATTCCAACTGTTGGGTTAGCCTATCCCAGCCAACCCCGAGAGGTCAAGGCAGCTGGTCAGCATCGACCCACCCAGGCAAAGCCTGTGGGTTGGACTTTGCATGGGCCAACAAAGGGGCTCACCATCCAGAATGATCTTGGCGCGGCTTGTCACCAGGAGCCCCTGAGAGCCCCGACAACAGCCGTGCCTCGCCCCCCCTGTCAAATAAGCAGCCAATAGACTGCATGCATTATCCTGCCACCGTCCCGCTCTGCAAGGTGGGAGCCCCGCAAAAGTTGCCAGGCCTCAGGCGCCTTAGCAATGTTATAATGGAGATTTTGAATAGAACTCATAGCACCATTTTCTGCACTTCTACCTTTGGAATAAAAGCATTTTCTCCCACTTTTACAAAAACATTGCTCCTGCTTTTAGCGCTAGTGTCAGGATATTGGAACCTTTATGCTTCTTAACCTGGAAGAGGTTGACCAGTGAACCCAAAGAGGTCAGGGCTTGCAAGCTAATGGAAATACATGTCCGGGGTCAGCATCTGAGGGCAGAAGCGTAGGAAGGGTGATGTGGGGGGAGGCGAGCCCAGCGGGCACTGGCTATGGCAGGGTGCAGCAGCATGGAAAAACCCATGCGCTTTTTGGTTCTCCTGCCCTCCCTTGTGCTAAATGGAGCAATTCCAGGCACAGTGAGGTGAGGTCGAGCAATGCATGGGGATGGGGTGGCCACACTGGGGGGCTTGTGATGTTGCCCCACCCCAGGACTCTGTGAGCTGAGCTCTGTCTGAGGGCAGCCCTTTGCAATGCAGATGACTTTAAATGCCTTCAGAATTTCCCCATAAATCCAGTTCAGTGTAGGAGTCATCAGCAGCATATTTACTATTACTAGTCCCTCCGTTCGCACCTTCTCCCTTTCTATGCTCCTATTGCCTTTAATTTTATCAGGTGCAAAGTGATCCCTAGGTAGGAGCACCTTCTGGCATCCAGCAGGATACATCACAGGCTATTGCAGAATCCTTGTTCTTTCCTTGGCTGTATGCCTCACTGTGTTCTGGCTGTGTTCTGGATGCCTGGGGACTGGGAGCTTCTGGGTCCAAACCAAGGGCTCACAGAGAGAGGGCAGTGCCCCTGCTGCAGTCCCTGTTCCCACCCAGACTGTGTCCCCAGCTCATCCTCCGACTGCACTTTTGCAGCAGCTTAAACAGTCTGTATTGCAGCAGGGGCAGTAGCAACATGGCACTGGCAAATGGGTTCATATCAAGCTGGTCTCATTGTGCCATGGAGCAGAGCTGGGCTGTCCCTGCCGGTCCAACTCCTGAAAGAGACCTCATGCAATTAGTCTCTTTTTGAGTGCTCAAGCAAGGCTGCTGGACTGTGGGGTCTTTGCTGATCTTAGTTCCCTCGGACCCCTCATCTTAACCCCCCCCTCTTATTGGGTTAATCTGTGGGAGAAGTGCTGAGGCATACTTCATCGGGTTACATCTGTTAGCAAGAATGCCTCCCTTGCCTTACCTTGTCAGGAGATCTTTGTCTTATCTTGTCACTACTCCTAGATCATGCACCTAGATGCAATAATCTCTCTCGGGATTGCTTCAGCTACTTTCCCCCACCCCATGGAATGATGCCAAAAGGGGATTGAGATACGAACCCAGCCAATAGGCTGCTCAGGGACAGAGGAGGAGGAGGTCCTTACCCTCCGCTGTTTCCTGCCCCCGTACACCGCTCTGCTCCGCCCCACGCCACACCAGGCTCCATTTCAGAGCCTTACAGTGGCAGGAGTAGGCGGGAGGGCAAAAAACCATTCACCTCTCCAAGAGGCCGTCTCATTGCCACTTTCCTCCCACCCCAGGAATGCCGCACCTGGGGCTCCCCCCCCCCACGTAATGGTAGGTCCGCGACTGGAAAGAGACATCATTTCTATTTGGAAGGACATAAAATGCTATGTTTTGTTTGCATCTGTTTGAGGGTAATTGTTGCTTGCGCAGAGTAATGCAGAGCAATTCTATCTGTCTGCTCTGTCTCCCTATCTGAAAAAAACAACCCCTTGCCCTTCTGGCAATACAAGATGCATTATGGGACATCTGAAATGCTGAGTGTTCTTTGTAGTAAGTTAGCTCCCAGGGTCGGAATACTGTGCCAGTTAACCCTACATTCTATGCATGCAATCAGAAAGAAAGATTGACCATTTTATTTTCATGCCACCAAACATTTGAGTTCAGCTGCCTGATAGAAGTTGCTTTGTGATACAGGAACAGACTTGCCTTGCTTCCATTTTTTTTGGCACTTGAATGAAAGAGAAAAGATTGAACCCCAGGACTTTTTGTTCCAAGTTGATGGGTAAGAAAATAGACATTCTAGTCTCTCAGGTGAAAAAAAAAGTTACATATTTGCAAAAAGAAAGGAGAAGCTTCTGGAGGAGGATGCTGAAAAACGGGCAGGTATCTATATTTACTTCCATAAACGTGCAATGTGGAAAGAACATGGCACCTTTGTTTTTGTGAGGAGACATAGCAGGCCCAGGTGTGTACACACTGCTATTTTGCTATCACACCTCACAAGCAGCACCTCAGTTTCCTGAAAACAAACAAAACGAACTTGCTTCTAGCCCTGCAAAGGTGTGCTAGGTGTATAGGCAATGCATGAGGAAACTTCCTGCTTCTTTGGCAGAACATCGGAAATCCATTCGCCTTAGAGACCGGCACGTTTTGTTCTGCCAAATGGAAGGGAAATTCTGCCATCAGTAGGTGTTGTTGATGGGAAAGGAGAAACAGAGAGGACTCCAGCATCCAAGTGTTTCCTCTTGCAGGTTTTTCTACGCAAAGTAACGATTTGGGTCATATATTCATGCTGACAGCTAATTTGCAGCCTAATGAAATTCCGAACCGAAAAGATAATAAACCCTAAAAACAAGGATGGTAAATGGAAATGTTGTCAGGTCCTTAGTTTTAATAGCAGAGCAATTGGGCACCGCCAGTGAAATAACAAAGCTAATTTTAATTTGAAGATTTGAACATAGATGAGCTCATTTATCTTCTGTAAACACGGTCCTTCTATAGGACTAATATCTAAACAGAAACCCAGCCATTTAAGGCTATATATGTGTGTGTATTTTTCAGTGGCATTTCCCATGCCCTGTTTCTTCGACACCTACCCTAATTAAATAAGAAGATCGAGACAGTCTTTTGCCACTTTTTGTGTCTAGGAAATCCCAGCCAAGCTCACAGCTCAATTCAGCTCAGCTACCTCAAGGCAAACAAATTCCGTTTGGCGTGAGGCTGAAGAGACATTGCTGAATAAATATTAGCAAGGCTTGTGGATAATTTAGAAGCAAGAGGTGTTAAGAAGAACAGTCCAGGAATTAGACTTTGTGGCAATTGTACAAAGCAGTTCTTAGTATTTTGGTGGCACATGCTCATCCCATGCTGGCTGGTCTTGTGCAGCCCACCCGTGTTGCACGAGACAGAGGTGGGAAAATGTCAGTGCCTGATTGGTGCATTGTTTGTGGAGGTGGGACTTAGCAGGCACACAGGGTTAAATTGCTGGTCTTTTCAGTTTGGTCATGGAGTTCCGGCTCCCCACCTATTCCTCCGACACGTTGCGCTCTGCACTGGGCTACACTTTCATTAGCTATGCCCCTACCAGTAAGCAACAATTGGGAGAGGACGAATTCAGAATAGAAGCATTCAGAGAGTTATGCTGAGAGGACAGGTCCTCCCTTCCCATGCAGTGTCAGAAAGCCACCTCTTGAGAATAGCAAATCACATACAAATTCCACCTATTTCTTATTTGAAGGGATAAATGTGACTTCCTAGAAAGAAAAGGACAGAGAATAACTTTGATGAGGAAGAAGAGGCTCTCATTACTGATTCAGCTCTTCCAATTGCTTGAACAAATTTAGGGGGGGGGAGTTTATTTTGGAGCAGCTGATTAAGTGCATTTAAATGATGGCAACACGTAGTCTCTCAATATACACTTGATGACGGGATTCTGCCTGAATGCTGTCAGGACACATTTCGAAAATTGGCAATGAGTATGCCGTAGACTGCCCTACTTATGACCGTGTTTCAGTGTGATGTTTAATGCACTGCTTGTAACCTAGCAAAGTAATAAAAGTTGCATTGAACTGGCAAATTTTTTGAACTCTGAATTATCCAAATACAAAGAAGCAACTGGTTTTGTTTTTGTTTTGGGGTTGTTGTTGTTTTTAGAAAGGCCTTTCTTGGCACAGAGTGGGAAAATGCATAGATATAATTTGGGAATAAAATGTGCATTTCAAGGAAAATAGTGAAGTAGTTGTCTATCTTGTTCTCTTCAGGTCTATGTAGTGGTCTAATGGCTTCACACAGGCACTCAAAGCAAATATGATGCTGATGGTGATGCTGCTGATGATATTAACAATAGATTATGATTTTAATAAAATTCTTCTACTTTTACAGCCTAATTTTATCCTGCTGCAGCATGTGGCAGTGCCAAAACAGGCTGTTTTCCTTTACCTCTCCATAACCATCTTTATTGCCAACTAGCTGGCTGAAATCTGAGAAAAAGGGGGTGTTTCAGGAGGCACTGGAGGGGATAGGACACAAGTCACTTGTACTGGGATAACCCCCTCTCACCTCTAGCACACCCCTTTCCTCCCTTGATCTGCTCAACCCCTGCCCAGTTCTGTCCACTCCAACAACTTACTGATGTCAGTGGGGCTTTTCCTGCCCACCACTGTGTGCAGCATGCTCCTTGGCATCTGTGGCAAGCAGCCCAGTGGCTATGCATGCATTTACAATGCCAAGACCAAGCATAAGATTGGGTTGTTAAAACTCTCTTAAATCTGATTTTAGGGCTATTCATATCTATACGTGACCTTATTGAAATGATATAAAATTAGATATAATAATAATAATAATAATAATGATAATAATAATAATAGTCTAATATAATGTTAAAACTATTGCCAATAATATTCTTATTAAATTGTTAAGGATCATGACACCCAATAATAGCCCAATTGCTAAAAGCCAGTCCAAATAGGAATGGCTTATGATGCTTCTTCCTAGTGGATGCATTGAAATCTGGGTAGAACTCCTTGGTACATTTTCTGCAAGTAGTTAGCACAATTGAAGAACTAAACAGCTGAGAAGGTATTTTCTTCTTATTTAAAGCGCAATCCTAACCTAGAGATAGGCTGGCACAAATTAAGCCAGCAAAGTTTGGTCGATACAAGGGCCATCATCAAGCACATTTGGACCACTCTTGGAGCCAGGGAGGATGGCGCATGTCTGTGTGCTGGCCTCTCTGACTCCGAGAGAGGTCCAAACATACTTTACCATGCCCCTTGTGCCAGCCAAACTTTGCTGGCCTAACTTCAGGTTAGGATTGCACTTTAAAGTTTAAAGTGTTATAAATAAACCTTTATTACTTATAAATGTGTAAAAAAAAGATTTAAACAATGGTTACCAGACTAGGCTATAAATCAGGATTTCTCTGGCTTAGATATCACTCTGCCATGAATTCACTATGTGACAATGAACAAATCATTCTTTCTCTGCTGCAGTATGAGGATAATAACACAGCACAGTCATATGAGTGTCTACTCGTGTTCAATGGGGCTTCCTCCCAGGAAAGTATGTATAGGATTACAGTTTTACTTAGTTTACAAGATTGATATAAATATAATGACTATACTAGGCATTTGCAGTATTTTGAAAAATCAGTTAAAAAAAGCTATACACTTAAACCAAAACTGAATTCATGACTTTATATGTAGGACGTTTATATGTATATTTTTTTCTTTTTCTGCTACTTCAGTTTAGTTCAGTTGACTGCCATTCTCACCTTATATCTTTAATTCTTGTTTCTGGCTTCTCACATAATACATATTCATCAAAGTTCGGCAATATCACAAACAGGCATTTTAGAGTGACGATCAGAGTTCACAATATTTTCCTTGACAGTGTGCTGCCTCTGTTGTTCTACAGAGGCTGCACACATCACTCTTTGAGCATATATACGACCTTGTGACATTTAGAGGATATCCAAACCATTCACAGGAGCAGCAAGAGTCAACCCAGGGTGGAAAAAAAATCCTTAGAAATTGTGAATCAACCATTACTTGAAAGCATTCAGAGAGTTTTACTGTACATATGATAATAACAAAAATACACACCAATGTTTTGAGGTGCTCTAATTGCAGCAACAGTTCATTTTCTTTCATAGGGAGAGGTATTAACTCGGGCTGCAGTCACACAGGGCATCATTTTGAGAAATGTACAAATGGGGATGGAGTACAGGGTTGGGAGGAACCCAGGAGACCTTTGAATGATAAATTATTCCCTTTGGTAGAAAACAGCAAAAGAGAAAAGGCAGGGAGGCATTGATAGATAGGATAAATATTGTCATTTGGAGAGGAAAAACGAGCTCATCATTATATACCGAAATAACATTGCCGGGCTTCGAGAGTCCAAATTGCAAAGAAAGAAAAAAAAAGTATTGGGAAGGTATAATGGCAAAGGTATTTGACTGAAGACACTAAATCATACTGGCCTATGAAATGAATTATCCACCTTATGGAATAAAACATACATTATTGCTTAGGTGACTTAGCAGAAACAGCAAATCATCCTGAATGGAAGACGTAGAACTGAGAAAAGATGAGAGGAATGCAGCGATAGGGATGAAGTCCTGCTAAGAGAGAGGTGACAGGTCTTGAAACAAATGGAGAAAATGTGAGGCCGAGGAATATGAAAGACTGAGAAAGCCTCTCCTTGTGCTGCTTGTGAAGTAGCATATTGAACAAGGCTGGCCTTCAGCCAATGTGACCAATGGCATCACATTGGGCCCCACAATGTGTATTGCATGTATATTTTATTCCATAAGTGAGTGGATTGCCTGCTGCAACAGTTGGGATTTATATGAACTGTAAGTCAGTGGGGTGTACAAAGCAGCTTTGCCTTGGGTCCTCCCACCTGCCCCTGCCTCCAAACTGCCCAAAATGGGCCTCCTGGAAGCAGTTGGCGGCAACATCATGTCACCAGGGGCAGACCTAGTCGAAATGGCGCCCATGGCACCCAATGGAAGTGCGCCCCCAGGGGGCACGTGACATGGTGCCACGTGGCGTGGCATGGTGCCCTGCCCCACGACCCCCCCCCCCACGGGAGCCCAGGTCTACCCATTGGAACTGGCTGCGGGTAGACCTGGGGTACGGGGAGCCCTGGTCTACCCATCGGAAGCAGCTGCGGTTATATATTTATATATTTGCCTATATAACTGGGGGTGGGCACATGCAAATCTCCCATGCAAATTAGAAGCATTACATGATGGTCTCTGCTCACATGTGGCTTTTTCAGACACTGACGCAGATTGCTAAATGTGGAGACACAGGGATTTAAAACTGTACTCAGCAAACATAAAGAACCAACTACAAAAGAACTAAGGCTGAGCTCACCATAACCTTAAAGTTATGAGGCTTATATATCCATGAAGCTTATAGAGCTGGCTTTCAGGCTACTTTAAAGATGCCTTGGCACTTTAAAGATGTTATGAATGGGTTGGGGAAGGTCCACGCAGTTCTAGGGGTGATCCAGCAAGCTGGGGGGCGCCCCATCCCCCGCTTCAGGCCAGTGGGAGCTTAGGAGAACACAGTGTAGGGCCTGGGGAGTTGCAGGGGCATGACGGGTGCCATGCTAACGGCGCCCACACCCAAGATGGCACCCATGGTTCGTGCCACCCTTTGCATCCCCTAGATCCGCCACTGCATGTCACCACCAACTATTTCCAGGTGCTGTGTGCGTCACCACAAATGCTTTTCTTGGTCAGTGGGAGCTTTGCAGGGAGAGTGGGGGCTCCGTGGGAATGCCCCACATCAGGTCCTGCCGCTCCTCGAGCCGGCCCTGATATTGAAAGTCTGAGGGTGCAATCCTATTGCACTGTTGGGCTGATGCAAGTTGCCTGCGTCAGCCCAATGTGGTTGCAAATGTGCTGTTGGCCCACAGACGCCGCAGGAAGTGGCAGGTAACCATTCCCATACTGGCCGAAATCAGCCAGCATAGGGGTTTTTCTGGGCAGGTAAGGTATGAGGGAAGCGGAGGAAGGAGGGCAGTCCTGCGGGCAGGACAGCCCGGAAAGGAGGGAGGAGTTACTCCCATCCCTGGGTCACATGGCCCCAATTTGGCAGCCCTCTCAGACTTGAGCATGTTGGCATATTGAAAGTCTGGGCGCACAATCCTATTGCATCGTCGGGCTGACACAAGCAGAGAGTAGGAATCCTTTTGAAGTTAGCAGGGATAGACAATAGCAACAATTCTACTTGTTTTTATGGAGTTAAAACATTCCTTTCCCCTCTTTTATTTGAGTTATGATCCTCCGGAAATGTTGTTCTGTTTTAATATTTAAATTCCAGTAGTTTCTTATGTTAAAACATACATTTCAGTCAGCAATGCTAGCTTGCTGGGAACAGTCTTTTGAATACAATACAACGTCCCTTCAGTGATCTCATTCTTCACATTGTACATTACGTTTATATTAGAAAGAAAAAAAACACCTCCTGTCAAAAGCCTACACATTATGCTTCAGAATTTCCTGACTCTTGAGATATGGGGTTCAGGATTATTACACTCAGGGTGGGTGGAGATGAGTGCTAACACAATAAGAAAGGCGCGTACAGAGGTTGCTACCATTTCGGCGGCATGAGAAATCCAAAATAAGGTAAATTGGTACTTACTGATACGTACACTTGCGATGATATTTTGCAAGTTTTCAAGCTTTATATATTTTCTCTTCAGGGAATTCCAGGAGCGATCAAACTATCATCAGTTTAATAAGTAGGCCGTACGTCTTTCTGAACAGCATAAAACCTGGATTGTCTACCAAGATCTCCAAATGGACTTGTTTCAAGTCAAGAACCTTTAATGGCATAACAAGAAGTACATTGCATCAACAGCCGCAACTATTAAATTAAAAAGTTCGGGTTAGATTCAATATCTCATTAAGAAAGTTGGCTACAGCATTAGTAATCGGGGGGTAATAGTCACTAAGAAAAATGGGCAGAAGATTAGGAAAGAGAAATGATAAGGAAGATATCCATGGCTCCAAATAAAGTTGACGTCGGTAGGTGTGAGCAGAACTGCTAAATAAAATGTGGTCTAAGGAAAAATGGACTTGTTCACAGGTATGTCCTTGACCTTGGGCACTTGATTAGACTAAAAAATGATTTACTTTTTTTAAAAAAAAATCAGTAATAAGCGGGTTCCTTTTCCAAGCCATTTTGAGAATTTAAAGAACAGGCTCGTGGCAAATAAATGGAACTAAGATATCCCTAGGAAAACTAGGAGAAAACAGCCAAAGCCTGTCTATATTGGGGAGCCTGTAACCCTGAAAGATTTAAAAAGGGGGGAGGTTTTGCCTTCTTTCCTCAATTTTTCCAGGAACACTTCTGGAAAGTAGGTTTTTGGCAAAGCAATATAGAAATATATCTTGCCAACAGACTGCTTTGAAAAGCTGCCCAGGAAAACTCTTGAGGGGACAATCCATGGGTAATTATAGTAGTAAGTAAAACAAACATTCCCTTACTATACCTTGAGAAGACTTCTGTGATTCCCGCCCTCAACCAGCGATGGGATTAACAAACGACCTGGGGGAATGCTGGGCAGGACGTACTTGTAATAGGAAGCCCGTGATTGGCAGCCTGCGTAATTGGCAGCCCGTCTGTTCTGCCCCGCCGCCGTCCCCACTGGCCGCACAGGCTGGGCCCGCTGCCCCTGGTTGGCATGCCCCACCGCTGCATGCCCGGGCACTCGGGGGGGCCCAGGCAAGGAGGCACTCCCTCCGAGGCCTGCGCGGCCCGCGCAGTGGTGGGGAAGGTGGCAGGGCGGAACTGATGGGCAGCCAATCACGCGGGAGTTCCGCGTACGTCCCGCCCAGCGTTCCCCCAGGTCGTTTGTTAATCCCATCGCTGCCCTCAACTGATCAACTGCAGCATGCAACACACCTTTCATTGGCATGGCTGCATCAATGCTAAAATTGGTGCTAAAATCAATACAAATTGGATAGAATTGGGCCCTGAGATTAACAACTGGAGCAGAGGACTGCCTGGATTAGTTTCCTCAGGAAACCCAGTGAGGTGGCAATCCTAACCTGGAGTTTGGCCGGCACAAGGGCCACCATAAAGCCCGTTTGAATTACTCTCTGAGTCAGGGAGGATGGTGCACGTCTATGTGCTGGTCTCTCTGACTTTGCAAGGGCTGCATTGCAGTTGCATTGGTGCAGGAAAGTTGGATAGGACTGGGCCCTCAATTGGAGATGAATTCAGAGTTTTCTCTCCCCTTTGAGGTGACTCTCAGAGCTCCTTCCCAGGCCTGATTCTGGCAAATGTTGGTCACAACCACTTTCTTACGTCAAATATTCTACGATGGCGGAGGCTGACTAGAAATGCTTGTATTTTCATCTTTTCACTTTTGCTGTTGTTGCTCTGAAAATGAGTTTCTTTTGAATTTGACTTTCTTGTGGTCAGCACCCAGATGTTTTCTGGACAATGATGTTGAGTTGCCTCACCCATAATATGTGATTGGGGGCACAGTCCTAACCTGGAGTTAGGCAGCACAGTTAGGGCAGCAAAGTTTGGCTGGCACAAGGACCACCTGTACGTCCATGGCATGCGCCGGGGGGGCGTCGGTGGACATAGGCACGCGGGAAAGGAGGTGGCGAATGTGAGCGGCCGCCCGATGCTGGTCAAGGAGGCTCAGAGTCGGCTGGACATTTTGGCAGGCACGATTTATTCTTGACCAAGCCTAAAGGTTTATACTCATGGGCCCTGTTTATGGCACAGCGTCCTGTTCCTGGCGGCCCAGGGGCCAGAGAGTCCTTATTGCCCATGTGGGGTCTGGTTGACGGCACCGGACCTCAAAAGTCCTTACAAGGATGCTCTGCGCCGCTGGAGCGTCCCTGGTCTCTGGCCTGATGTCCTGGCACGGTGGGCTGCCACGGGTGGTGCCGTATGGAGCTGCAGCAGAGGTTGCCGTGGCTGGGGAGTCCCCGAGCCCCGCTGCAGTGAAGCCTGGTCCGGACTTGTCCCTGGCCGGAACAGGGGAGGCTGTCCTCATGGAGGGGTGTTGAGCTGTGCCCCAGCCACACTGCCCGCCAGGCATTCTTGGCGGAGTGCCGGTGCTGCTGCCCCCCGGAGCGTTGGCCTGCCCTCCCTCAGGCCTCCCGGCCAGCTCCAAATAGGGGCTCCTCAGCCTAT
Source organism: Lerista edwardsae (assembly GCA_029204185.1). Taxonomy (NCBI): domain Eukaryota; kingdom Metazoa; phylum Chordata; class Lepidosauria; order Squamata; family Scincidae; genus Lerista; species Lerista edwardsae. Next base: position 13,277,423 of record JAJKFI010000028.1, on the reverse strand, counting down.
AAGGGGAGGGAGGTACTTGCCCTCCTGGTGCCACCCCCTCTGCCCTCAGCCAGCACGAGAGGGAGTGTCCTTATGAGTGTTGTTATGAGTGTCCTCATAAGGGCCTTGTGAGCACCTCGGCTGGCTGTGCTGGTCCCGCCCCTTCCCCTCTCCACTCTGGTCCGGGCACGCCCCCCCCAGCTAGCCCCAACCCGATGCGACACCACCGTAAAGTGCATTTGGACCACTCTCGGAGTCAGGGAGGATGGTACACGTCTATGTGCTGGCCTCTCTGATTCTGAGAGTGGTCCAAACATACTTTAGAGTGTCCCTTGTGCTGGCCAAACCTTGCTGGTCTAACTGTTCTGGCCTAACTCCAGGTTAGGATTGCACCCTGAGAGCACATTCCTAACCTGGAGTTAGGCCAGCACAGTTAGGCCAGCGAAGTTTGGCTGGCACACCGTAAACAGTGTTTGGACCACTCTTGCAATCAGGGAGAATGGCACACATCTGTGTGCTGGCCTCTTACTCCGATAGTGGTCCAAACATACTTTGCAGTGTCCCTTGTGCTGGCCAAGCTTTGCTTTGCTAATTGTCCGGGCCTAACTCCAGGTTAGGACTGTGCCCTCAATGTGTAAACCAATTTACAATACAAGCCAACTCAGAACTTTTAAAAAATACCTTTCTCAGTCATTCGCAGAAGGAATTGAGTGACTTAATTTGAGCAACATGCAAATTGCATATTACTATGTATGTGGGAGACAATACTAAGTAATGTGGGATTATTCCAATCTGAAAACATGTGTGGGTTTCCTTTTAACTATGTTTTAAATGTTATTTGACTTCACTAAAGTGTTCCCATGTCGAAAGTTTACAGCACAAAGTGATTATTTTTCCTTCTTCACTGGATGTCAAGGTATATATTTTTTTAGTTTTTACTGCTGAGAAGTAGAAATACTCAGGTGTTTGGTGAGATCATTCACTTGGGGCAGGGAAATTTGCAGCTCCACTTTGTATAATAAAGTGTAGGAAGATACATGTGGAAAATGTGTCTTTTTGTCAACACCTTCATTTTGTGTGAATAAGCATATATGCTACAGTGCCAGCCTTACAAATGATGTGAACTGCCAGCATATTCTTTTAGGTATTTTGTGTTTGCTAATTAATGTTTAAAATCATAGAGCTTACAAGATTCAGATACAGTCATTTCAGGTTTTCTGGTACTATCAGCACTCAGCAAAGATAATTATATAAAACAACATCTAGAGAGCCTTTGGAATCCAAAATGGAGGTCCTACTGGAGGCTGTAAATCTGGTATCAAGCTGCTCTAAACTCTATAGGACTTTAGCCAGACCTAGCTCAAATGGGTGATAAGGGGAAGTTTTCTGGATTCAGATGAGCCTACTGCAGGACATACACCTACTTCCACCTCAGGGCTGGCCTAAGACTTCCCTATGACTGAGGCAGTTGTGTTGCCAGCCCTGGCAAATACAGCAGCATGGCACCCCCATGCCTGTGCTGTTGCTCCCTTCCGAGCACAGGCATGACCCTTGCCTTCAAAAATGGCTCCATTTGGAGTTGTACAGAGATGAGGTCAGGCAGGAGGGCCAATTTTGTGGTGTTTGCCATGTGATGGAGGTAAGTCACCCCTCCCCCTCAGCATGGAAAACCAACACTTTGCTGTGGGAGGGCAATATACCTTCTTGCCCGTATTTAGCCATGCCATTGGCCTGAGGTGATAGACTACATGCTGCCTTTGTCTTATCTGGCAGCATTGCAGCCACTGCTCCTACTTCCTATTGTGTGGATGTTTATCATTCCCTATTGTGTGGATTTCCTGTTGTGTATTATTTCCTATTGTGTGGATGTTTGTGTTTCAGAGGAGGAATTTTTTGAAGGGGGGCAGGGAGTGTGGGGATTGGGGGGATTGTTGGGAATTCAATGTGTGTGTTGGTTTGGTCTCCGGGTGTCAACGAATTTCATTGTATTGTGTAATACAATGACAATAAATAAATAAATAAATAAATAAATAAATAAATAAATAATATAATATTCTGTGCCTCCCACTTCATGGATTTGAAAAGGAAGAGGAGAATAGAGCCAAATATGAAGTGTGGAGGAAAGGATTCAAGAGCGTTGGAGATACTCAAGCACATGGGGTGTCAACCATAAGGCCTGTGGGCCAGATACAGCCTGTGAAAGTTCTTTTCCTCTCATGATAATTGGACTCTTCCAGCACAACCATCAATTGCTCTCACTGCTGAGCTGTGGCACTGCTGAAAGGTGACTCTGGGAGAGCCCTTTCAGCAGCACTGCTTTTGCAGAGTTACTGGAAGGGAAAGTTGAAAGGCGGCCTCAGAATGTAATAGTACAAGGGAAGAGGCAGACGAAGAGAGGTGAAGGAGGGTGAAGCTGCTGATGTGCTGTGATTATCATATGGGCTGTCCTTTTAGCAGCACTGCTTCTGCTGAGCTACGAAGTGACGCCTTGGCAGAAGCGGCACTGCTGAAAACGCTGTCTCATATGATAATTGGGCTCTCCAATATCCTGAAAATATGATCAAGATTTGTGTCTTTTCTGTCATTTCCAGCCCCTGAGTGAGAAAACAGTGTATATCTCTGGTTATGACCCGCTTAATGACATCACTTCCAGCTTGCTGACATCACTTCCTGCCCTTAGCAGGAAAGATGAATGCTGTTCAGCCCATTATATGAAATGAGTTTACACCCCTGCTCTAGCCCACTCCACTCCTTTCATCATGATGAATTCAAGGAGAACAAGCAACAGAAGTGGTCACCAGCTGCCAATCTGGCACCTTAGGCAACTACTCAGTTGGCCTCATGTTCAGCCTGCTGACAGACTTTTGAGATGGTATTATAACTAAAAGTTTAAACAGACCTCTGGATGCAGCTATGGAAACATTATTTTCTTCCGTCTGAGCATATTAAAAATACAAAGAAAACTTTTGACATTTCTTTCTAAGAGAGTGATGACAGCCGTTCCCTTTTGCTTCCTTTTTTTCCAGGCAACAGTCATTATAGACAAGGCCTCTGAACACTTGGTGCTGTCTGCTGCAGTTAAGAATTTATGAGCTGTGAGCCAGAGATTGTGTTGGTCAGATGCATTTTTCTAGACTGCAGTTTTGGGGGGTTATTTTTTTTTAATGCTAAAGGATTTATACAATGGTCTCTACCTGTTGACATCCACTAACTCTCATGTGTTCTTTTCTTGCAGGGCCAGTCAGAGAGGTCATAGCTAGGTAGATATTGTACCGAGTGTTTTTGTTTTCTCCTCCAGAATTCAGAGAAGAAGGTAGCATATTAAATAATGCATTACTGTCGCTCTCGCCATATTTTACTGTGTTTAGAGATATCGGAGTGTATTATTTTGAGTTGAAAACAGAATACTGTACAATTTCCCCCTTCGACACAATGTAATGTATTACTGATTACATACAAAATCACATTTTGTTTTGCATTCTATTATTCAGTACTTTTGTTAGTACTTAAAAAAAAAATTCCTAACGTTCCTAAACATCCTCTTTGATGTCACACCATTTTCTGTTACTAACCTTGCATCCAAATGTAGAGCGCAGTCCTAACCTGGCATTGCAGCTGCGCAGCGCTCTTCTGCTGGATCAGTGCTGTTGCAAATGTGCCGTCAGGCGCGTCTGCGCTGCGGAATCAGTCGCTGGAAGCCGCAGGGCTGATGCACAGGCACCAATGTGCCCATCAGCTGTGCTGGTTAAGCGCCAGTGTAGCTCTGCCAGTGCAGGACTGCGCCGAGCACATGCCAGAGGCATAACGGGGTGGTGCTGTGGGCGGAGTTGGGACATGGCCATTGGGCCATATCTAACCCCCATCCCTGGGCTGGGCATAACCGATTCGGGTCGCTCCTGGCCACATGAATCTGCACCTGCTATTTTGCTGGTGCAGATCCAAGCAATCCGCTAGAGCTGGCTGGGGCTTACCCCGGGAGCAGGGAAAAACAGGCCCTTGCACCGGGCTGAGCTACTTCTGCCTCCTAACATGCTTAGGATGCAGCCCAGCTGTGCCAAGCTGGCTATTCCCGCACAGGTTAGGATTGGGCGGCCATCACTTAGGGCACAAACCTAAACTGGACTTAGGCCGGCAGTTAGGCCAACAAAGTTTGGCAGGCACAAGGGCCACCGTAAAGTGCGTTTGGACCACCCTCAGAGTCGGGGAGGATGGCGCATAACTGTGTGCTGGCCTCTCCGACTCTGAGAATGGTCCAAACATATTTTAAGATGTCCTTTGTGCTGTTTAAATTTTGCCAGCCTAACTCCACGTTAGATTGCGCTCTTAAACACAGAGCTTAGTTTTAGTCAAATGAATTTTGAGTAAGTGGATTTTTTGTATTCCTTCTAATGGGCCGAAGTACTACCTTTTAAAGGGGTGACTCTTAACTTTATCAGTGGGGGAGAACATCTGTCCCTGTTAAACTTTATCCGTGGGGGAGAGCATCTGTCCCTATTTATCTGTCCCTTTCATATAGCCTCCTTTCCAGTGGTTGTTGCTGCTCTGTTTGGCTTGTGCTCTGTGTTGCTGCTCTGTGACTTTCCTGATGGAGTCACACAGACCTCTGCTCAGCTGACTGACTGCATCATTGGATACCACACACACACACACACACACACACACACACAGAGAGAGAGAGAGAGAGAGAGAGAGAGAGAGAGAGAGAGAGAGAGA
>JAJKFI010000028.1:13251344-13265678 GCA_029204185.1 Lerista edwardsae | reverse complement strand
ATAATAATAATAATAATAATAATAATAATAATAATAATAATAATAATAATAATAATAATACATTTATTTATATACCGCCTTTCTTAATATCACTAGATTTCTCTAATGATTGAACTCAAGGCGGTTTACATAGGCAGACTTTCTCACAAACCCGAAGGTTTTTACAATTTACAGAATGTTCTATCTTCCAAGAACAACACTCCTACAGATCTTTCTTTCTGGATTTAGCCTTCTTTCTTTTAGCCACCCGTCTGTCGTCTGCTGGCTGATGAGGCTTCCCTGCTGCCACCAGAGATGCAGCTGATTTCAGCACACTCCTCCTCCCACGAGGCAGCTGAAACTCAGCTTCTAATCAGCCGCAGTTTCCAAGGTCTGTTGCTCGCAGAGACTTCCGGCAGTCCCGAGCTCACGAATGGCACTTGTGTCGGGACCCACCAGAAGTGATGTCATTAACCTAGAAGTGATGTCATGTCAGTAAGTGACATCATCAAGCAGGAAGTGCTTGTTAAGATTGGTCCACTGACTTCAAAGCCAAGCCAGGAACACCTGAGGTAGCACCCCAGCTGTGGAACGGTCACTGAGCCACACAGAGAAGTAAGACGCAGAGATACGTAGTTTTCCTCTGTAGAGTTGTATACTTTAGTTGCAAGGGAAAACCAATTAGAGCAGTCCAGATACGGTCCAAGGTCAGATTAGTCGGTCAGAATACATACAGCAGCAGGACAGACAGATAACAGCAACAGATGTCAAACTTTCCGGCAGCACTTTGCCCCTTCCTCTCAGAACCCATGGGTTAGAGAGCTTCTGCTCCCTTCCTTTACTCTGCCTGTGGCCATTCAACTTAGTGCTGAGTCATGACTGAGTGCTGAGTGCATCCAATCACTTTACTCAGGCCCTGAAGGTTTCCAGAGCAAAAGTTCTCAGAGGCTTGACTAACGTAGCTCTGACAGTGCTGCCACTGTAACATAAGAAAATGACATTCTTGAAATGCAAATTGGCATTTTTGGACTGCAGCAACTGTACAACCATGAAACATCCATGAAAGAAAGTAAGATTAGGACAAAATATGCTTGTCTATTCAGAAATAAGCTGCATTTTATTTATTTAGAAGAATGTATACCCCCCCTTTCCCATGCCGAAGCAAATGCCCAAGGCAGCTTACATGGGCAGGCTAGTCTAACCCACCATTTTTCAATGGGATTTTTACAGAATATACAGTATTATGCAATTCACCGAATCCTCAGTCCTCGATGTAGCCTTCACAGTGTGGTTCTCTCCTCTGGCCATGTGACATCGATCTTCAGCAGATGATCGTAAGTCCAACCTGGACAGGTCCTCAAGGTTGGACTCCGTTCTTTTGCCGGCTGGCCTTCTCACCACATTCCTGCACTGGCTAATCGGCTCCACAGTGACTCCATTCTGCCACAACGGGTACTGCAGCTTGTCAAAGCCTGGCATTTGGTATCCCATCCAAAAATAGACCACAGATTCTCCTGCTTCGCTTCAAGAAGTACCAGCAGCTCAACCATCAGTCCACACCTCTTGCCCATTGCAAATAATGAGACTTACTCCAAGGTAAGTGTGTACAGGATTGCAGCCTCAGCTAATTTATGGGATAAAGCACTGATTGAAAATTTCTGCAATTACATTTTTTTTAACTTTTCACAAATTCTTCTCTCCCCTTGTTTACATCCATATCATGAACATTTTTCAAGGATCTGTTGCTGGATGAGGGTTGTCAAGCTAGAGTACCAAGCAGCAATACTTCAGGTTGTCTTTCTCCATCATGGATGTATTATCTTTGCTTTGTGAAAGCACTTACTTATTTATGCACAAGTCAGCCGTGTCTGCACAAATAATCCTGGCCCAGCAGGTGGCTCATTACCCATGCACCACCTATATACACCTTAATTGACAATCTGAACTTTTCAAACTGATAGCTGTGGAATTTAGCACAGCAAGAGACCTATCAAATCCTGCCATTGGCTCACTGGCCACAAACAAATACTGTGTGATCTCTTCGTAACTTAACATCACTAACAGTCATTGTGTGTTTGTTCTGTTACAGAGACCCTATTGGGTTTGTGATGCATTTCAGATATATAATTGGACTTTTGTCACACAGCAAATATGGACCAGGTGTGTTCAATTTGTGACTTAGCAGGCCAAATGCAGGATGGTGCAATTGGGGGGGGGGGGTCAGTTGGCCCATCATATTGGAATTGCAGTTTTCTTGTCATCTTTGCTGGAGGAAGAGGGGGCCATGTAATGATGTTGAGTAGGGGGCATGGCTTCTTGCAGCCACTGTACAGCCAATTTTGCCTGAGCAGTCGAGGCCATGAGAAATGGTGAGAAGCCATGCACCCTTCTGGCTTCAAGTCAGGGAGGTGTGCAGTTTCTCACCTCCACTGTTTGGGCAAAATTGCAGCCACACACCCCTCCCCAATGTCATCACAACATTGTGATGTCATGACTTGGTCTCCCAGCAGCCACAAAAAACATGCACTTCTGGTTTTTGCAGAAAAGGTGATCGTGTGCGTTGGAGCCCTACAGAGCTTTTCTTCGTTGCAGGAGACCTGAGGAGGGGGCTCAGGTCAGAGATCCCCGGGTGCCCGTGACTCCATGATTGCTGCAGTGCCATTGGGACACCCAGAACTGGGCCACCCCCCTTAAGGGAGAACGGCCCAGTTCTGCTTCCCAATGGTGATTTTCAGGTGCATCATTACCTTCAGGAACATTTTTACACTTTAATGTTGGCCCTCCTGCCATTCGATCTAAACATTGTTGCACCAGTAACCTATATTTAAAAGAATTTGCAATTCAGGCTGTGGAGTAAAACTTATCACCGTTATCAAATCAAGGCTTTCCTTCAAAGTATTCCAGCCAGAGACAATTTATATGTGCCCCAGAATCCAATTTGGAGCATCTTTTTCCATGACCTCTTCCCAGGAGGGGATTTTCTTTAAAACTTGGTCCTTTAAAAATACACTCTCTGACTGACACTCCTTCCCTGTAGGAAGCTAGGTGAAGTTGTCTATATTAGCTTGTTAGCGAGGCTTGACCTGCTCTGTAACATCATTCTGAGGTCTTTCAGAAGGAGAGGGGAAAAAAACACATTATCTGCTCTTTTAATGAATGGTGACCAGTGGGATAGAATCTGATGGCAGGCAGCATCCCTGGATGTGGGTAATAAATGCTTGTATAGTTAGTAGCACCAGCCATCCCTTTGCATTTTGTCTTTTGATCTCCCAAAAAAGGCCCACAGTGGTTCATTTTGTTTGATTCCCCTAGTAAATCGTGACTGCTAATGGTAGAGTTGAACTTCCATTAGTTTCATAAACACATTTGTTTATGCATTTGTTTGTGTCTGCTCTGTTCACATCTAAAATTGTTGTTGTTGTTCAGTCGCTAAGTCATGTCCGACTCTTCGCGACCCCATGGACCACAGCACGCCAGGCCTCCTTGTCCTCCACTAGCTTCCGGAGTTCACCCAATTTCATGTTCATCGCTTCGGTGACACTGTCTAACCATCTCATCCTCTGCCACCCCCTTCTCCTTTTGCCTTCAATCTTTCCCAGCATGAGAGTCTTTTCTAAAGACTCCTCTCTTCTCAGGAGGTGGCCAAAGTATTTGAGCTTCAGCTTCAGGATTTGTCCCTCCGGGGAGCAATCAGGCTTGACTTCCTGGAGGACTGACCAACTGGATCTCCTTGCAGTCCAGGGGACTCTCAAGAGTCTTCTCCAACACCATAATTCAAAAGCATCTATTCTTTGGTGCTCTGCCTTTCTTATGGTCCAGCTCTCACAGCCATACATTGCTACTGGAAAAACCATCGCTTTGACTATGTGAACCTTTGTTGGCAGGTGATGTCTCGGCTTTTTATTAAGTTGTCTAGGTTCGCCATAGCTTTCCTCCCAAGAAGTAAATGTCTTTTAATTTCATGGCTGCAGCCACCATCTGTGGTGATCTTGGAGCCTAGGAAAATAAACTCTGACACTGCTTCCATTTCTTCCCCTTCTATTTGCCAGGAAGTGATGGGAGTAGTTGCCATGATCTTAGTTTTTTTTAAAGTTGAGCTTCAAGCCAATTTTGGCACTTTCCTCTTTCACCCTCATCAGAAGGTTCTTTAGGTCTTCCTCATTTTCTGCCATTAAGTATCATCTGCATATCTGAGGTTGTTGATATTTCTCCCAGCAATCTTGATTCCAGCTTGTGAGTCATCCAGCCTAGCCTTTCTGATGATGTACTCTGCATATAAGTTAAATAAGCAGGGTGACAGTATACAGCCTTGTCGTACTCCTTTCCCAATTTGAAACCAATCAGTTGTTCCATGTCCATATAGCTGGGGTTGGTGAGTTGCTTCAGGAAAAAAAGGAGCCTGCCACTTTACAACTGTGCTGAACATAGATGCTCAGACCCCCTTTACCCACCATTTTTTTGTGTCAAGTAGAGTTGCACACAGCTGCAAAGGGCTCTCTCTCTCTCTCTCTCTCTCTCTCACACACACACACACACACACACACACACACACACACACACACAATTGCCACAACAATTTTCTCCCAGGTTGTCTCTTGTACCAGACCTAAGCTGGGTCAGGGATAAAACTTCTTGCAGCAACAGAGTGCAATAATGGCAGGTGATGAAGGCTTACCTCATCTGTTGTTACATGGTCAATATTTTTGTTCTGGTTAACTTCCTTTAATTCAAAGAGGGCAGGAGATACATGTGATTAGATGTGTATTTGGTGCTACGTGCCTGTCTGGCATGCAAAGGGGCCAAACTAGTAACATGAGAAGCAACCAAACAGAGCTGGAGCAGACTCTGATTGCGCCTGGGGTGGTGACAAAAGGCACAGCCTTGCCACAGTCCTAATTGCTCCATTTTGGAGCATAACAGAGGCAAGGGTGAGCCCAGGTCCATGCCACTTTCTTCCGTGGTACAACCAGCTCCCTCACCGGCACCCATGGCAGGTGCTACACCGTGGCCTAGGAGTTTTTATGCCTCCAAAATTCAGATGAAGCTTTCTGGATTCCTCTCCATGCTTTTGATTGTAATGTTTTGGTGATAAACTCTATTAAATATGTCAGGAAGATATGCTGGAATATAGTCGTACCTGTGTTGATGGAACAAAATATTGTATGTTTATATATATAAAAAATTGACCCTTTTTTTTTTTTCTCCTGACACTTATATCATGATGTTATTGGCAACTGGTTAGAGAAAACATCTTCTCTTTGGAAGGTATTCGGATCTCATATAGTGCCAATGACATCATCAGAACTGCAGTTAACTTCTGCTAACTGGGCAAGAGGCACTTTTTCCAAGTGGTGTTCCACTTATATTTAGCAGGGGGAGAGGAACTGCCCCTCCTCACCCCTGCGCAGTGTCTTTTCTAGTGGCTGCTGCTGCTGGTGTTCTGCATTTTTTTAGATCGTGAGCCCTTTTGCGACAGGGAACAATTTAACATTTTATGGGTGGTTTTGTTGTTAATAATAATAGCCTGTAAACCACTTTGTGTTGAAAGTGGTATATAAATACTGTTGATTGGTTGGTTGGTTGATTGATTGATTACAATGGAGTCCAATGGAGTCCTACTGGACTTGGAATAAAACAACCTATTTCCTGATGGTTTACAGAGGGGAAAGAGCTCCGTTTGCTGAGCGCAATTCAGAATTAAGCTTAGTAGAGTTTGCCACTCCAAAACCAATACTGCTATTAATAAATGGTGGAACAAAAGCCATAAGCAAAGATTGAGTCAGGCGAGCTCATGTAAATTGGTGTTGACATCAGCTTAGAGAATTCTTTATTTCCGCACATTTAGCTGTATTCTGATCTTTCACACTCCCCGCTGCAGGTGCCCTGTTGCATCCCGGGGCTCTTTTATTGAGCTCAACAGGTGGATATGGATCCCCCAGCTGTGAATGCAAAAGAAGCCAGAACAGCTGCCAAAGGGCAGGCGCCAAAGTGCTGTTTTTTTTCCCTCCCTTTCTTGGTAAGAATTCTAACTGAAGTCATCTATTTTATCTCTCCATGTAGGACACAACCCAGCTCAAGTAATGAGAGGACTTGGATTCGCATACGGGAAATGGCTTGAACTCACTTCTTCACATAGCTTTTTTCCCTCCCGTAGGTACCGTTCTTTGTTCTTTATTTTATCCCCATAAGGTGTATCCTCTGCCTGGACTTCTGTCAGCCAGAATTTGGTAATGCACAGGGGTACAAGAAAGGATTTTCCTGAGACCCCATCAAATCATCTCAAGTGACTCATCCCTTTGCCAAGCGGCAGCTACTTTATTAAAATGCCAGGCGTTTTATCTGTGTTTGACATTGTAGCATTTATTCCGACTGTATGTTCTCTCTGTAAATGAAAGGACTGCTATACTACATACAGACAAGTAACACTGAGACAAAATAAAGTTTGGATTGGGGCCCAGATATATTAGGTGGGACAAATTATTGTGGAGCATTTTTCCCTCACATGTTACATTGTAGATCTTTAGTAAGTATTCTTATGTATCTATCACAGTGATTAACGAAACGTATAAAAATCCCTAAGACAGTGGTTCCCAAACTGTGGGTCAGGATCCACCAGTGGGTTGGGAGCCAATTTCAAGTGGGTCGCGAAGCACCTAGAGCAGCCATATTGAAATATGGGAAGATGGGATGCTGGAAAGGGGGTGTGTGTGGTTGTTTTGCTTACGTCAAGGTTGTACATAGGCTTTCTTCTTTCTAATTCCCTTTGCTATTGGAAAATGGCTGAGAAATAACCCAACTTATTGCTGCATTCTCAGGAAAGCAGCAGGCTCTGGTGTCACAATGGCAGCACTTCCAGAAGGTCCCGGACAGACTAAAAAGTGGGTCCTGGTGCCACTGCCCTAAGTGGTTTATGTTGAAGTTTTCCATTACTTAGCTTGTATCCATGCATTTCTATCTAGCATCATTCATCCCTTGATAACTAAGGAGTATTGTGAGGCAAACATCATTGTGAGGCAGACATCTAAATTTCCATGTGGTCATGCAATGGCACAAGTGCAGTTACCGCTGTATCCAGTAGGGGATTAATGAGTGCTGGAGGTCTCCTCAGGGTAAGGCGACATGTGTCCACTTGCTCCTGGGTGGGCCCTAGCAGCTGCTATGGGTCAAATCAGGCCTGCACCAGTGATGTCACTAGAGCAAGTCCAAGTTGATCTGTGCAGATGGATCAGGCCCGGGAAGAGGGTTAGGATATGGTGTGTACTGGCCCCACTGAGTCTTCTACCTCCCAGGCATGATCCACCCATCTTCATCTCCCCATTCCACCCCCCCCCCCCCCCCCCCCCAACTACCCCATCTGCTGGAGTCACCTGGTTTGGCAGGTGTCCCGGCAGACACTCGTGCGCGTGGGAAGCCTCTAGCCTTCCCACTAGCACACCAGCTACCCAAACTGTTGCAAAATGCTTATGGTGCTTTTGTGACAGCATGCGCTGGTGGAATATGTGTTCCGCTGGTATTGGCCCTGAAAAGGATTGGGTTGTAAATGCATTTACTCAAAATCTGAAAGAAAGCTGGAGAAGGTGCATGCAAATTGAAACCACATAATGTCCCCAGCCTGAAAGTTTGGATCAAGACTTTGTTGAAGAGCAAGACTTGAATGGTGAGAGTGTTCTTGTTTCAAAAAGAAAAGCGTTTGTGTCATTAATGAAACTTGGAGACTGATTTATTTTTATTGGAACTAAGAGAATGAATACTAGCAATGAAGGGGAAGAATTTGTCTCTCCCATCAAATTAAAGGAGACTGGATTTAACTCTTTAAATAGATTGCATGCTTTAAAGATTTTTTTGTTGTTACAGAAAAAAATATTGATCAGGAGAAAGTTGAATGTCCTTTTTTCATTTTACTATGCGTTTGATGCTGCCAAGTGCTATTTTAGTACAAAGTCAGGAAAAAGGGCAAACATTATAGCTGACATATCTGCCATAAAGGTATTTTTCAGGTTATTAGAAGGCTGTTGGGATGGGTAGAGCACAAGCTTTGCATGTCGAAAGTCCCAGGTTCAATTCTTGCCATCGCCAAGTAGGACTGGGATATATCTATCTCTGTCTGAAAATCTGGAAAGTTACTGTTGGTCAATGTATACAATACTGGATGTGATGGACCACCAATCTGATTCAGGGTGCAAGCCTAACTGGAATTGGGCTGGCACAAGGAGCTTGTGCTGGCCCAGGAGTGTCACAAATGCACCGTCAAGCACGCTTGCACCTTGCTTTGAGTCAGACATATGCTGTGCTCCTTGACTTTGACAGCGGGCACAATGAACTTTAAGGTGCATCTGTGGCACTCCTGGGCCAGCCCAAGTCATGTGTGCCAGCCTAAATCCAGGTTAGGATTGAGCCTTCAATAAATGGGTCTACTCAGACCTGAACCAGTTATTGGCTGGCACAGGTCTAAGGGGATCTGATCTAGGTAGGTGGATCAAGATGGAAGGAGGACCAGATCGGTGCTGCTGCCACTAGCTGCCCCTTCCTGCCTTTCCAGCCCTTGAAACACACCCCTCTCCACCCTTGTCCCCTGTTCCTCCCCCTTCCCACCCTATTCTACCCACCTTGAACGGTAGCTTCGCTGCTGGTCTGTGTGCATGGCTGTCAATGATTTCACTGGTGGCCTTGCTGCATTGACCAGCAGTGCCAGTCCCTGCAACATCCCGTGACTTCCTGCAGAATCCAGACACTTCTACCTGCTGCTGGCTCTGCCAAAAGAACACACATTCCAACAGTAAAGGAGTTACATTGGATTGGGGCACTGCCACCAGTGCAAAAGCTAGAAGGCTATGTGCGGGCAGTGATAACCTGCAAAAATTCTGTTGATGCCATCATAGGGGCAGAACTAGAAGGGACTGAGCAGAGTTGGGGGCATGGTAGGGGTGGATCTTGGCAGCTGATTCCTATACCCCTTAGCCTGGCTCTGATCTGCCCCCTTAGGCCTGACAGATCTATGCCAGCAAAACAGCTGGCATAGATCAGAGTGGGCTATAGGCCTGTGGGGAGTAGTAAGGGACCACAGGAGCACATGGGTGACCATGGAATGGTCTAAGGGGTAAGTAAAGAAAACTATCCCGATTGGCCTGTTCTCTGCTGGTACACAGGATGTAGCGGCTCCTGTATCAGCAGTTCTGCACCATGCAGCCTGGCTCAGGATAGGATTGGGATGCTTGTGTGGTTCTTGAAGCAGCACGATTGGATGTACATTCTTAAAAATAAAAAGAAATAAAGATAAGTAGAGCTAGAGATAGATTGCAGGGAAAAATGTGCAGAAGAATAGGAGTGGATTGTGTTTTATCGAAGCCTTGTGTTTTTCAAACAGGTTTTTAAGTTTTGTTGTTATCTGCAATCAAAAAATGAGGGAACCAGCCCCTCCCCATGCCTGCATGTTGTTTTCTGAAGTGCTATCCACAGAGATAGTACTCTATAAGTAAAAGTTATAATAATGTTATTATCTGCTCTATGCACTGAAATGGTGTTAATGAAAAAGGCAGTTGAAGTGGTTTTAATTGGGAGGTTCTTGATTAACCCTGCCGTGGTAATGAATGCAAATTCCAGCAATGTCTAAAAATTATGCCCTTACTTGGTAGGTCTGCATCCTATAATCAACAGCGTGTGAAGTGCTGATTTATAAAAAAGTTAGAATAATTTAATTGGCAATTCAATCCACCTTCAATGTATTACTTTACAAAAGATCATTTGAGGTTAAAATGTGTACTACATACAAGGCTCTTCTTGAGCACTCACAAAGATGGCCTGAATGGCAATTTGGTAACAAAAATTAATTTCGATACAACATTTCATTCTTCTGAAGATGAGGCTAAACTTCAGAATAAATTTCTGATTCACTAAGATCATGTAGTATTGCCTTGCATAACTTAAAGCAAAACTTCCTCTTTACAGTATAATTGCAAACACTATAAAAAGGGGGGGATAATAAATTATCCACACTTATCCTTGAAACTATGGGAAATAATGTGGTCACACTTTATGATGCAATACTGTCTTACCTTCTCCTAGACCTAGACCTGCTGTAAGACTGCAACCAAGACAGTGGACTGAAATAACTCTACCCTGGTGGGTCATCCGCAAAGACAATTATTACCAGTTAATCATTTTGCTATGATCCCCTCCAGTATATCAGTGGGAGATGGGCAGCACAATACTAAATTGTGCTGGATTGGCCAGATGGCGGGCCTACGCCAAATCCAGTGCACCTTAGGTGCGCTGGGGAGCCTTCCCAAGGCAAGTGCACATTTGTCCCCTTGCCCCAGGAGAGGCTCCAGCAGCCCCATGGGATTCCTCTTATCTGCATCTGCTATTTAGCAAGCGCAAAGCAGAGGAAGCCCTGCGGCCCAACAGCCTCATCCCAGCCCCTTCCCATGCCAGCACACCTGCTAGCCCGCCCACTCCCCACACAATTCCACTTCCTCCCCACCCACCCCTCCTCCCAGAAACTCCCCTGCCCCAGCCGAGTTCGGGAGGCACCCCGTCAGCACTCTTGGGCCAATGCTACAAGCAGTTGAACTGGCCAAACTATAATGACCTCTCTACTGTGAAAGATACATTTGAACACATGCCATTTCCGTACACCAATCTGACTATTGAAATGAAATCTGAATATTGCGGATTGGTGACCATTGGTGTAGACTGCCATGCATCTGTGCTGCCAGAAACTCCCTGCTGGGCCTCCCTGAGGACCCTGATGCCCACACTAGTCTGACTGGCTTCCTCTTTAAGCAGCCTCAGAGGTAGGGGGTTCCTTTACCCACTGGTCCTCCTCTCTTCCAGCAGCCTTGCTTGGATTCACCAGCTGGCCAGCCTCCTCCGGACTGCCCTCATCACGGGCTCGCCTGGGTCATATAGAGCCTCCTCCAGACTCTTGGTCCCAGACTCAGGCACCACCAAACAAAGACTACTAGCTACCTACTCAGCCACACCAGCCCTCTTGCCTCCTTCAGTCAGTGGTGTGGCAACCACACAATGATTCCCCAACCAAGGCACCACAGGACCCCACTCGCAGTTCCAATAACCAAGTATCCAGTCCATCCATCATTCAGTCAGTCCACTTAGCCACTTTCTTGCCTACACTTGCCACCTTACTGCAGCTCCTGCCTCCAACTTTATACTGAGGGAGGCCAATCGGTGTCCGTTGCTGGGCAGCTCATCAGCCACACCCATCTGCACCTGTCCTTATCACCTTTCTTTTATAGCCAGGGCCCTCATTAGCCTTCCTAGGCTGTAGCTGTGCTCCTGAGGCTTGCAGAAGCTCTGGGATTAACTCCGTACTTCCTGGCTTATTTGGACAAGGGGCCACTGCTGATACCATTCCCTATCTTCTCGGGGTATCTTCTGCCTTTTCCAATACAGTATCTACACTGACTGGCAGCCTCCAGGTAAGCCTTAGAAATGCCACTGTTGAATCCTGCCCGAGAAGCTCTGGAGCTTGTACATTAGTGTGGAAGTGGGCAGTGGGCAATATTATCAATAAAAGTAAGAACCCAATCCTATCCATTGATAGGATAGGATCCAACTCTGCTGATACAGCATCATCAAAAAGGCCACCACTATCCTGTGAGATGAGGGAGTCATGGAGGTCTCTTATTTACCCAGGCAGGTGCCAGTGGATGACTTTGGGCATTTACAAGGAGGCCTGAAGGTGACCCCCTTTCTTCATTGTTTAACAGCACTCAAAATTCAGAGCTATGCTACCTGATCACAGGACTTCGTTGCACTATCACGACTAGAAGTGTTTGTTTCCAGTAAAATAGAATTACAGCCTTACTGAACACAATGGACATCCTTTTGAGTAAAGTACATAACACCTTTTCCAAACACTCCTACATGACTGATAGTTAAACTTTTTCATGAACTTGTCTAATCCGTTTTTTTTTAATATAAGTGATCTAAACAAGTGACCATCACCAATGTGGCAATCTGAGCAGCTTTTAATGGTTTTACTGTTGGACTGACTTTTGTCACTCTTTCTGCCGTTCTTTAGTTATTTTTCTAAAAGGTGAAAAATTGAATAAAAGCTACTAGCTGTAATCAGTTCCCCAAGGACAACCGCTGTTGGAAAGAGAGCCCTGAGAAAGTAGGGCAACAAGCCACAACAAATGGATTGTATGCAGGAATAGGACGCCAAGGTGTTCAAAGTTCATTGATTCAGTGCTCCTGTTACATGGGCAAAGAATCACGCCGGCCAATCACATATATAGTGGGGGTGGGTGGATTTTGGTCTTCTGAAGTATATCCCATTGAGTTCCAAGTGACTTGCTATTATTCTGTTTAAGATTGCAGCCTTTAAGTGCTTCAGCAACTCAGATAGATTCTTCACCTTGGTGACTGTATTGAATCAGGAATTCCACCCTTCTCCACATCCTCAATTTGTGCCGTTTTCTGTATGCATTTTCTGTTGATTGGAAATGAATCAACAGGTGAGGCAAGATCTTCTATGTAGGCTATCTTTTGTTTGTATTCAGCCTTTTTTAGGCTTGGATTAGCCTACTGACATTTTAAACAAGAATTTGCTCAAAGAAAAATGAAGGAATTATGATAACTGCATAACCAAGGCCAAAGACACAGGAAGTAGATAATCCAGAAATCCATTGATGTTTCAAAATCTACTCATACAGGTTCAAGTATTTTTCTATTTCATTTATTCTTTGTTGTGCAGCACAGTCTATAGAGGGGTTTTTTTTTGGTGATATTTTTTTCCAAAATATCTTGCTTTAAATAGCAAATTGTGGTGTTATGTGTTTTTATTCTACATTCTCCATCCAAGTTCTCATTTTTATTAATGTTCAATGCTTTAAAAGTGCATTAGTTAAATGATATAGTGACAGCAGATGCAGCCACAGTAATATTTCTAATTGGAAAGGTAGTCTATTTTTAATTCTGGAAAATATCTTAAACACCAAAATGTGGTGTTTTGTGTTTTTATTGAGACATTTTAACCAGCAAAAGGCAGAGTTTAACTGCCAAAAACCACCCCTACCTATAGATCAGTAGTTCCCAAAATGTGGGTCCAATTTTTGGTGGGTCATGAAACTGACAAGGCAGATTAGGTTATGTGCATCAAGGGTTGAACAACCTGTTATATTGGGCAGAGCATGGCTGCCCAATCAGCATTATCGCTACAGAGGCTTGAGCAGCTGGTAAACCTTTTTTAAGTGGGTCCTGATGCAAAAAGGTTTGGGAACCACTGCTATAGATGTTTGTTAAGAAGAAGCTCACTTTATTAGTGGGCTTGCTTCCTATGAACTGCTGCAGATGGCAGTCTCAGGGATGTGATCAGATGATTTCTGTTATCTAGTTTTGTCTAGCTTTTTTTTTTTTTAATCATGTAAGCGTATTTCACTTGAAAGGCCCAGAAATAGCATATAACCTTGTAAGCTTATTTGTACAGTACATTCAGTGCATTTCTCTTAATTTTCTTCCAAACCCTCCTAGCCACCAAATATGGAGCAGGAGACATGAATGCTTTGCTGTTGTTGAGATTTTACACACATAAAAGCCATAAGTGGGAGTGTATAAAATTCATTGGTTTTACTTCTTAGAAGCAAAGGAATTCACTTTGGTCTTGAATCATGCAGACTCGCACCTCCTTGTGGCTTGCTTTGTGATATGCGATTGCCCCAATTGACAATCTCAATACAAAAATTGACAAAGACCTGTGCATTCATTCATTTTTTCATGTCCAAACCATAAATCACAGCGTATTCTGAAAGTTTCCAGACAAACCCATGAATCAGGTTTAATAAGAAGCTGTGTGAATACTGAAGTATGTTTTGATAAAGTCATTCTTGGTTTTGAACTGGTGATTAAATACAAAACACATTCTGTCCTTTTCTTTCACTAGTAACAGCCCAATTCTGCTTCCTGCTCCATCCCTGGTACTGCCATTCAGGTATGTGCTGCTGGCCCACCAGCACTGAGGCCGAAGTGGTCCTGCGCATGGCAATGAACTGCAAAATGGACCGGCAATGACAGTAAGTTAGCCAAGGCGGCGGCATGGGGTGGAGGAGGGCAGAACAAAGGTGGGGGAAGTCAAAATGGGGCAGCAATGTGGGTGGGATGAGGGCTGACTGGGTTCAGGAAAGAGGTAGGTTTGGAAGGGAAGGTGGCTGCCAAATCCAAACCCCCTTCCTAGACCCAATCCCACAGCCCAGGTTCCACGTATTTAATATCTCTACTAAATACACTGATAACTCTCTATTTTCACACACACACACACACACACACACACACACACACACACACACACAGAGAGAGAGAGAGAGAGAGAGAGAGAGAGAGAGAGAGAGAGAGAGA
>JAJKFI010000028.1:13240447-13251334 GCA_029204185.1 Lerista edwardsae | reverse complement strand
GAGAGAGAGAGAGAGAGAGAGAGAGAGAGAGAGAGAGAGAGAGAGAGGTTACTTTTTAAGACGGCTCAAAACATTTGATTAGTTTTGCTATAACCAATTGTCACCTATGCATGTCTACACAGAAGTAGGCCTCATTGACTTCAAAAGACCTTCCTCCCAAGTAAGTGTGCATAAGATTGCAGCCTATTCCCAACAGTGGGAATACTGTTGACTATTCCCAATAATGAGAACGCTAACAGGAAGTGGACAGTGGAGGACACTGTCCGACAGTGGGAACACTAGACTAAGCATCCAGTTACTGTCTGTCTGTACAGTACTGTTGCCTCCTCCAGTGGCTACAAGTCTAGGGTCTCTCTGTTTGTTTCTGTTTACAAAGTGTTCCAAATCGAAAGGGAAAAGATCTTCCTTTTTGTAAAGCATTTGCAAATGAAGAGATGTAAGTTATAAGTGCAATGGGGAAATTTTAGAACTGCAGATAACTGAAACTGAGGGCACAATCCTAACCAGGAGTTTGGCCTGCACAGTTAGGGTAGCAAAGTTTGGCTGGCACAAGGTCCACCGTAAAGCACATTTGGACAACTTTTGGAGTGAGGGAGGATGGCGCACATATGTGTGCTGGCCTGTCTGATTCCAAGAGTGGTCCAAACATACCTTACGGTGTCCCTTGTGCTGGCCAAACCTTGCTGGCCTAACTGTGCCAGCCTAATTCCAGGTTAGGATTGTGCCCTGAGGGTATGTGACCTGTGGATATGGGGGGATCACTACTGTAATATTTTCTTCCCTTCTTAGTTTTCTTTGACAGATGATCTTCCTTTGTGTTTCTTAAGGACACTGCAGCAACAGTTCAGAGAAATTACAAGGTTTCCCTCCCTCCCCTTGCGAAACCGTAAGAGTTGCAGGACTAAAAACAGACAAGGGCATGAAGATTCCCAACTCCACCTTCCCTTGCAATGACTTTTTGAGCAGGAACCATTTATTTTTGCCTTCTCAGCATGAGTGGAAAGTGCAGCGTGTGTGACTTTTGAAAGCTGTTTTTAATTCACCAAGATCCCGTCGCTGTCTCAAGGATAAGAAAGAGAAATGATCGGCAGTGCTGGCCATGTCACTGTTCCTGCTGGATTGGTCTGCTGTGTAGGAGTCCATCACGCCCTTTCTACTGATACGGGAACGCCTTGAATGTGAAGTTTGAAAAATGTGGGCAATGCAGCTCTGAGCTTTGTTGACTCTTGATTGAAGCTGGCAGTGAGAAGCTGGGATTGTCATGAGACAACCTGTAGTTTGGAGGGAGGATACCTGCTCCCCAGTAGGGAGAAAGGATGACCGCAGAGCCAAGTTGTCTCCAAAGCAGGACTAAACCGGGAGTGGATTCTTGGGATAGTTTATACCAATTGCAGTATATCTTGGATAAGGTGCATTACCAAGCTGGCCTTTCCCCTCCCAAATTTCATTGGGAGAGCGCAGCACAGAAGGAGTGGGTTAAAGTAATGTCCCTAGAAACACACCCACTGTATGGTCATCAACTCCCACCGTCAAGATTGAGATCATGGAATAGCTTCCTTAGGACTGCGGCCCCCCTAATAACCAGTCACTACAGACTGCTTTGGAACTATGGAAAGTGAGCAAGGAGCTGCCGAGTGAATGGGCACAAACATATATATGCCCGCCACCAGGCCAAGAACAACTGTGGCCTGTACGGAAATCCTTACATCGACTGCGTGCTGGGGTAGGAAGATCTAAGGACAATCTAAGGAAATGAGGTCTTCTCATAAAAGACATGCTGTGTGAATGTGGAGAAGAACAAACCATCTCACATATGCTACAGTGCACACGGTGCCCCTCTACATGCACAACGGAAGATCTTATGTTGGCAAGGGAGAACGCTGTTGAAGTGGCCCAGTAGTGGGCAAATGGTATCTCGTTTTAACTTTGTATTTTATTCTAAAATACATATTTTGATGTATGTATAAAATTATATTAATATAGGTGCCTCTGACACGAATAAAGAAAGATATCTTGGATGTTCCATAACATAGCCCATTATCATCCAACCTCCTGCCTTCTTGTCTCCTGCCTTCTTGTGCCTTCAATGCCTTATGCAGGCATGGGTCTGCTTTGTAAGAGTCCATCGTGCCCTTTCTACGGATATGGAATTGCCTTGAACATTAAGGTTGAAAAACATGTGTGATATTTTGTTCAACAAAGGTCAGGCTTAACTCCATTTCTTAGCCAGAACAAACAGATCTTTACCTTTATAAGGTAATTTCCAGCCTGAGCATAATTATTGCTGTTATTACAAAGGGAAAACTCCATCTTTCCCTTTTACGTAGCAGTGAACATGTTGGGGAGGGCAGGGCAAACACTTGCTTTGCCATCAGTAAGCCATGTATCTCCCCTGAAGATAATGTGGACTTGAGCAGAAGTCTGCCAATTCCAGTGCTCAGGGCCGGATTCTGCCTGGCAGCAGCACCAGTCTGGCATACCCGGCTAAGGAGATAGCCAATGCAAAAGTACCGTAAAGCACTCTGCGATGGCCAGATGGAAGGAAGCCCCAGTGGCGGACCCAGCCAACAGGCCGCTCAGGGACAGAGGAGAAGGAGGAGGAGGTCCACCCCCTCAGCTGTTTCCCTGCCCCGTGCGCCCCTTTACCACCCCCACACCATGCCAGACTGCATTTCAGAGCTGTACAATGGCAGGGGTGGGTGGGAGGGGTTAAACCCACTTGCCTCTCGAAGAGGCGAGCTGCTTCATAGCCGCCTTCTCCTGCCCCAGGAGTGTCATGCCCTAGGCTTTTGCCCCCTCCATGCCCAATGGTAGGACTGGGAAGCACTGGCATGGAGGCCAGTGTGGTGAGGGTAGCCCCAGGAGCCGATGGCAATGCGTATGCTGCTAAGCGGTGTGGGAGGCATTCCAGCATGGGGGAGAGCAGGGAGGGGCCAAATGGGAGTGGCAGGCGGGGAGGAGGGCAGTTCAGGCCCAGGAGGGGTCTACGGATGGCAATGGACACCTCCACCCGATGCTAATCCCCTTCCTGGGCTTGAAAGCCCTTCATGGGGCTACTTGGTTCTGCATTAGTGATTGAGCCGGTCAAGATACAAGTAGCCCCATTGGGCAAGCTGGTAAGACCTCCAGCTCTCTCCCTGCCCATGTGGGATACAGCGGCGGCAGTTCTGGCACCGCTGAATCGTGGCATGGGTTGCCCTATTAGGATTGGGCTGAAATTCTCAATTTCAATTTGAATAAAGAAATACTATGAGCACAGACAATAGTTAGCTGAATCCTACCATTGATGTATATTTTATAAGAAAAAAATAAGTTGGTTCTAAACTACAAAGCGTATGACAGATGACAGGGGGAGCTACCAGCCTGCACTGTCTGATACTCTACTCTTGTTTTGGCTATTCATGCATTTGTTCAGACCAGTTTTATAGTGATCTAGTTCCCCAAGAACTATTTGGGGTAGAACATATCCCTTCCCATTATTCTCTCCAAGGAAATTTGGCTAATATGGCTTCTCTCATTGGACAGTTGGGAATTTTTTAGAAGTTCCTCCTCCCCAAGGGAAGGCCTTTGAGCCATCTGGCGAGCAGAAGAACCAATCATTGCAATAAAATAAGTGTTCTGTTTCGATAAGCAGTGTGATGCAGTGGATAAACCACTAAATTAGGATTATCAATAAGTACTAGGCAGAGTCATATGCTCTGTGACAGTAATTCCATAGATCAGTGAACTGGGACTAAGCAGAGCCTGTGTTTCGTTCACCAATTTCTTTATAATATGGTTCATTACTGCCATCCGATTATATTGATACTTTAACTGAATGGTGGTCATCATGTTATTTGCATATTGCAACATGATACGCTTGCTCCAAAACAGTGGCTCATGCAGGACCCTGGCATTCTGCATGCAGGGCCAGGCTGCATTCTGGTGTTAGTTCTACACAAGGAGATCATGGATTTTTGAGAACTAGGCAGTAAACTGAAAAATGTTAGGTGATACACAAGGATTATACCACTGACTGCAAGTGAGGAATTGCAGGGCTCACTGTTTCTATAAGTAAACGACCACTTGCACATGGAAATCAGGGGAAAAGCTAGGGCAAAACCTTGACAGGCAGAGCATTTTGGACTGAAAGCGTGTGTATTCTGCAGCAATACATTCTTGGAGGGGTGTGCAAAGTGATATTTCTTGACCCAGGAGTATCGTAAATGTACCATAAAGCACGCTGGCACTGTTCTGTGAGTCAGACAGGCCAGCACATGGATGTGCACCGTCCACTCCGAGAGTGGTCCAAATGTGCTTTATGGTGCATTTGCAGCACTCCTGGGCTGGCACAAGTCCCTTGTGCTGGCCTAACTCCAGGTGAGTATTGCACCTTTACTTTGTGCTCAGTTAGGCTTCTGTGCTAAACACAGAGAGAGAAAAGATAGTCAACAAAAGAAACAACATATTAGTGGATCCTCTAAGTAAAAATGTTGGGGGGGGGGTATAGGCAGCGGCGTCATGCAGCTGGAATGCTGAGCGGAAGGAACGGGTGAGCGGCAGCCAACCCGTTGCATTCCGGTCCGTTTCACCGTCTTCCCTGCCCCCGCGTTCCGGCTGCCGCTCACCCGTTCCTCCCACCCAGCGTTCCGGCTGCATGACGCCGCTGGGGATAGGTATGAGGTCAAGTCACACCTGAGGTGCACCATTTCCACTGCTTCCTGCCACTGTCACCCCTCCTCCTCCTAGTACACTTGGGTAGGAAGCAGAGTGCTGCTCCAGTGCACTGCAATGCAAGGCAGTACCAGGTGGTGCTTTGTGATCCTTCCCTGCCCTCTTATCTCTAAGCATGGTGGTGGCAGCTGCTGTTGCCAATCCCAAAAAAAAAACCCACACAGACGAGAGCAATCAGGCCCCCTACCTATCACCTTGCTCCTTCCTTGTCCCTTTAAACAAGTCAGAAAATGTGAAATGTGCGGGGACACACTTCCTGTTCCAGTGTGTCACATACTTCCTGTTTTTTTTTTAAAGGGACCACGTGAGTAAGAAGCAAGGTAATGGGGCAGGGGACCAAATTGCTGCTTTCTGATCTGCTTCTTGTCTGCTTTTAGTGTGCAGGAAGCAGTTTGGACCAGCTCCATCACTGACAGATTGGAGAGAGAGAGAGAGAGAGAGAGAGAGAGAGAGAGAGAGAGAGAGAGCATACTCCTAACCTGGAGCTAGGCTGGCACAGTTAGGCCAGCAAACTTTGACTGGCACAAGGGACACCATAAAGTATGTTTGGATCACTCTTGGAGTCAGAGAGGCCAGCACACAGACGGGCCCCATCCTCCCTGACTTTGAGAGTGATTCAAATATGCTTTACGGTGGTTCTTGGGCTGGCCAAACTTTACTGGCCTAACTGTGCCAGCCTAACTCTAGGTTAGGATTGCGCCTGTTGTGACTCAAGTTGAAAATCTGCAGTTTGCCACTCCCACAACCAACTGATTGATCCAAGCCACATTCACATCACAGATGGGCTACCCTTATGGGCAGTAACCAATACCTGCACAACATGTCCCTGAATGAGCTGAAGTTTTGGAAGAATCCCTTGTAAATTGCTTGTAAGTTCTCCTTGAGTCCATGTGCCTCTAGTTCGAGCTGGGATAGTACTGTTGCTAATCACATGGGCTAGGAGCAAGGCTTACAAACAGTACTTAAAGAATATATAAGTATATAGAGTATTTATGTAGGCTGACTGTCTAAGCTTCAGATCACTTGGATTAGGGGCAGTACCATATCCAAAGCGGGGTGGTGCAGTTAGTACTATCAGCGCTGCAATGTGCCATGTAAGCATCCCTTCCCACTTGTCATCAGAGACATCCGGGGCAGTGATGGCAATGCGCTGGAGACACTGTTTGGTTCAGCAAGTGCCTGCACATTGCCATCACTGCCCAGAATGGCAAGTGGGAGGGGCCACTTATATGGCACATTGTAGTGCCTGCAATATTTACCACACTGGTCCGCCCTCTGGCGACACTACTGATTAGGGGTTTTCCTGAGTGTCATCAGACAAGACCAGGAATTGCACAGCGCTTTTGCTACCAAGCTATGAAGCCCACCTAAGCTGTGTCATGTGGGCTGATAGCTCAGGTAGGTACTCTGAAACCTTGAAAACAAGAGTTCAAACAAGAAGTAGCTCATCCAGAAATCCACTGTTATTTAAAAATCTACTCATACAGGTTCATCAAGTATTCTTCTATTTTTCTAAATAGCATTTAGAAAATGCTAAATATTTTTCTAAGTAGTATTTTTCTAAGTATTTTTCTAAATAGCAAATTGTGGTATTATGTGTTTTTATTCTACATTCTCAATCCAAGTTCTCATGTTTATTAATTTTAAATGCTTTAAAAGTGTACTAGGTAGATGATTCAGGTGATACCGTGTCAGCAGACACAGACACAGTATAATTTCTAATTGGAAAAGTAGACTATTTTAATTTCTGGAAAATATCTTAAACACCAAAATGCGGTGTTTTGTGCTTTTATTCAGGTATTTTAACCGCCAAAAGGTGGTTGTTAACGCCCAAAAAGCCATTTTCAACAACAACAACAAAACCCCACCCCTAATTATTAGCCAGGAGACAAAACTCAGAAGGCAGCAAGCTTTTTTTCCCAAGGGTCTTTGGCCACAACTCATAAATACCAAACTGTTCTGCTTCAAACTGAGGGGCAATAGAAATGTTCTCTGACAGCCACAATGCCTGCTTTGTGGGTCATGTTGGAGTACAGGTTTCCCTGGGAAATATTATAGTCCATGAGAAATGAGATATTCTCCATTTTTAAAAATATGACAATTAAAAGAAATCCCTCACCCTTACGATCACCGTGTCATTTTTCTTAAATGTGCCAGAAAATGGTTACATAACACCATGTGATTGATATGTCCTGAAGCCAAGCTCATCCTTTCAAAGTGTGAGGAGATAAAAACCTCAAATATAAGTAAGCAGTTTCCACATACCGTAGCTTGAGAAATCTAAATTATGGACAGACGGTGACAGGTAAAAGATATCACAGGGCTTTGAACTCCACAGAGACTGGTAGGCCTGTCTTGCTCAGATTTTTGCGGCCCAGGCCTAGTCAGTCAGAGTGAGGCACCAGCTGACATTGAAATGTACCAAAAGATATTAGGGGGAAAAATAGTCCTGATGATCTTCAATATTACAGCACTGGCAAGAGAGAGAGAGAAATAGCGATGACCCATATCCACACTATCATTATAAATCTAAGTATTTTTTTTTAATGTCACACCATACGGAAAAGCAATTACAGGCCCAGAGAACATAACATCTCCAGACACAATGTACAGTGGAACCACTTAAATGCCCTGGCAAGTTTTATCATCTTGCTAAAGAATGCAGGGTGTCAAGTGCGTGCAGTGCTGAAGAGTAAGGATATTGATGGATTACCTCCACCCCATCATATACTAACAGTCAAAAGATGATGAATGGCTCTTTGTCTAGTAATCAAGCAAAGGGGGCAGTGCAAGGCTTTAGTTTTCTCATGAGCAACCAATTATGTAAGCTGCCGGGTAGACTGACATTGCTAACAATTAGGGAACTGCATGTCTACTTATTTACTGCACAATCATGGTACTGTAAGCATCTGGGATGCATTCTGGACATCTTTGAAATGGGCATCTCACTTTCTCCCACAAAGGATCTTTTCGCCCTCCCCACCCATCTACCAATAAACAACTCATCATACCGAATGAAATGCGGAGATATATGTCAAATACGCCCTTAGGTGCTGAAAGGAAAGGCAGGAGCCAGGGATGCAGGCTTCTGTAATGGAAAGGGCAAATTTTATTCATACAGAACGTCACATTGAGTGAGCAGATCCAATTCTTTGGAGATGATGACAGACATGAAGCAGTGCATCAGCAATGAGGGGAAGATCACCTTATTTATTCATGCCATCAAAGTGTCTTCTCTCCCAGCAAACATGTGGATAGGATGATTCCCAAACTGCTGAGTCACCAGTCAGTTCAGAATTCAGAGGCAGGGCAGCTGAAGGAGACTCCGATCCCTGTGCATCAGGATATACACTGACAACTGGATGTGTCCTTTTTCCTCTGCAACAAGAGAGGAATGCATTGGTTAAAAAAACCCACACTCCACACCTTCTGCTCCAGGTACGGAGCATCAGCAAAAGGAGGAAAACATGAAGCAGGTTATTTGGTACAGAACAGGGGCTCCAAAGTTAGGCCAGCGGGCTGGATCCGGTCCTCCCTGGACCCTTCCCCTAAGTGAACAGTGTCTGCCATTCTGCTCGGGGAAACACAAAGACCCCGACTACAGTCCCCAGGGGTCTTTGCGGCAAGCCACACCTGCACGAAATGCCGCACATGAGACATGCTGGGGTGGCTGATCCCAGAAGCGGCTCACCACAAAGACCCCTGGGGGCTGTAGTCAGGAGCTTGGCAATCGTCCTGGGCAGAACAGCAAATGCTGTTCACACTAGGGACAATTTTCAGTAGTCTCTAGTTTCAAGCCAGCTGGTGTAGAACATGGTGCAAAACTCTATTGGAGAAAAAATTACTTCCTGTTGAAATTCTTGATCAGACAAAGAAATGCCTGTTCTGAAGGAGTACGACACTTTTCCCAATGATCACAATTTTGGCACGGCACATTGTTCATTGAGTTCAAATTGGTTGAAATATTGCATGGCTAATAATAATAATACCCGTTTTGATGGAGCTGTAAATTCAAAATCACTCAAAACTGCATTGGAATCCAAATTAACTGTGGCCTGAGCAACCAAAGCATCAACATAATCTGAAAGAGAGGGAAATACATGTAAATTAATTACATAACTAATCGGGGGGAGACTTCCACTCCCTTCTTGCAGGAGTGCTTTGCAGTAATTGTTATAGTCAGGTAATATTCACTCCCTTCCAGTTTTATGCTTGGGGATATACAGAGACTATAAAGGTTGATCTTTAATGCTCCTTTTAAGCCTCTCAATAACTTAAATACTACTCGATATTTATGACACATTAATTGTATAGGCTTCTGTGTATTAGTGTGCTACATTCAATGAAATACATGAAGGCAGTTAGTAGTTTATCATCAGAGCAAATATGAAATCAATTCTAATGCTGATTCCAGGCTCTTACACACCAGTTCTTCTGGATATGTCATTATGAAAACAGAGCCTAGTCATTCTTAATTCTTTATGAAGTTCCCAAGGACTTTTGAAGACAACAGGAAAACCCCAACCCTGGAGCTGTAGTAGTGCTGGAACCAATCAAGGGCTTGTGGCACAATATCCGAACCCAGTGGTTCCCAAACTGTGGGTTGGGAGGGACCCACCAGTGGGTCATGAGCCAATTTCAGCTGGGTCACAAAGCACCTAGAGCAGCCATATTGAAAATATGGGAATATGGGATGCTGAAAGGGGGAGGGCTGTGTGGTTGTTTTGCTTGTGTCAAGGCTGTAAATAGGCTTTTTTTTTCTTTCCTATTTACTTTGCTATTGGAAAATGACTGAGGAATAACCCAATGTATTGCTGCATCCTCAGGAAAGCAGCAGGTTCTGGCGTCACAATGACAGCATTTCTGGCCATGACATCATGGTGGGTCCCGGATAGATTGTCATTCTAAAAAGTGGGTCCCGGTGCTGAAAAGTTTGAGAACCACTGTCCTAACCTTATTGTATTCAGTGGTGGAGGTGGGGAGGGGAGACTTCGGCCAGGGTGTGGAGTGCATCAACCCACCAAAGATTATTAGAGAAAATTGGCTATCTACCATGTGCTTTGATAGTCTCCATCAAGCCAGGCCCACCTATGAGGTTTGTGAAGCAGCTGCTTTGAGGGGCAAGCAGGGGGCATATTAAGGGGGGTGCCTTGTACCCTGCTTTCACCCAGCCACTGTCCCATCTGCTCTGCAAGGAGAGTAAGCTAAGAGAGGCTTACCTCCTCTTCCAGAGCCACTGTCAAAGATGAGTGCAGTAGAGCAGGGGGTAGCTGCAGCTGTGAGCCTATTCTTCACAGTGCTCCTTACAGGACAGGGATCAGGAAGGGAGCCTTTGGTGGTGATATTCAGGGAAGTCTTTTCATTGGAACCATCTCTCTGCACAAGATTCCAGGAGCAGTTCTTTGGAAACCCACATTTGCATCCCTTGCGTTATCGCATCTCAGTCAAAGATAGGTCTAAAGGTTCCTAGAAAAACAACTCTGTATTAGTCCTGATGACAGTGCATAGACTACTATACAGTGCATGTAAAGCTGTGCATGGCAATTTCCTGCAAAAAAATAGCCACACCCATGGATGATGCTTTCTGAACTGTCTGGCCCCTCTTTGTACAGTGAGGAAAGGGTTCATACTTCTGTGTCCTCCATTCAGCTTGATTGTCCACTTTATCTTATTATGTCATCTGAACGCCTCCCCCCCCCCACACCTACTCTAGGCACTAGCTTTATATACAAACACATTGGTACTAGCCCATGGGGACCATAGCAATAGGGGGGGAAAGTGTGATGGAAAAAAGGCAAACTGTCCACCATACAATACAATCCTCATGATATGAAGAGGAACTGGTGCAGCAGCTCCACCCAAACCAAAGTGGCATCTGAAAAGTGCCCACATTTCCCACCCTCCCCAGTTGCTTTCAGGGTAGTTGTCAAGCATGTGCTTCAGCCTGCCCCCTTAGCAGTGCTGCCTCCACCATCTCTACCTCCTCCTTCCTCAATCCTGTTCTTCAGAACTGACTAAGTGGAAGGTGCTGCTTCGCCCTCGTGGCTTGGCAGTGGAGGAGACAGTAACAGGAGGACACGATAATGCTCTGATTGTTCACTTGGAAAGAAAGGAATGGATGGGGCAATCTTAATCAGTCGAGCGCCAGAGGCATGGTGGAAAGTACACTGTGAC